>JACAXG010000002.1:23399785-23879147 GCA_018881555.1 Amblyornis subalaris | reverse complement strand
AAAGGAAAGGAAAGGAAAGGAAAGGAAAGGAAAGGGGTAGAGGGTACTAAATGACCTTCAGTAATATTTTCATAATATGATGTCTAGTCACAGTGCTCACTAATATTTGTTTCTTACCATCTTAGTTGGTATTGTTTGCCTGAATTCTTCTTTGTAAAAGCTGATTAAAAGAAGAATCTAGAAGATACTTTATTTATGTATTTCTGGATTAAATGGAAGAAAATGAAAGCTCTGCTTTACAACTGTTTGACTTTATCTATGATACAACAGATATTTTTCTTTTTTAACTTCTGATTGCTAATTTAAATTCTGAGTATCACTATCYATTCCTCTTACCAAAAATATCTTATTATGGATAAAATCGTCATAAACACAGTGGAAAARTTCTACTAATTGCAGTAGCATAGGAAAGGTGGGAAAATATTATGTGACCTTAAACAGACAATAGATTCCTATAATAGTGAATAAGGATTCATTAAAATCCCCTTCTTGTTTCCTGGATATGAAGGAAGCTCAAATTAGCCTCCAGATGTAAGGTTTGTAGTTTATTCTAGTTCCTCAAGAGAACAAATATGAATCTTGGCACAGATAAGCCATAACTCCAGTTTCTGATCCAACAATGTGTGAAAGCATATGCTTAATTTCAGCCTTGTGAATAATCCCATAGATCCCATAGTTCACGGGCTAAATGTGAAACACAGCTTTGTGGGTCAAGTGTATTCCAAGCTGAATAGTCAAAGTCATCTTCTACTTTTCTTCATAGCTGAAATGCATAGTGTAATAAATTCACATAGGGAAGCTGAAAATCTGTCCCAAGATGCCCAACAAAAATATAGTAACAGATAAAATACATCTGTGGATGAAATGACTAGAGAAATTCACAAAAAACAAAGAATTGTGTAAGGGGTTCACCTCATCTATGAGTCCGGTGTCATAGAACAACAGTTTTCTTTAAGAAAGTAACTTTTCCAAATAGATCTGTTTTGGCAAGAGCCTGGAGTGAAGTCCTCTCAGAGAAGACACAGTGCAGCCTGAGAATTTTGATTCCCTGTCTGCTTTGGAGGCCTCCTTGCATTCCTTGTTTTCTATTCAGAACAAAATTTGAAGTTGCTGAGGCAGCTTATTGTAGTCCCTCTCTCCAAGAAGGAGGGAATGCGTGCTGAATTGCCAGAACATTGGACTCAGAAGAAAATCACTTACTGACTTTAATAGCCTCATCAGATTTAACCTATCCTCCCCAAATTAATAATTTATCTGCTCAAAAATCTGCTGGCTGAAAGTGAGTGAGGGCCTTAATACTTAGTTGAAATAGTTGTAGAAAAACACTGTGTCCATCCCCCACTTCCAGTGAACTTAGTGGAATACTACTTCGAAAACAAATCCATGGTACCTGGGTTGCATCACTGCATAGCTGAGACTCCTTCTTTCAAGGAAAATTTGATTCCGTAAAACAGGGCAATTTAAAATCCGAAATGTGTAAATAAAAATTACTTTTAAAACAGTCTGAATGTGATTCATTGAACTCCTTCTGTGTTTTGTGCTCAAGTCTTAGCAATTCTGCTGATTCCAGTTCAGCTGGAATTAGTTCAGCTGATACCAGAAATGGACAGCATTGGAAAAACAGCAAGAAGAGGGTGCTTTTATGAGACTTTCAGACCAATACTGTGGATCCAATGGATTGAGATCCAAATTTTCTAGTGTAAACCTGAACCAATGTGTTAGGACAGAGATCTACTGCTTTTGAAGTACAAGTTTCCCTTTTCCTTCTTCATCTGTTTATGAACTATTGAGAAGAGAACATCTGTTTTAAATTAGTAACTTGACCATTGTTCTGAAGCCAGACCATGTAATTCCCTTTCTTATTGTTTTTTTCCCCCTATTCTCTAAATTTTGTCTTCCAGTTTATAACAGCAAGAATTTCTATGAGCAGCAAAGTTAATGAACTTCAGTTTCCTATGAATTGTCTTTTGTCCTGTGGACACTTCAGTGGTCAAAGACACCACGTGAAACTATTCATATGTGGTCTGGTTGCTGGCAAATGTGTGCAATCTCTGACCATGCAACTGTGGCTGACTGAAAMTAATTCTGACTGCCTTTCCTTGGTAGAGACACTAATTTGGATCTTTCTCCCTAACATCACATTTAGTTTGTAGAAATTTTGAGTCTCGCATGCCTCCTTTAGAAAAAATCATCAAAATGTTTAAAACACATTTGAAAATATGGTTTGCAGGCAGATATAAGATAAACAATGTGGTCACATCTTTAGAAACCAATGCCCCTGCCTTATTCTCTCCCTCCACCTCCCAAAAAAGAAAAAAAACCACAAAACCTCTACTAATTTCAGTAGATTACACATGTTTAATCCTCTCAGAGGGTTCCTGAGAACAGACAAAACAATTTAAATGTCAGTTCCTGGAAATATCTTCCTTCCTTCCTTCCTTCCTTCCTTCCTTCCTTCCTTCCTTCCTTCCTTCCTTCCTTCTCTCCCTCCCTCCCTCTCCCTCCCTCCCTCCCTTCCTCCAAGGGATATGAAGGAAGTTGTAAAGGAGGAAGAAGAAATCTTTATCTTTCCTCCTATCCTTATCAAATCTAAAATCTTGAAGGACTTTAGTACAGCCTGTACCAGTTTTGTTAGTCTGCAAAATCAGCCTGTCTGGGCTACTGATGCATTTCTGAAGTCCAGATGGACTATTAGAGTAAGACTGGTATAAAGACAGAGCAAACACCTGACAGTTCATTCCTTTCAGAAAATATCTGTTCACCTACCTTAGGTCTGTATTTCAGATTGAACTCTGTTAGGTCTACAGGTGATCATTAAACACTGATACTTTGGAAKTGTGCTTCAGTATGCTGTGGCAGCTAAAAAGCTTCTCCATGAAGTCCATTTGTGGGGATTTCACCTCTGGAGCCACCTTTCAGTAAAGAGATGATGTGTTCAAGGCTCAAGGCTTCCCAAGAAAAAACAACCCTTTTTTGCAGGCTACTGTGTATATTTAAAGTCAGCCCATGAAGAACAACTACATTTCTTATTTTCTGATTGAAGTCAGCTTTGAGTACAGGAAGAATTGTTATTAATAAAGTTGGTAACTAAATTTAGTTTCATGTACATTTTACTTCTAACCTTCATGTTCTTCAGTGACTCCTTTTGCTTCACTGCAGTGGAGTCTATCTCTCAGCTTCATAATCAAACTCTGAGCTTGGCTGGTGTCACTTTACTGGAGAGTACAGTGTCAATAAGTGTTGCTGGGCGAGCTGAGCAAGGCTGGTCAATCACTTTCTCAGCAGAGACAGTACAACACTGACAGCTCTTTTGCTTTCAGGACCTGAACAGTACCTGAATAGTACTTATCCATTGCACTGCCAACAATGGCTTAAATGTTAACAACATTTTCAAATTGTTAATTCTGGTCCAGGACAGTTTACAGGTACTGAAGATCAGAAACTAAAGCTGCACGAAGCACAGATAAACAATCACAGATATATATTTTTTTAATCTCCTGAATTTTTTCTTCTTTTTCTTTTTTTTTTTTTTCCCAAGCAGACTTGAATCAGAAGAATGAGTTCAGTGAGCATAGGCAGGAAACTCGGCTTCAGCAAAGCAAAGGTATGCATCAGCCGAAAATACTGGCTTCTGGAAATGAGTTATTTTATAAGGTTAAGTCAGAGTTTCCAACAACGCAACAGTATTTTTGTCTGTAAATCACAAATACTTTCCTATTGATGCTACTCTGCAATTTGTTACGAATTTACTTAACAAATAATAATAGCAAGTCAAAAGAAAATGCCTCAGCCTAACTTCATTTTAGCCCATCTCTATGTTTCCACATTTCTGAATTGTTTTCAGTTTCAGCTTATTATTTGAGATGTAACTCGAGCATAACTTCTGACAAACAGCAGCAGTGGGCCATAGGTTTTCTATGTCTTTGCTCTAATACCCTTGGGTTTTTACCCAAGCTATGGCATCTCTTTGTAGGGTGCAAACATACCCTGACTATATAATTTTCACTTGTGYGTCAGCATGAGGTAAGAATTTGCAGTTCAGTGGAAGCGAGCAATTCTGCCCGAGATGGAGCGGGATTCAGCCCACATGCCCTTACCAGCACCAGGTTTGGTGGTGTAACCCAATCTCCAGCATGTCCTCTTTACCCCCGTATGCCTTCATACAGAGATTGCGACTCTGAGAATGCTGCAAGTCTCTTTGTAAATGAAAATGCGTCTTACGTACACAACACTGAAAGGTTCTGACTAAAATCCTGTTATGACAGTTAACATTTGTGGAAGAGAGAATAGCTGTTTTTAGGGAAATCACTGTTGTGTATACTATAGGGGTGCACATGTGGAAATAAGGCAGAGTAAAGACAGTCTAAATAAAGGAGCAGTTCATAAGATAGGAGCAGTGGGAAAAGAGAAATGAAATGGCTGCTTTTCATGAACCATAAGTGAACACTCAAAGGACAAAAAAGAAGGATTATTGTTTGCAAATGTGATTGTGGCAATAAAAGGACACGATAAACTGACAAACAAACCAACCACTCTTATTGAAAGTTGCTTCACAATTCTTCAATTATCATCCCAAACACTGGAGTGTACAATTGTCATATCATAGAATTATAGAATAGTTGGGGTTGGAAGGGAACTTCAAGATCTTCTAGTTCCAACCCTCTTGCCATGGACACCTGCCACTAGATCAGATTGCTCAGGGCCTCATCCAACCTGGCCTTCAACACTTCCAGGCATGCGGCATCCACAACTTCTCTGGGCAATTACCATATATTGATAGGGTAGTTACAATGACTCTTGTAGTAAGGTGCTTTGAGAATGTTACTGCTGGAGGTTTTAGACTGATTTCACCGGGAATGAATGAAAGTGCAGTGCTATGGATAGACTGCGAAAGCAAAGCAGTATAATAAATGCAAAAAAAGGTTGGAAGATAATCAAGGATTGTGAAATATGTCCACATTTTCYCTGGAGAAAAAGATGACTTTATGATATTCAAATAAAATGTGTTATGCTGGAGAAAGTTAAATCATTACAATGGATCAATAAGGAAAATTAAGGCACCCTGCGCTGTCATACTTTTGTTAACCTAACCTAAGCCTGCACAGTAGCTGTGTTAGATGGCAGTATCAGCTCTAGAACACAGTAGCAGCCAGTGTATGAGCTCTCCAGGAAGATCTATGTCAGTGGCATATGTAGTTTCAGATCCTAACTCCATATTACGTTATCTTCTCTGTCTGTCCTTATCCGGCCAAGGTTAGGCTTGCCATGGCATACATGTGCCACAGTCATGGATCACTTTGCTGGGCAGACATAGTTTCAGGATGTACTTCTCACTCATGCATAGCTGTCTGAAAGCTAAGCATGTAAACAAGTATTTTAGRTTCTTTCTTTAGTCAATGGAGAGGATGCGTCTTCCAGAGAGTGATTTATTTAATCCTAGAACAATTGTGCTGCTGGGAAAAAGATCCAGCTGCCTAAATATAGGAGCTTAGTACCATTTGAGGTGCCCTAGACTATCCAAAACATCATTATGGGGCTGGCAGGCATGACACAGGCCTTATGAGAAACCTCAGCCTTCTGAGCGTTCAGTAGCTGGAAGCCAGGTTCCTATGGTGTCTGAAACAGCACTAGATGCCTATGTTTAGGCAAYGGAAGCAGACCTGGAGGATAATTTTTCTTCAGCCGAGAACTAGTTACCAGGAAGATCTGTGCCAACAATACAACACTGTCTTAGAAGCTGTTTGCTGTTTGTTTTCTGGGGGAGGAGGGAAGAGAGGTTTTTCTGTTGCTGGTTTTCTGATTTATTTCCAGGGAATAAAATTAAAGGAAAAGTTCAAGAGTGAAGCCTGTCCTGAATGACACTTTGTCTTACTGTGTTCAGGGTGAGGAAGACACTACAGAAATAGAATAGTTAGAGGAAAAAAGTGTCAATGTAAAATAAATTAAATTAGATGACAGAAGAGGAGGAAGGAAAGAGAGTATTGGATAGAATGAAAAAATATACTTCCCCTAACAAAGACATTTTGCTGCTGCAGTTGAGACAGGTGCCCRTGAAGACTATCTTAGTGTTGAAACACTGGAAAACTCAGAGTCTTGGACAGGAAAGTCTTCCAATAAGGCCCAGAAAGGACAGAAACCTTGAGGTGGCAAAACAACTGATGAACTGAACTGTCAGATTAGCACCCCAAATAGAAACAAGAAATCAAGAAGCAAAATTAAATTAATTAGAAGGATTAAAGACTTTTGGAGGAAAGCCCATCTTGGCTAGACCAGATTTTGACAAGATGCTTGAATTCTACAACATTGTTTTTAAGGTAGAATAGGGACAATGACAATGCAGATACTTATAATATGCTCTTGTGGTGGCCATAAAAGCCCCAATGATTTCATCCTTGATTGTGAAAGGCTCAAAAAGACCTCTCTGCATTTCTAAGCAGAGCATTACTGTGAAGATCAAAAGGTAAGACAGCTGGCATGGTATGAGCATGCTACAGTAGAGTATTAAGGCTAATGCCACTGCATCTCAAGAACTTCACTGTCCACTGGCATTTTCAGATTCTCAAATGGGTGATTCTACTTTACTCACATCACCTAGGTGGTATGACATGATATGATTCACATTATCAACCCTTTGTCCCAAGTTCTCAGATGCAGATGTGGGCCACAATGGGGCCTGGCTGGAATCAGCCATGTTTTGGTGGCAATCCAAGTGTGTGGGCAGGAAGGCTCCCTTTGCATGACCCTTGGTAAGGAGTCAGAAAGCATATGGCAGGTCACACTGTGCAGTAGAGGCACAGCTTAACTAAATGGGAGCTCAGGGTCTGGAATTGAAACCATAGTGAACACTGTTAATGACACATTATTTCATAAAATATTTCAATAATCTTAAAAGTACTCTGACCACCTACAAGGTCATAGGACTCCAGGCAGAGATTAAGGCCTTAATTAGCTACATTTGCAGAAAATTCAGTGTGAAAACAAAACCATATGAAAGAGGAGAAAGTTCCTTCTAGAACAAAAGGGCAGAGAAGACCTGTAGTTTTTTAGAGGAAATGAGAATGTGTTGCCCACCTTCCTCAAAGGGTAACCAAAGACAACTTTTTGTCACAAATAATTTAGAATAGAAAAGTGTCTAATTATAAATACTTACACAATTAATTGAAAACCAAATAGCAAGAGAGAATAAGAACGAAAATCTTTACTAGAACAAACTTCCTGCTTCATTCTTAAGCTAGCATAGCTTTTAAAAAATATACTGGCGATATGGAAAGGCTTAAGTTTTYCAAAACCTGAAAAACACAGGAGAGCAGAATTCCTGATGAACCTCAAGAGAGTGCACCTTCAGAACTGCAGCTGCTGGGGAAAACTGGTTGTACTAAACAGAGAAAGTGTTAAAAGAGAATATTCCCTGGTAGCTAGTAGTTGGTAACTCTCCAGCAGGGCATAAGTGACAGTCCACAGCTGCAAGGAACTCAATATTCCTTAAGCCACCTACATCTGAAAGAAGACAARCATATTCAAGGCCTCTACATTGCAATGGACACCTTCTGGGATAAGAAAAATCAACAGAGCTTTACTCTGAGCCACTAAATTATGTGTTTAAATTCACTGGTGAAACTAAGAGCAGAATCTAGTACTGCGTTTTAATTATGTCTTTTGCTACCAAGTGTGACCTGTACAGCAATTATTTATGTGGCTGCATTTCAGTGATAATAATATCTAATGCACTATTGCAAATTGTTATGAGGCCTCAGTAGCAAACTGAAGTGAAAAACCTGAGATAAAAATCCAAAATGAGTGTGCAGCGAGACAAGTTGGCCAGACCTTAGTTCTGTGTATACCTTCTGTTTATGGCAACCTAATTGAAGGTGACTACAGATGCAATTTTTATTTATAATATCTAATACRATAATTTGGTTTGTAAATAGACAAATCTCAAAGTGACTAGTACGGATGGATCAAAAATAGGAAGTGCTTATAGACAACTCTCCTTCTACATAATCTGCAAGCAAATAGCTTCTTATAGGCTTGATTTTAATTCACTCAGTGACTTTTTGAGTCCCAACCAGTCCCCTCTTATCTCTCCAGCCAGGGAACAAAGCAGGGAAGAGCCAGCCAGATCCTAAAGCAGATGAAAATGATGCTCCTTGGACACCAGAGCAGCCACTGAGAACGACATTCAAATTAGTCTGATTATAAAGTTTGTTGCTTTATTTGTCTCACGTTCCAGTATTGCCTTATAGTCCTAGTGCCTCATGCACTATGCAGGCGTATGGTGAGGCTACACCCATACCCTAAGGACTTATAGTCATAAAGAAATTTATGTGTCTACTGCTCACAGAAGTTATCACCTTAGAAGGTCTTCTAACCTAAGGACAGAAGTTACCTAAACCCCAAGGACCACAGAGCCCCAGTGGCCTTTTGCCTCCCTCCCACTGTCAGGGTCTGAGAGCAAGGAGGGGGCTGGGACAAAAGAGTTGTCTTGTGGGAGGCACGATGTGTCAGCAGAGAGATGGCACTGTGTAAAGCCACAAGCTGCCTACAAAATTTGTTTTACCTTTATGTATGTGGTCTTGTCTCAGTGCTTTGGAGACTCTTCCTGTTATAGGAAAATCTTATTYCTATCTCATAAAGCAAAAGGATTCAATATTCTGCCAAATGTCATACATGAAGTGAAATGGTGACGCCAGAAGATTAAGGCACAACTTGTGAATTGCCATGAGGTGCCACAAAAAGAACACTATACTTTTTTTTCTGTGAAGGTAGAGAGCAAATAAATGATTAAAGAAACTTTATATACCACCAGGGTACCTCCACTCCAATATCAAGAATTTTAAGTGTACATTAAAATAATAAAACAATTTAGGCAAAACCATACTTCGACATATAAAACAAGTTCCACATACATACAGTGCATAGATGTATATATGTGTGTGTGTGGTAAAACACATTATTTTAACTGGCAGGAAGCTCATAAAAAGAAAAGCTTTTGGGGTTGGCTCAAACTTTGAGTGCACTTTAACATGCTGGTTGTACTTTATGAAGAAATCTCAAATGTATCCCATGTGTTGCAAATGTTTAAGAATGGGCTCAAGATGAGCTTTTGTCTGCCTGAGACATACAACTATTTAAAGAATATCTTCCTTCAGCAGCACCAATATTTATTTTTGTGTGCAATTTTTGCAGTTTGAATGCTGGATTTGAGTTTCCACATTGCTGTCAAAAAAGTGAAAAAACCAAACCTTTAATAAATCTAACAACAGAATCTGGTTTCAARACTATTTCCCACGACTGAAACTTTTTTTGTCAGAATCATTTTTCTTAGAACAGYTGACATATCATTATTGTTTGCCTTGTTTTAGAATATTGGCTTTCCAAAACTGTCCAATCCATCTTTGAACTAAAAAAGAAACATGTCTTCAGAGGTCTGGCTTCTTTTTTAGTAACGATAATGTTCTTTTCCCCTTTCCACTACCACTATTGTATTAAGTGACTGCAGGTTTCTGGGATGGGAATAGAAATGTACATAAAAAAACCTGCCATAACTACCTGATTGTTCTCCAGCTGTGTGGGATCAATATGACTAGGTGTAACTTAAGTGGTGAACTCCCTTATTATCCTCAGTGGTCCAATTCCATGTTTCTACTTCTACTATGTTTTCAAAACAGATTTCTTTTGGTGAACTTTTCTTCTGTCATCCTGTCTTCATTTTCTGATCTGCCTTCTCTGTCCTATTCAGTGAAAATTTGTATTGATGACTACAGTGTCATATCACATCACGCATTAGTCTTTCTCAAGTGACTTTAGAAAATGCTTTTATGACATGACATTTGGCTCCTTGATATCAATGGGACCTCAAGAGTGACATAGTTTTGCTCAAAAGTCAAAAATGGTCTGAGGAATTTAGATACTGTTTTTATGTTTTAAGTGCTGCTTTCTGAAATRGAAATTAAAAAACCCAACCAAACAACCAGACAAAAGAAACAATCCTATCCTTACAAGTAGCTGAGTAAAGAAACATATGAAATGAAACCCCAAACAACCTCCAAACAGTGAATAAGTCAACAAATGATGAAAACTTTTATATTCCTTCTGCATTTTTTCTAAATTTGATAACTAAAGAAATCACAGGGAAGGCTAGCTGCACACTTTTTAATATTTTAGCAGTAGATGGTTGATATTTTGTTGGCAAGAAGCCCAATTGTGTACATTTTGACTTTTCAATAGCTCCACAGAAGTTCGTAATCATTCTTTTTAAATGAATTAGGGCTGAAAAAACAAGTATCTGTGAAAAATCAGAAGAGAATTCATGCTTTTGGTGGAAGTTCAGGAACATGAACTGCATTTTTAAAATCTTCAACTGAATTTTCAAATACTTCTTCAGAACATCTGTGAAGCAGCTCAGTCGCATGAGCAATTCAGTAATGAAGTAAAGGATAGAAACACTCTGAACTATAGACATTTCATCATGATTAAGAAGAAATTCCCAGGACAAAAGATTATGAACACAGAAACAGAAAGGTCACTTGGGAGTAGAACGTGAGCTAAAGGTCAAATTGCAAGGACTAAGTATCAATATTTTTAAGTCTCTCTTTTCAGTGATTCTATAATTCACAATCTTTCTCTGATGCTTCTGGCTCTTTTGGAAAAYAATTAAGGCCTTATGACAGATAGTTCAGGGAGTGCAAACAAAAAACCTATGGTAAAGCATCCATTTTGAAGGACCTACTTATTGAAACCTCAGCAGGTACAGGATCACCCATCTGGGAGGTCTCCATTGCTTTATATACGGGATATAGGTATTTACATTAGAAATGCCTTGGTAGGTGTTTAAAGTCTGAATGCATACCAGGTACGTAAGTCAGAATTTATTTCATGATTTCGGCTCAAGACTTGGGTGCGTGCTGTCCTCTCCCGCTCTCTCAGAGGTTTTCCCCACAGCTGGCAGTGATACCACAATGTCTTGCAGCACTCCCTTCTCTACTATGGCACATCTGATTAGACAGGCTGTCACGGGGGATATTGGGTGGCACTCCATACTGTCTATTAGAAGATAGAGTTCCTCTTACATGTTCTATATGGTATGCCTGAAGCATGGACCTTGGTTACTGAGTTTTCATGCTGAATTTCTATATTGCTCCTGACATTTCCAGGACTTCAATTCTCATTATGGACTACCAGAGCTGAGCCGTATTCCTGACAATAGCAGTATCTGTTGCTCTGCTCTTTTCATTTTCAGACCTTCCTGTGCTGTGTGTTATTGTTTAATTGCCTATTCCACAGTGTAGCGTGATTTTTTAAAATTAGCTTGACATTTTATGTGTTTCTTTTACAGCTCATCTCAGTTGTTAACGAGCCCTTTGCCGAGCGTCTTCACTACAGATCATTATAGACCTTTAGTACTGTCATTTGAAAGCTAATACCAATAAACAGAAAAATTGCTCAGCAGAAGGAACATAAGTGTTCTATGTTCCCAATTTTTAGTCTGCAAAGGTTAGGAGCTATTCAATAAAAGGAAGCTTTTTTATTTTCATAAAATGTAACAGTAACCAATTAATGTGATTTGTTCAGATGGGCACTGAGTTGTCCAGATGCCAACCCTGCATCATTCCAGCCCTGAAAGACCTGTGCAGATACAACTGCAGGCTAGTCCTCTCCCTTCCCTGGATACCACGAGCAGGTTTCCTTTGATGTCCTAGGGATCATATAAGTAAATATACTTCATTGTCAAGTAAAGGGTTGTACTAAACAGAGAAACTCTTCCCACAAGGAAGGGGAGAGCCCAGACATTGGCAAAGATTTGAGCCTACCTAGACACATATTTAGATCACTGAAGCACAGAATGAGCTGAGTTGGAAGAGATCCACAAGGATCATTGAGTCCGACTCCTAGCCCTGCACAGGACAGACACCCCAAGAGTCACACCCTGTGTCTGAGAGCATTGTCCAAATGCTTCTTGAACTCTGTCAGGCTTGGGATCACTTCCCTGGGGAGCCTGTTCCAGTGCCCTACCACCCTCTGGATGAAGAACCTTTTTCTAAGATCCAACGAAAACCTCCCCTGACACAGCTTCTTTCCATTCCCTTGTGTCCTGTCACTGGGCACCACAGAGGAGAGATCAGTGCCTGCCCCTCTGCTTCCCCTCAAGAAGAAGTTGTAACTGGAATGAGGTCTCTCCTCAGTCTCCTCTTCTCCAGGCTGAACAGACCAAGTGACCTCAGCCGCTCCCCATGTGGCATCCCCTCCAGAGCCTTCACCAYCTTTGTTGCCCTCCTTTGGACACTCTCTAACAGCTTTATGTCTTTCTTATATTGTGGTGCCCAAAACTGCCCCAAACACTCGAGGTGAGGCTGCCCCAGAGCAGAGCAGAGTGGGACAATCCCCTCCCTTGCCCGGCGGGTGATATTGTGCCTGATGCCCCACAGGACACGGTTGGCCCTCCTGGCTGCCAGGGCACTGCTGACTCATATTCAACTTGCTCTCCAGGCAAGGACCAGGTCCCTTTTTGCCACGCTGCTTTCCAGGACATCGTTCTCCAGTCTGTCCATACATCCATGGTTGCCCCACCCCCATGCAGAATCTGGCACTTTCTCTTGTTGAACTTCATTTGGTTGGTGACTGCCCAGCCCCCTAATTTGTTGGGGGTCTCTCTGCAGGTCCTCCCTGCCTTYGAGGTAGTCAACAGCTTCTCCCAGTTTAACAGACCTCTGAGGAGGGAGACTGTTTGAAAGCTGCCTGACACAGATGTAGTTACAGAGGTTATCTAACGTACAAATTCTGTTCCTGAAATTAGGAAAAAAATGGAGTTTCTTATAGGACATGTTTTTTTGTTTTGTTTTAATTTTAAAGTTTTCAGATTACTTTTCCCTAGATACTCTTAGAGCCTGGATAAGAGTAGATGCAAATAAACAAAGCCCTGACTGCTTTTTCCAAGTCTAGCACCCTTCTATGAGTACACACCAAAGACAAAAATGATTGAACTGCTAAATCTGTGAGGAATGATTCATCATTTCAGGAGAAATGGATATTAACTGGTAAAAACTTGTGCAAGTTTGTAAGGGCAAATCTGCAGACCAGTGTCAATTTGACTGTGAAAGCTAGAGCTCCAAGGCTGTGAACTTGCATTTGATGCCTCTTGACAGTGTTGGTAAGAACAACTACTAAAATGCCTTTAAACACACAGGGAAGCATGAGCTTAAATTGAAAAAAATGTAACTCTGCAAGGTGCTGGAAAGTAGTTTGTAAAAGACCAAGGGCTGTGGTGGGATGGCTTTCCATTGGTAAACAGATAACCAAACTGTAGGATGAATGCATTAAATTGTACACTGAACGTTAAGGCTAACACCCAAAGATTAACACAACTCTGATTATGAGAAGTGCTGACTCGTGAGACAGTACAAGTATAAAGAGACTGGCTATTCAGTAGAAAAGCAAAGGATGTCAGCGACACAATTCAGGAACCAGAGAACATGACTGTGGAAAGTGTGCCTTGTGTGAAGTAGCAGTCAGAATACATTTTTTTTGCATACAGAAGAATGACCGAAAATAGCAAAATCACAGCCTCTTATAGGCCATGACTATGTCTGAATCAGCGTAATACTCCCTGTAACACTAAGAGCTGTTATAAAGTTAAAATAAAGAGATTAAAACACTCACAATGTTAAAAATGCTGGTTAAGGAAAGAGTCACGGCAAGCAGTCCCATCTGACTGCTGTGGTAGAGTACCAGAACTCTCCAAAGCAAATCTTTCTGCTACATTGCCTTTGAAATAAACCAGGGGTTTGGAGGGGGTCGCCTGGTATTGTCAAGGCCTGAATGATGTTTAAATAAAACAATGACTGCGGTAGCACACAGTTCATGATTTTARGAAAACAGATTTTTTTTTTTCACCCCAGAAAGCTGAAATTTTTGTAGAAAAGACGATAATAAAAGTCACAGCTTTCCAATAAATGAAATAGTGCTACATGGAGTTACAGAATATTCTGGTTAAAGGCATATTGGCCTGGTTTTAAATTATTAGATGCTCCCATCTGAAAACATGTGTTGGGAACAATAGTACTGGCTCATCTGCCACTGATTTTAGTAGTGTTAGTTATCCCCATTAAGTTGAATAGCTGGTTCTGTTGGTTTCAACAGTCCCGGGAACATAACCAACCATTCAAACCTTTAATGGCCCCTCACAGCTAGAATTGTTGTGTTTTGTAGGTGCATGCACAGCGAATGGCAAAACTGATGGGACAATGAACGCTCAGATGCTAACAGTAACAGAGTCACCAGACACCCACTTTACATGAGTTCTGCACAACTTTAAATAAAGAATGGTCTTATAGAAGACAAGAAAAAAATTGCATAATTTACAAGTAAGTTTGCACCCTCTCCATCATAAACAACTCTTTATATGAAGTGATCATGCCACTTATTAATCCCATTATTGTCATTCTCATCGTCACATGAAACTTGTTAGGATATATTTTGCAGCTCTTATACAATCTATTTCACAGATGTTGAGATTTTTAAGAAATATCACTAAATTTTCTTAAGGACAAAAAAATAATAAAAGGCCTAAAATTGTAAAGTCCCTTACAGGGAGAGAGTTACACTAAGAGGATCTTGTAATCATTCCCAAGCATTAAAATTCCAGGGAATTCAGAAATAAGTATGTATTTTAAAATAAAAAAAAGATTGAGCATTTAACAGTATGAAAACACAGAGGTAGTGCTTCTGCACAAACTCGTCTTTGACCTGAAGTGACACCATGAAAATGAGAGAATAGAGCAACTGTTCCTTCAAAAAAGGAGCTAATATGCCATTAAAAATCAGCTTAATTTAAACCTAATCATTGGGAGGAGTTTCATTGCACTGAATTAATGACATCTTTTGCTTTCTGGAAAACATTACGGATCCTTTGGTTGTTTCAACTATTGAGCTGTTTTCAGTTCTGTAACAGAAAGTTTTGCTTGAATGTGGGTAGTAGGTTTTGATATTATTGTTCGCCTGACAGAAGCTTTAACAGAAAAAACTGAAGCAGTGCTGGTTTGTGAAAGGGTATGATCCACGCAGTCAGATCCTCACCAGGAGTGCAACGTGAACCACCTCCCTTGGTTTTTATGGGTCTACAACAGGTGATGACACGGAAATATTACATATTTTGAAATATTTCTATGAAACATAAATTGCCTTTTACTAGTACTCGGGGACTTTCAAGAAAAGGAAATTTCTAGGAGAAGCACATTGGTGAAACTGAGATGATGGTTTCACCATACAGTAAATCATACTTGATGGCTTCTAAAACTAGATTAAAACAGGTGTAACTATAAGACAGAAATGGATAAAACAATATAAAGTCAATTTACTAGTTCTATTTTGTTCAAAAATTTGTGAGGACCATACTAATATAAGTAGCTTCTGTGCTGGATCATATATCATCTGTTTAAACTACTATGATCCTTCAGTTATTTCCTGTCATGCCTAGCAAGAAAAAAAAGGTTTAACTATAGCATGATCTCTGTATCAGACACCCTGGCTAATTCAACAGGAAAGCAGTCATGTGCCCAAGATGGATCCCAACCACATTTCTACTGCTGGATAAACAGACCTAGTATAGGAGTAACAGACCCATGGCTGAAAACTTGAGGTGAGGTGGGAATGCCTCATGATGTCAAATGGGAAGCGTAGCAGTGACCTGATCAAGTAAATGCACACACAGAAAAGTTGGGTTTATGCACTGCTAACTCAGATTCAGGGGCAGGCGAGCCATGTTATCCTTAAAAGTCTTTGTCAGGAGGCTTCGATCCCCCTCTGCTCCAAGGCAGAATCTGAAGTGACTCTGCATTGTGTTTTGTAGCGTCCCTCATGCAAAATATGCCAGTCCATGGTTTCCTGCAGCCAACAGCCTTGCTGAAAAGAAGCATTGAAGGGGATCCTGAAGAAAGTGCTGCGACTCATAGTTGGTCCACAGTCAATAAATGAAAACACAATAGAAACCAGAACCTACGAACAAGAGCATTAGATGGAACACGGGTCTAAGGCAGTAGTCCAATACATAATTAATAGCAATCTGCCAAATGGTGTTTTCAATTACGATCATTTTATTTTGTATTAAAGTAACACCAGAGGTCAAATGATGCAGTCAGGCCTGATGCTCTTTCCATTGCATTAGATTGTGTAGAAATGTGTAGGACATTTCCCAAGTGCATTTTCTAGTTAAGATGAAACAAAAAGCAGTCTAAAAGAAATATAGTTATTCCAGTGTTTGAGTCCACAGCTCTGCAGAGCTCTCTGTGTTGCAGAGGGCTCCACTGACAGCAAATGTCTTCCAAGTTCAGAACCAAGCTGAATGATATCTCTGGAATATATTCTCAGTGCTCATGCATTATTTCTTTATTCAAGTTTCAGAGGACTGTTTGACTTTTACTGTGAAACCATAAATCACCACCATTTTTGGCATCTCAGATGTTTTCCTCAGTTAAACACAATGAGTTTCCTCCAAGGAAAGAAGGAACAGTGCAAATAGTGTTCACAATGTGTTACTAATTTATTGGAAGGTCTTGTTGAATATAATTAATTCAAACGTTTTTATATATTCCAACAGAACACATACCTCTTTTGATAATACTTGTAGTTTGAGACCCCTGCACATTATGCATGTATTTCAGAGCAAATATTCTTGGTAGAGCTGGCAGATGCATTTTAGCTGCAGCGATTGCGAATAATGGCCCAGATTTTTGTTGTCCTGGTTCATTAGTCTGTTAGGAACTACTTGTTGAACTGAAAACTAAGAGCTTTTCTCACCCTTTTCTTTCACTGCAAATGTATTTTAAAGAAAAACATAAGACAGAAACATTTACAAGGAAAAATAGTATTTGTAGTGGCATAAATTGCCTTGGCAGACTTTGGTGGCAATTATATAGAAAAAAATTTCTATGCAGACTTTTTGTATCACTGCCTGTAAATATTACAGATTTCTACTAAAGTGCATTACTAGAGCTTTGATAGTTCTTTGGCACACTTTGGGTACAACTGCTTTAAGAAAAAAACCGAACTGCTTGCTTCTATCTGAGCAGCATCAAAAAGTGTCATCTACACTGTTCACTGATTTGTGGCAGACCCTGTGACTTTGCCTGGCAGTTGTTGTTCTGCAGCCTCTTACCCRTGCTAATGCCTGTTATCTCTTGGAGTGGGCTATTCCAGAGGACAACTTCAGTTTTTAGCTTTGCCTTTAGTGCCAAGCAGACTGATGGCTTTTTTGCAAGTACTCTATCAACTCAATTTCTATTGATTTTAGGGAACACTGAAGCTAGAGCTATGAAGTGTGACTACCATTCTGCTGTAAATTTATTGTTGTGATTTCTACTTCCTGCAGACAGGAAAAGGGATGAGGAACAGATTTTCCTTACTTCATTTATATCAGAATTAATGAAAGTGTACACTTGGAAARTGTTTTGACTAGTATATTTCAGACTATAGCCTGGTGTAGTAGCAGTCTCTTTTTAGTTGTAGGTTTTGAAACATTTCTGAAAGCCAATGAATTAATACAAAAGAACTTATGAACAACTTTCTATCATAATAAATATGCTGAAGGAAACAAAGACTTAATAGCGTCCTTATCTCATTCCATCTAGCAATGATGGAAAGGGACTGCTAAAGATAATGGTGAAGGTGATCCAGGATCCTTGGTTTGGGCTGCCATGTGTTTCGTTAGACATGACTACTTTTCTACTCTTAACGTTTGAGATGGATGGATTTTTGGCATATGCGTCATGTTTTTAAATCCCTACTAGAGCAGGAGCTAGGATTTTTTTTTTCTGTGAAAAGATCCCAACATAAAAAGCCCAGGTGAGACTTCCAGCTCAGCCAGCTGCAAGTGGTCTACAGAGGATCTGCAATAGTTATCAGTCAGCAGTCAAGGTGTGGAAAGAAAAGTGAGAAAGGACTGTCAGTCATAATGTCTGAGCAGGTAAAGCCGGAGGGAGAGGAATATAGACAAAGTGAATTTCAAGACTTTTTTTGAGAATTAGGAGAGTTGGAACTTCTCAGAAGAAGATGAGACATTTCTGGGCACAAGCAAGTCTRGGTTCTGAGGAGCTGGCTTGCTGTGCAGGCAGACTTTCCTTTTGCCTGTTGTGCTGCCATGAACTGAACTGCTGTGTCCTCTCTGCAAGCTCAGGCCCTTGTTTTTCTGTCATCTCCCGTAGTGTCTGCTCATCCTTCTACTCTCTGCTCCTCTTTCCTTTTGGAAATGTTATGAACTATTTGTTGCTGGTTCTATTCCTAACATGGCTGAATGTAAAAAGCAATTTAACATGGCTGAATGATCCATTAATTGATCTAATCATATGAAATTGCCTCATAGGAACCTTTTGAGGACCACAGGGTGTTTGTTAAGTGATTTTGGACCATTCAAAGAAAGATTTTTTTTTTAAGTGTCATTATTATTTTTGTGTAAAAGTATCATGCATTTAATGTATAATTAATGTTAGAAATGCTCACTCTACACAGTAGTTCCTCATCATGCAATTTTTATTTAAAAATATAAATATTCTATGTAGTGTATGTGTGTACACATATATTACATTTAAAAGCTGTTGATTTTCTTTGAGCCAAAAAGGATTTAAAACAAAATTTCGGAACAAGCTGAGATGTTGCTATTGCTGATTAGTGTTCATATGCTTTAGGAAAAGAATGATGGAATCTCTGCTCTGAAACCTAAAATGTGCTTCTTAAGGTAATGCTTTACTGTAAGAGAGAGGGAGATTGTTCATAACAAAACTTCAATTAAACTTTACCCAGAATAATTTTGAAGTTACATTCTCATGGTCAAGGTGTTGTAAAGCATAGTTTTTGGAACAAATCTGGCCTGTGCTTCAGGGAATTTGTCATTAGCTTCTTTTGCACTCCCATTCTCTGAACCATTTAAGAGATGGGGTTTAACCCTGATGTTAAAGAACTATTTGAGGTCAGTATTCTGACGTGAAGGTTTGTTTTTGCAGATCTATTAAAAATCAAATAGTTTTACAGCATAGCTTATGAGGGCTTGAGCTTCACTACAAGTTTTCTGACATGTAGTAAACCACAAAACATCCATTTAATTTGTGAACATTGATGGGCTGGTGTAAACTGGCATTACTTCTTTGATGTTTGTGGAGTTTTGCCAATTTAAACCAGCTC
Organism: Amblyornis subalaris; assembly: GCA_018881555.1. NCBI lineage: Eukaryota > Metazoa > Chordata > Aves > Passeriformes > Ptilonorhynchidae > Amblyornis > Amblyornis subalaris. Next base: position 23,859,980 of record JACAXG010000002.1, on the reverse strand, counting down.
AGGAATTTGGTCTATTGTTCCTGCAAACATCCTATGACATTTTAAATTATCAAGATGATCATCTTGCAAAGACAGCCAAAGCACTGGAATAACAGCTCCCTGGCACATACTCTTGGAAGACTTAACTTATTAAAAAAATAAATTACACGTGTTCTTTTTATATAAATAAAAACTTCTTTCATAAAAATGCATGACTTACTAGGAGGCTGAAGCAGTCATTTCTTAGTTGTGGATGTAACTTTGTGAATCAGAAAGGCAGACATATCAGTGAAACAACTGATGTTTGCTCAGACTGGTAAGGCATAAAGAGTTTTAGTGTCCTCAAATAAAGGCATCTGGGAGTTAATCTCCTATTTTTCAGCTCCTTTTTAGGGGTTTCTCCCTATCTTTTCCAGCTTGTCTTTGTCATCAAGAGTGCATGTGAAAACACATCTGAGAAGGAAAGAAAGGCAGCAAGTCTTTTGTCTTGCCTTTTCTATCTCTATCTTCATAGAATTAACAGTTTTTTACCCCAATGTTGTGTTTGATTCTGAAGCTTACTTCAAGCAATCCAACTGAAAATGGATATTTCATATAAAGGAGTGGCAAAGGTATCAGAAGGTACAGAAATATTCTACAGAATGCAATGCAGGTATTCACAGACACTTGTATGTGAATCTGCARCGGTCTACATAGAGGATGATATGTGTCAGTAAAATTTTCTGTGGCCAGTATTAGCTGGAGCGTTTCAGAAAGGAGAGAGAAATCCTCAAAATTAGAACTATGTCCCCTCTCTAAGAAAAAACAGGTCAGGTTGATGGCAGACCTCAGTAGCAATGAGAATTTCATCTGAGAAGATTTCATGTGTCCAAAGGGAGGACACATGGCTATGGGGAGCTTAGAGTAATGGGCCTTCAAGAAAATCTGAAACAATCTGAAGGTGTTTCCAACTCTGCCACAAGGCTCACAGATCTGGTTTGGTGAAATTTTTTTGACAAAGCTTCTTTAGAAGGYAAGAAAAAGAAAAACGTTGTAGTTTTCCTAACAGTGAGACTCCACGAAAGGAAAGAAAAAGCAATTGAAAAAAGAGCTAAAAGATTCATGGAGCTTTTTCAACATAACTGTACTTGGAGATACAATTATGTGTTTTGGGTATTGCTATATCAAAATGGTAAAAATCRTGGCAGTCTTATTTCTCAAGTATTCAGCCTTGGAGAACCTTTGTTGTGTGAGAAAGTTAATCTACAGATGAATACATTTATATTTGTTTTTAGTTTATGCAGATATAGACAAAACTGTTACCCTAAAAATGAATTTACACTGGCTACTTCACTGTTTGGATGAACTCCAACTGGCAGTGAAATATAATTTAGGTAAATTCCCTCATGTTTTTACTTTTATATTTCAGTAGAAAAAAAAAGACTGCTTTGCACAACACCAAAGATGAATATTTTTAGGATTCAAATTGGATAAACGTCACGCTGGACAAAGGAACAGTTAGCCAAAGAAATAGCTACAGGCAATTAGTATTTTGCTGGAAATTGGTGGAAGCATTCATCCCATGTTGTGGAGAATTTTTTGCTATTTTGAGAATAGATTTGATCTCAATATGGAGTGAAAAGCAGCAATTTAGAAATTCTCAGGATTGGGGAATGGAGAACTGTATGTTCTGAGCTGAATAAATTATTTTCCCTTTAAATATTCAGTGGTGAAGACCTTTGTCTCTCAAATCTAACTGCATTTTATTTATTTACTCTGATGTTACTGAAGCAACACTGGAAATTGAAAGGATACATTTGAACTGACACTGAGAAAGCCTAACTATCAAGGTGACAATTTGAGGGAGACACACTTAACAAAATTAAGGGAATGCCCAGATGAAGAGTTATTTTTTATAAAAAAATACAGAAAATATATATGAAAATGAGCTCAAACTGAACACATACATGCAACAACATTGTGAAAGTAGAGTGCTCATCAGACTGATATTCTCTTACTTGAGATTTCTATWGCCTTATGTGCTGCTTGGAAAAACTGGATTTCTGGTTGAACCAAGATGACTGAGTTCTGGAATTGGAAATGTTTTGTCCTGCAGTGCCTCTAAAACAGCACTGTTTCAGATGTTCTCTGTTGTTTTAGAACACCTCAGAAATCAGGTATGTGTTTGGTTTTGTTATTTTTTGATAACAGAATAAGGAAAATAGCAAGTGAACTGTACCTGAATTTTGAGGAAAGTTCTCTACATCACTGAGCATTTCAAAGAAGAATTTATTTGCCCTGGCAAAAAAAGTTATAACTTTATTGGGAAACTGGGATTCTCTTAATGTCATAGCTACACTTACAACCAGTGTAAACTTCCTTTGGTTATGTTACATTCACTTATGCTCATAGAGACACAAAACAAAAAGTGCGGTAAACCAGTTTCCATTATAAGACTAATTATGGTTGGCTATCTGTATAGTGATGAAATTTGATATGGTAAGTAGAAATGTGAACTATTTCTGTCTAAAAAATATGTAAAAAGTAGTAATTCTTTATAAGCAAAATTCTGCAGTAATGCTCGTAGTGATTTTTTTTGTTTTAGAAAAAGGAAATATATGACTGTTTTAAAAATATTTAAATAGCAGTTTCTAGATTTCATACAGAAATTAACTTGTAATGTCTGAACATCCATGTTCTTGGTGTGATTAAAAATATATTGGTGATACAAAGATGTTCTCTGCCCCCTTCTCCCTCATTGCTGCTGTGCCAATATTGTGACTCATACGATTATAGAGCCAGAAACATTTCTATCAGGAAGGACTGCTGTAGGTCATTTGGGTCAAGCCCTTGCACTCGAGTCAGGGATTACTCCAAAGTGAGTTTTTAACAGGCTGTTTTGAGAGAGATTGGCACTCCCTGTGCTGCATGAGAGAACTCTGTTATGCAGCTAGTCACTCCAGGCAGTAGCCAAAGCAGTCTTTGAAAACCACTCTGATTCAGTGGGCTCCCCTTTAGCAGGGTTTATAATGAGAAAAAAATTAATGTAAACCAAAGCATTTTTGGCCTAGGATTTAGATTATGTTGAATCAGGTTTAGAACAAAACTGTACTGGGAGATATGAAGGATGTCAGGAAAAGTAATGGTCCCTGCTTTAGGTCCTTCTGGAAATTCTTGGAGAGACTATGCTCTAAATATCTGTCTGTAGGTCAGCAAAAGCAATTATATACACTTTAGGGAACTGGTGATGTGTGTGACTACTTTCTGTTGAAAACCCTGCTGCCCCAAGGGGCTCCTCCAGCAAGCAGCTGAGCTCTAGGAAAGAGACTTGAAGCATAAATCGCTAACCTTGAGTGAACAGCACACCATTCCAGCAATACAATCCAGCTATAAACACAGGGAAAGGCCGCGTCTTTGATAGCTTCCGGAAATGATTGCAAGTTTATTTTTTAAGCCTTCTTCTCGCTTAAGCATCTCAGAAAGTCAAGGTGCAGGTTACTGTGACTTTCACTTTTAAAATGTTTACCCTTGTGACTTATTTTGCTGGGGCTACTTACTCATTTTTTTCCACTCTTCTTATGCTTATTCCCTTCTTGATGTGCTTAGCCACACGAGCCCCACTATCCCCTCGCAATGGGAAGCCACCATGAAGCCCATGTGATTTTTAATTCCGTCTAAGTTCTTCATGGACTCAAGGAACTATTATGCAAGACTTTAGTTTTAGTCACAGAAGGGGTATTACTTTTCTTATTTTTTTTGCATTCTTTGCCTTCTCTCATCTATTCACATATTTCACCCCTCCTAATTATTTTTTTAATCTGAAAAGACGTGGCTGGTGTAGGTCTTTTATGCTTTTTCTGTATATGTATCTACATCAGATCATTTGTTAAAGGAAAAATGTTTGGCTAAATAAGAATAATGTTGTAATAAGGGTGGAGTACATTTCTTGTTTTTAAAAGTTCCTTCCAAGATTTTCATCTTCATTTTTTCTGCAAATGTTTAGCCAAAGAAATAAAATAAACAGAAAATCCCAGAGGGTAAAATTGGTGTAAAACACCAGTAAGTTTTTTTTTTTTGCTAGATACTGACCRATTCTTAACTGAATTTAAAAACCAGGTCTCTTCAGTGTCTGCTATTTAGAAATCTTTCTTKTTTTTTTTTTTTATTAAGATTTAAGACCACAGTGCAATCAAAAAACAAATCCGAAGAAGGCCTGATCCTTCAGTATGTTGGATCCATTTTCTCTATGTCCACACCTGTAATTACACACGATCTTAAGGTCACCCTAAAGCCTGGATTTACTAAAAATCTGTAAGGCAAAACTTGTATAACTCTCCTCAGCAGTCCATGCCATACAGATCTGCAGGCTCGTTGGCAACCAGATAGCAGTAGATTTGCATTCAGTTCTTCTGGGAAGCATGAACATGCACTGGCATGGAACACTACAAGTCCATACACAGCAAATCCATCTAAAGCTGGCTGCTGTTAGATGAGCCTAGACAGATCAGAAGACCAAAAATTGTTTCCAAGGAAGCCTGAGTGAGGAAATTTTAGAGATGCCTTATTGCTATTCTCTAAAGAGAATCAGAATATGATTGACCTTGGTGAAACTTGGGGATTTATCAGGGAACGGAAGTCATGTGGTTGGGCTAATTACCCTGGGTTCAACCTTGTTGCTAGTTCTCGGTGGCAAAAACCCCCTGAATTTTGCAGTGTGTTTAGTGTTCAGAGGCAGAGGCAAAGTTTGCAGCAGTCCACAGTCTTTTTGCCATCTTTATTTTCATCTGCAGCGCAGCAAAGAGAAAGAAGGAGTTAGTTGAACACGGACTCTGGTGCAGTCACCTCTGAAATATGCTAGTTTGTGACTTCTAATGTTGGTCTCGCGTGGCCATTGCTAGTCGGGGAGCTCTTCTCAGGAATGTTTACTGAAAAAGCACATTTTAAACTAATAGGGATGAATACTTGCCAAGTGGAAGCATTCTTACCCATGCCTTGTGACTAATGCATCCAATCAAAGCAGTTCAGTTTTCCAGTCTTGGATAATTAAACCAGATGCTCTTAAATAAACCACGGAATATTGCAAAACAATTTTCCTGTTTAATTAAAATGATAAACATTTTCTCTTAATACAAAATTCACCAAGAAAAGAGGTGGGATTTGGCCAAATTATTTGCTATGGAACATCTGCTGTATTTCATACTGCAAGGTGGTCATTTGTGATACTGCCATGTTGTTTTAGAATCAACATAAAAGCTTTTCTGAACATAAAAGCTAATCAAAAAAGAGGAACATCTGTCTTCCAACACTACCTGGCAATTTGTCTACTAGACGTAGGTAACAGATTAGATCCACATTGTTGAAGTTATTTTTCAAATGTCAAATGGTAAACCTGAAAGATTTTTGGCTTCTTAACTAAAGACCAAGTAGAAATGTTGTGACAATTTTTGAGGGATAAATAATGGCCATATTTTGTATAGCAATTTCATAAATATATATAAGAAGGTTAAGTTTATCTAAATCTTTTCTCAAGTCATAATCTGGTCCTAGCAGCATATTTAATGAGCAGAAATTCAAGCTAAGTTTCTTCTAAGTCCATTAATATAGTTAAACAAAAAACTTGCACAATTTTGGGGATTTAGTTGATTGTTTATTTATAGTATATGGTATATTGATAAACAGAAATAATGTGGTTGGTTGTTCTTTCCAGTGTCAGATGGGGAGGGTTTAATTTCCATTAAATATAATGCAGCAGAAGAAGGAAAATGTGAAATATCCCATGCTCTTTCAACTGGCTGTAGTAGATTTTCTGGTGATGACTATCTTTATTAGTAAAAAATAGTCAGCTGAATTAATCAGTATTTCTCACTGCCTATCATCAAAATGTAAATATTTTCATATCACATATACATGTATATGCTGATTCTTTTACATGTTTTGCTTTCATTCAATAGCTTGATCACTTTGGCAAATAATAGAGTAAAAATGTGGGATAGTTAGATGTGATTTAGTATCTAAAATGTTTGATATTGGTTCTGTTTCTTGGCTGAATGACTGTGCATCCTAGTTAGGCAGTCTTGAGAAAGGACTAAATTTAAAAAGATAGTTAGGTATGGCAGTACCTTACTTGAAGGTGGCTGCAACAGAATATGCATCTGTCTGCTTGACATGTATCTGTCTGTACCATCAATTCTTAATCCTTCTAGAGTATTTTCTCCCACTTCTAATTTCCCCCTGCCATATGTGCTCTATTCTTTGGCTGGCAATGCATTTGATCCAAATTGTCTAGGCCCAGTTTTTATTCTTATTCTTACAAACCATTGGAATTTAAGCATGAGCAAAATTTTCCCTGGCCCTGTCTGTTTTATGCCACAGTTTTCCCAAATCTGCACAAATACATCTGCCCCACTTCATACCTCTCTAAGAACTTTTATACCACTTCACTAACTGCTTTATTGTCAATCTAGTTTGAGACCTCCTTCCCAAAAAAAAGCACTACTTCTTCCCAAGATATTCAAGCAGTTACCATGCCACATCCTCGTGACTCTTGGCTTGACACTGTGCAAGAGAAAAAGGATGAATATGTAACATTCCAGGCATGACAGGACTGAGATGCTTCTAGCTGGGCAAAGAGGAGAGAYGAAGTTTAAATCCTGATGAGTACCTAAAAGGTAAGTGCCAATTTTTTGAGTCACAGATTTTGACTTATGTGTGGATAACCTGCCAAAGTCCAGCTTTGGGATGGAATAGTGTTTATTAGTTAAGGCAGRCAATGAACAAGGACTGTCTATTTAATTTGGAGTGAGAATGTTCCTGACACATGGCTGTTAATAAACATCAGACATGTAAGTTCAATTAGCCCGCAGATATTTATGTAACATCCCTGTCCTCATAGCTGCATGGGAATCTGAGTGAAAGATGTCAGGGTAGAGAAATGTTTAAATAAATTCAGAGGTCATTTACTCTATTCCCGGGATTTTTGACCTTGAGAGAAATTTAGAGTTGTGAAGAAGAAATAAAGTATTGGCAGCTTGTCACTGGTCCCATTTCCGCACAGCAGTGGACAGCTGTCTTCAAATGCACGTATATATGGACACAAACTTCTACTTCATTTTTAACAATTGCCTGCAGGGATCTCTTTTGAATCTGAAACACCTACAAAAATATCTCTGGTACAGGAGTGAGAAAAAAACCTGCAATGTGAACCCTTCTTATTAATTTAAATTTGAAATCACACTGTTTATAACATTCATAATCTCTGAACACATGGTTTACTTCAAATTAAGATGGAAGACTACTGTGCAAGTTTGTTTTTCCTATAAACCAGTCATCTGCCTCATGAGGAGTCGCATTACAATTCGGCAAGCAGAAGATATGGAATCTTACTCCCTGTCATTAAGTGGTAGTGATTTTTCCCCCACTCCCATTCCAGTCATGCCATACTTAAGTTAGGCGGGTGTTTCCAGCTTGCAACATCCTGGTAGAGAGTTAACAACATTGCTGACAGGGAACACTTAAAAATCACTAAAATTTATGGCAAAATTAAGGAAGTCAGGGCAACCAGTGAAAATCACAATTTTATTTTAAAATGTAGGCACTGATTTCTTGTGAAGGACATGGTAGACAGGACTAGCAAATTACTTCTTCAAGGCTACTTATCCGCAAAGTCCCTGTCTACAGATGAGAAGTGCTTTTGAAGATTCCTAAAACTTAACAGAAGGCTATGTGCAATTTACATGGAGCTATTGGAAAATGATGTACATTTCAGACTTATATCGTGGTGCAAAGGGAATCTATAGCTGTGTATGCCACATAGCTTATGTATTGCTTTTCTGAAAATGTCTTTAATGATACGCTGTGGGATAGATTGCTTTTCATGAATAACAACAGCTTTCAAAGTCAAGGCAGAAGTGAATTTAACATTGCCTAAAGTAATGGAATTAGTATTAGCCATAGAAGGAGAAGTGAGGAATACCTCAAGACTTGTGCTTAGGACCGAAGGGAAAACAAACTGCCTTAGTAAACAAAATGCAAACCATGCTGGAAGAGTCTCAAGCTCACAAAGGATTTTTCTGCTCTGGAAGAGCTAGCTGACTTTAGATGAGTATGTATATTTCAAGTGGCCTCTTGTCAGAAATGCCTCAAGATTAGGCATTCGGCCAGAAAACGCAAAGCAGTCCATCAATCATCTTCTCAAATCAATGATGTAGAGACCAAAAGACAGCACGCAATGGAAAGAGTAAAGGACTTGCTTATCCTGGGGAAAGACATATAAGCTGGAAAGGAAAGAAAGTAGAACCTTGCCAACTAGTGACGTAGATAAATAATTATATACTCAAGATGTGAAGACAAAAACTTCTGTTACACATTTATTTACCAGTATGTATGAAGCATGTGTTTCAGCTGTGCATAGCATGGCTGATCCTGGTCAAAACTCTAGTATTGATTAAAAAAAAGCTACATTAAATAAATACTAAAACATACCTTAAAATATTTAATAAGATAAAAACCTAAAGAATATATAGACCAGAATTTTTTCTAGTCCTTATGTTCAAGGGACCAATGCGAATTTCTTGGGCAGAAAGTTGCATGTGAAAAATGAAATGGAAACTGGGGTAAACCTTTAAATGAGAATCTATGAGATACTGAAGATGTACATAATGAGTTGCAAAGACCAAGATTTGCATCTGGGCCAAAACATATGAATACAAAGTGAGTGTTTAAGATCCTCAGAGGAAAACCTGAGGTTAAATTAGAGAGTCTAGATGATAGGCCAACATAGTTTCACCATTGTAATATTCTGAATGAACCTCCTCTATCATTAAGCCAGACAAAACTATCCACATCTGAAGGGGCTACATAAAAGCTAGTGACTAATGTCTAAATGTTAGATAATTACTTTATGTGTATAGAGACAAACTAGCCAATGGAATTAGTTGGAAGACGATTGTAAGAAATAGATATTTTATACATTCAAAAAGGTTTATTTATATTGATGTAGTAAGTGGTGAAGTGAACTTTAATCATCTTTCAGAATTTTCTAGAAAGGCAATTTAGCAAGTGCTGTTTGTATCCTCACCTCTTGCAGGGATAACACTGATAAGCCAACTACAGACACAGAATCACTGAGGCCTTCTGTAAAAGAAAGCACATTTTTAAACCACAAATAGGGATTTTGATGGCAGCAGAACGAACAGAGAGGGTGTCCATCTGGCATAAGACCTAGGATGAACAGTGTAAAGCTTCTGAACATAACATCTAAGAGCATGTGTGTATTCATTTACCTTTTAACAACATTATTTCTCCTTGTGCTTTCGCAATTTCAAATTATTTACATGACTTGCTAAGAACAAGAGATGTGTCTGGTACTGAGAGACAAAATCGAGTATTTTAGAGCTTCCTGGGCCCACCATGCTATTTATTTATTTTGAGCAACAATTTATCTGTAGTGTAAGAGAAGGGATAGTTCTGACCCGTAGTGTGACAGTCACTGGAGAATAGTCAACTGACATGATAGATTTAGTGCTGGTTGGAGACAGAAAGTCTAACTCCTATGGTTGAGCTTTAAAGTGCCTTCATAATTGCATGGGAAGTCTCTTTACCACTTGGACAGATCACAGAGCACTTGCGGGTTTTGCTAGAGAAACTCGATGCCAGCCGTCACAGCTGTCTGGCCGCAGCGCTGGGCTTTGACTGAAGCCTTCAAAACATTTGTTGGAGTGCCATCAACCACTGCTGTTACCACAACAATATGGAAATTTTAGAGTGCCTATATTATTTATGAAATACCTGAGGTAGACGCTGAGGAAGTCTTTCCAAATAAGGAAGTCTTCCTGAAGAAACCTTGAAGATGGCCACTCTTTCTGAGGGAAGACAATGTTATGTCCCGGGTTAAGGTAAGTAATATAAAAACATTTCACGTGGATTGAATTTGGAAGATTTAGGAGCAAAGGACCAGAAAAATTGCTAGTGGATATATAGTTTAACACAACCATCACTATCTGGCAGGAAAGAAATATAATCCTGATATCATTATCAGAAGCATGTCCTTTCAGTCCTTGCATAAAACTTTGGCTTGGGTCATTCTTTAGTGGCTGAACAGGATACCAAGTCTTGAGTATAAATTTATTTGCTTTCACCTATATTTACCAGCTGCAGCTGAGCTGACCCCTATTAGACCCTGTGAAGAAGACACAAAGTATACAAATAATGGCAGGTTAGGAGATTCGGCTGAAATTTTTCTGAAATGCAGAGGATGGAAAAAAGTACCCATTTGTACGTAATCTAGCTAGCATGGAAGAGCATTAGGGTGATTCCAGCAAGCACTCAAACCCCAAAGCTGCAAGTATCATTCTGAAGAACTCACTTCGGAATTTCAGCTTTTATCTTAAATCAAATGCAAATTTAGATATTTAGAAGWATACATCAAAGATGTAAACAAAAAGTGGCTGGATGACTTTAGGTGCTCAAAATAGTGTTGTCTGGGCGATTCAGAGTCTTTTTAGCACAGACATTTTCCATTTCTTCCTTTTGTCTTCTTTACTTTGTAGGAATTCTTCTCCCCATCTCTGTCTGAAAGTCACCAGGTCCAACACGAAGTATTGTGAATAGACAGTCACTCTTAGTTTTCTAGCCCTGTTTTCTTGAAGTCGAGAGATCTGATTTGCTCAGATAAGACCTGGATGAACAGCAAGTCCCAGCTGGTTCTAAACAAACTTTTAAGCTACTTGAGATTTTGTACCTCATTAAGTACACATCATTTTCCATTTATAAAGTATTGCTTGATCTGCTCATCCCTCCTGTGTGGGAGATTAGGAAGAAAACATGTTTGTATGTGTGCCCATGCGCATTATTTTCTTGCCTTTCTTGCATGTTGAAGAGCTAGATTGAAAGCTCTTGAGGACTCTGGTGGTCACTGCACGACTCATGTGAACCCCCAAGAGCCTGTTTAAATTCCATCTTTTCAGGACTGTTGGACGGAAGCACATAGGCAGACACTGGAGTAGGATTGTTGTTGGGTTTGGAGCTATTTTTTGTTATCCCATTGATCTCAGGCCTGCAAGTGTAGTAGAAAGGAATTGAGAACCTTAGTCAAGGGTAAGAAGGTTCACAGAAGAAAGGTGTGTGTATTCAACTTTTGAAAAGAAAGAAGTATAGAATAGATATTAGTTTTGAAAATTAATATGTGTCTGGGTCTTCAAAAACTTTTAAAGATATGAGACTTTCTTTTTAGTGATTGGGTTGCTTTTTTTCCTTTTCATTAAAAAGGCCATAGAGTACCAGGACTTGTTGATTACATAGTTCTGCTCAGCTTTCCCTTTTACTTTGTGTCCCTAGGCCTTGAGCTTTGAATAGACTTCCCACGGAAAACAATTGCATAAGGTAACATTATTGTAAAAACAGTGACGTTCTGCACAGAGAGGGATGTTTTCCTAAGCCATGGATTTTGTATCTGCTACATAGCAGAGCTGTTAGAAAGCAATTTGGCTCATAAGCATGTGTGTGCATGTGGTGTATGTGTGAGAACGAGCCACTGCTTTGCAGCCACCCCCCCCCCGCCGTTGCTGGCGGTCTGACCGTAATGTCACTGCCCGCCCTCCTCCCACACTCCCTCGGCTGCGGAACATGACCCTCAGCCGCCTCTGCACACACGCAAGATGTGCGTGGCAGCTGCAGGATGCTGAGCCGTCCACTTCCAGGCTGAGGTCTGGCAGCAGCAGCGCACGGGCTTGCTGCTAGGTCTCTTGCTGGCCTCTCACATGGCACGCTGCCTATATCCCAAGAGTTGTCTGCAGCTGCCTAGTGCAGGCTTAGACTGTGGAAGCCTCTTTGTTTATGGATGATGAGCTCCTTAGATTCCCTTTGGACTGGAAGAAATCTTCATTCCCAATTTTTATTGTTAGAATAAAAGAACCTACAGCGAGAACCACTTTGAGAAAAAGGGCTGTTTTTCCCATGTACTCATTTATTTAGGTGCTGATTAACATTGGTATAGATATCTAGCACTTTGTCATTGACTCTGACCATCACTTAATTGCTAAGATTTCTTTTCTACATATTACAGAGCCTTTTCTCGGTGGTTTTGCTTATTTATTTATTTTGCTCTTAAACTTATGGTGCCAAGTTCTTGCTGGATCTAACTGGCCTCAACTTTTTTTTTTTACACTGATAGTCCAGCCTAGTAAAGCTTCCATCACTCTTGCAGTGCATTCATATTATTCTTAAAGGCATGACTGTGTGAAATTGAAAGTACTAGAGCAGATCAGATTGACCCAATGTCCACTGAAGTCAACAGAAAACATTAAACTGAGACCATTTTGGATCAAGTCTCAAATACAAGGGATTAGACTCCTACTCTTCGAGTTCCCCACTTGGAGGCTTTTAACATCCGGCTCACCTGATATTAATGTAATAAGACACAAAGATGCTTACCTTCCTTGTCCAACAGTCTCTGTGGTTTACATTTAAAGAGTTCTAGAAACAAGAACATTGATTTTTTTTAACCGCCTACTGTTTAGTGATGGCTCAGAAAACTCTGATTGAAAATCAGGAGTCATAGAAAACTTTTATTTCCCTGTTTGAGTACATTCAGAGTATTTTCCTTAAGAAAATGTCTTGGTTAGACAAGCCAAAGTAACCTAATATGCCAAAGCAAAGCACAACTTTCTTATTACTGTGTTCTCCCATTAAGTTATTTATTCATGATATTTTCACCAGGAATAATAATTAAGAAATGTCTTCTAGTTTTGTTACAAACATGTCGGGTAACACTGTAGGCTTTCATTAGAAGAAAGCTGTCCTTTCACTTTTTTTGTTCTTCTTGGTTTTTGCTGTGTACTAAAACCTGTCTGCAAGACGCCCACTCAGACTGGGAAAAGAGGTATCCTTTGTAAGCAGGTGGTCTTTCCTTGAGCATTTTCTGATTAGAAACACATGTTCATGAGTGTGAGGAGGCTTCTGCGATGGGACAGTGAAGCAGAAGCCAAGGAGCTGGTGGTGCTGCACAGGCAATGCAGTTGAAGAAGATCGGGTTGTAGTGGGGTATTCTGCACCTCATAACACATTTATTTTTGATTTGATCTATTTCAGTTCTCTGCTTAGTACTATAAGTTACATTGATAGCTGACAGTTTTTGAACTCACCAGAGAATGTCCCCTCACCCTGAAAACCCTGGGTAGAAGGATACTATTTCAGCAGCTGCATGGGAACTCCTGTGGTGTGTGTCAGCAAGGTGGAACGATGCTCCAGAAGCCAATGTTTTTTGCTTTGCTTTCCTAAATCAACGGTGGCCACGTCAATGTGGCTGACCAATGTCCGTGTACTTTCTCAAGTAGGAAACACATTTTCCTGAGAATAAGRACATTTCCCCATAGTGACGAATGAGTGAGAATAGAAAGACAAAATTATGCCTCAGTCAGTGGGCCCACCTCCACATCGCTGAGTTTGTCTCCAAGCACCAGGGGAGCTCTCACGAGCCCTGTGAGCAAGGCTCTGCACCGGCAGACTATGAGGAGGGGCAGAGCAGCCTGTGCTTGTTCCTGCACTGGTGCTGCTGTACCTGCTGCTCTTTATTACCTTTCTGCTCTGAACAGTCTCCTTCCACTGCTCACAGTCATCATCATCATAGCATTTACTAGCACTTGAGTGTTTGGAAGAAGCTGTAAGACTTGGGGAGAGAGACCGCTGCTGCTTTAAGTGGCCAGAGGTAGCTGTGATGAGTCGGGGGAAAGCACTCATGGGCCAAAAGGTGTTGAATGGAAGTGGCTGCTAGTGAAGAGAACGTCACACAGGGACTGTGGCTTGTAGCTCTGTGTCTAAGGTCGTCAATGAAACAATATCAGTTATTGTCACTCCTTTCCCTTCAACCTTTCTTACTCCAACACCCAGGCAAAAACATTTGAGTAGCCCCAGTCCTCAAGTGCCCCCTCTCTGTGTGCCAGAGACAGACAAGATTTTCAGTAATTCATCAAGAAAGGATCAGAAAACATCCTCGCTCCCTGTTGCATAGAAAACCAGGGGATGTTCTCTGAAAAGTCAGAGAGACTCGTCTGTACAAAGAATTACAGAGATTATTCTAAAGGCATTTGCTGCTAATACAGTAAAGAATTGACATACGGGTGTTCAAACTCAGGAGCCGACAACTCAGCCAAAGACAGATAACATCATCGCTTTCTGTTGCTGCAGTGCTGACTCTGAGATGTGCAGATCTTGAAGCACTGTTTTCTACTACCTGACAGTGTTTCTCAGGGACATTTAAAAGCTAAAAAACAGTGGAACCATCTGGATTTTGGCTTTGTAACACCATGTTCAGGGCTTTGTGTTTGTGAGACATAGGAGTTAGCTATTTTTCCCTTGCACCAACTGAGGGATCTTGTTTGGCAGATGAATTCTCAGTTATCTCTAATGTGTAACAAACAGAGAGAGGCAGAGTCCCCAAGCAGGTGCAAAGGAGAGGGAATTTATTGCTAAAACCAGACCTTTTCAAGCAGTTAGGCCTTTATCAGTTTACATACCATTGAAATACAACAAACATATTTCAACCAACCACCATAAGCCACGATGTGAACACACGATGGTTATGTAACTTGTTTTTCTACCTCTAAGTCAGCTGAGCTTATTCCCAGAGGCCTTTTCTACTTAGCTGAAGTAACAGGAGTGAACCATGATTTCACAAGAGTAACAAGGCCTTTGTTTTGTAAGGTTTTACCTATCCACAACACTAATGTGCCAATATCTTTCCTATTTTTCCTACTGTGGCTGCATGAAGTACCTAGTTCAGAGGAGAAAATGTACCCCAATGTATAACACATAAGTTTCAAATGACCAATAATCAAATATTAGTAAACCAAATAATCATCGTAAAACATGGTGTATGCTATTCATGTAAATGACACATTTACTAAGTTCATACGAGGACAAGATACTTTGTTGTAGTCAGTAGCAAAACTCCCCTTGACTTCAGTGGGAACAGAACCAAACTCCTTCCTTGCACCACCAGGTATCTACAGCCATTTATTAGTAAAGTCCTGGTGCAGCTGGATGATGACACATTTTTGTTGCATTGCCTGGAATAAAGTAATAATAAGCTAAATAATAAGAAAATTTTATCTTTGGATATTTTGGAAATCTTTGGATTCTCAAATCAAATGGGCTTTTTCATCTAGTTTTGTTATATGTCTGCAGGATGTACTCACTGATAAAGAAATTAGTTTCCATTCCATCAGACAGCAAATACACTAAAAGATTGACAGACTCTTGACGAGTCATGAATTTTCAGTGGAGCTGACCAAAATATTCCTCATAAAATAGCACAAGCTTTAACAGGACCTGTTAAAACTAGACTTATTCTTACAGAAAGAATCCAATGGAACAAATTTAGGAATGTGACAGAATTTTCATGGCTGATTTCACTCTGAAATAAGGACTCAGAATCTTTTGCAACACAATCTGTTTATTGGTTTAAGGCCAGTCTGGAGAATGTCCTGACAATGCAAATGGATGATCTTGTGAGATGTTGTTAAGTGTCCAGCTAACTTAGCTGAGGATACTCAAAATCTATTTTAACCTCTTTCCTTCAAAGTTTGGAGATAGAGTTGTCTTGGCTTTCTGACTATCTCTGTCAATTGTGAGGCCAAATGACCTTTCCAAGCCAAACAGTATCTTATATGGAAAGCTAGTGCTGGAAAAGGTTTGCTGACATAAGCAGTGACTTGGAGATGTTATCTGTAAATGAAAAAGCAGACATGTCAGCTTGACACTCGCATGATATATCCAGAGTACATTACATATTTACCTATTTGTAAAACTGATTTCTTTTATGTCCAGTTATTCCAGTTATTTCTCAATGAAGACCAATAATCACACAAACTGATACAAGACTTAAAAAAGTTGAAGGGTTTTTCAAAGTTTGCATTTCAAAGGTGCAGTTAATTATTTCAACATAGGAATTTAACTGAAACGGGAAAATGCAATCTGCATTTGCAGGCATTTTCTGTAATTATGCGATTATTTTGCATTTCTTGCTAAAAATCAAGCAACAGCCTGTGCAACTCTGTTAGACCTCACAGGCTTTTTTGAGACTAGATATTAAATTGTACTATAAAAAAGCAGGTGTTTAATTTGCAAATACTTAACAGATGGTTTATGTGTTTATAAACACAGACCTCCTGCAAGAGATGCGCAGAAATTGAGGTTTGGTTAATATACATCCCATAATTTATGCCCTTGCAGCAAGTGAGATTTAAACAGGATCTTCTTTTCCCACCGTGATCAACATCCCTGCCAGATGCAGGCAGTTTTGGGTGGTGTTTCTGGATAATCTTTAAATTCCATCTGCCTGCAGGAGGACTTCCTGACCTGCAGGGTGAATTTTATTAACACTGAGTTCTTACAAAAGCAACAATCAAAATCAACACACCCCAAAGCAAAATGCAAATGCTTCCCTGTCTGCAAGCATGTGGACTTATAAGCCTCTGAGACTTTAGCCTAATGAAGGTGTTTAAATGCAGCTAACAGCTAAGAAACCATCTTAATCCTACAGGTGAGAATTGAGCATTATTTTCCCATTTTCCTGAACTGGAAAGCCTTGCTAAAGGCATTTTTACAACAGTATTGTAATTAACAGCAATTAATACAAGAACAACGACAGTAAACAATTAATGTTCACGAGAGCCTTCTGAAGCAAACTGGTGAGTATTTCATAAGAAAACTTATCCGGAGAGAAGAGTTCTCCCTCCCTCCCCATCCATTTGGCACCACATATTGCACAATGCATGAGTAGGGGTCATTGTTCTTTTATGCAACCCTATTCATCATCCTCAGTGAGGCTGCACATAGCACCTCGTGTTATCTTAAAGATTAAAAATGGACATTTTCACTTGCATGAGACTTTCAGAATCAGAACTGAGACGAGATCCAGGACTCAGGTTGTGGACACTGGGTCAAAGTTCACTGAAACCAATATAAAGCTTCCTCCTGGTTATAATAAAGGTTGAATCGGGCCCCAGCCTGGTTTAAGAATGAGGTTATTCAGTGGCAGAGATATGGATATATCAAAGCCTTTGACTTCTGTGTCTAGTTCATTGGACTGCCTRGGAGGTTTCAGTTTCTATCAGATTATATTCCAGATAAAAACCATTGGGACTAGAAATGAACTTTGGCCATTACCATCTGTATTAAAAGCTGAGCAATATCAATGGTTAGTTTATCCAATGTAAAACTATTATGAGAACTGATAGGTATACTCTCTGATCTGATGAAGAGTATAAATAGCTCCACCCAGTACTTCATCATTTCAATTCGTATTTTGTTTGTATTTAAAAACACTTAAAACAAATTAGCATGTAAATAGTATACAAAGTTAATTAGTGATGGTATTACTTGCTCCGTAACAAATGATCCCCTCTATTTCCTGTACCTACTCAAAATACTGAAAAGCATTGAAATCTCATTACACGAGGACTTGGTAATAATGTAATGAGAAAAATATTAAATACATGGCAGAAAAAGGAAGCACCTGCATTGTTTGCTACCATGACAGTGAACAACAGAAT
This sequence comes from Amblyornis subalaris, assembly GCA_018881555.1. Taxonomy (NCBI): domain Eukaryota; kingdom Metazoa; phylum Chordata; class Aves; order Passeriformes; family Ptilonorhynchidae; genus Amblyornis; species Amblyornis subalaris. The sequence goes on along the minus strand of JACAXG010000002.1, from coordinate 23,842,473 downwards.
CATCCAATAATCTATTCTGTCTGCAGGGGCTGTCTGGAGGGCATCTGGTCCCAGCCCCCACTCAGAATAGGGTCAACTTTGCAGCTTTTGCAGCTGTGTTGGCTTGCTCAGGGTCTTGACCAGCTGAGCTGTAAACATTTCTGAGGATGAAGACTCCATGGTGTCTCTGGGCACCTGTTTCAATGATATATACAAACACACATCCATACATACTGTAAATATCGTATGCTCACTAGTGAATGTTGTTTCAATGAAAACATTTCAAAAATACTTTGAAAGTTAGAAATAAAGTTAACTGCCCTCATGGTGCAGTGATTTCTTACAGCACTGGAAAAGTCTTTAAGCAACACTAACAGTGCTGTGACTCAGTAACACAGGATAACATCCCATAGCCAGGAGTTTCCTGCTGATGTGACTAGAGGTTGTTGCAGCTGGAAAATCAATCCTTTGCTTCCCCCCTGCTCCTCTGTCTCCACTAGAAAGTGCAGTGGTTGGAATTTAGAAATGGTTAGTGGTTTGTTGGGTCTTTCAAGCTAAGTATTCAGGTCAATTATTTAGCTTAGACTGCCTATGGATTTTACTGYAAATGGCCCAATTTGTAAAAAGTTTGAGTACTCACAAATGTCCATGATGTAGGAGTGGCTAGTAGGAGTGGCTAATATTCAGTCCATTTGAAAGTCAGGCTGTATTTCTAGTTTGGTAGCTTTTCTGGATTCATGGAGTTAGCATCAAAATACTACAGATAGAAATCAGTGGACAAAGGCATGGGATTTTTTCAACCAGTAGAGGAAAAAAATAAATTTGGAAAAGAATTTTTGCTTGTCACTGTCCAAAAAATCAAACTAAGTGTAAAAATACATCAAAATATGTGTGGTTCTTCAGATCAGGAGGATGAAAGAGTAAGTTTTCAGATGTCAGGGTGCAAGCATGCAGATATTTTCTTTATTCTACCAATTCGTAGTTAACAGCAGGTAGTGCTGTAACATTTCAGCAAAAGTGTATGGTCTATACAGAGATGTAAGAATCCTGTTGCCTTTTTCATACATATTGTAGCTTAAGCTATATGTCTTTCCAGAAGAATGAGCTGAAACTCGATTTACATCTTCTGCTGAAATCACTCATTACAAAAATGAAGTCACACATGCGGCTTAAGTCTAACTGCTACACTGTAGTAAATGACAAAGTATATTTCTGGGGAATATTTATTTCAGATATGTTGGAAAACTTATGAGAGGAATAAAAAGAAAAAGGAGAAGGTTCATTTTTCATCTGAGTTAGTGCAAATGCACTGATATAGACTGGCATTGTTCTTGAGATATGCAGAAGAACATGGAAATGCTTGGAGATACAATGATAAAGGTTTTAAAAACAAGTCTAAGTCACAACTAAACAACGCAAATACAATAAAAATTCATCATGCTTATTATTTATACATGAAAATATATTTGTCATCTTCATTTTTTGTTTTATTTTCTTCTATATAGGAATAAATTAACAAATGTTTACCTGTAGTAATGGTAGAGCACAGAAGAATCACAATCAGAAAAGTATTTCCCTTGAAAGCACTTTGGTGGCCATTCAGAAACATATGGCTGTTTGTAGGGTGGAAAAGGAGAAAGAAGCATAGGTTTGTGGGTCTAAAGAATTTTTAAAGGATTTTAAAAAGAGAACAATTCCCCTCACTACCAATTTTATCACTTTTTTTAAAGTATTCCAGGTTTTTCTTTTGAGATCATGTCCTGAAGGAAACTATGAGAAGCTGATAACTAAGATGTCTAAAATAAGACAACTTTGAACCTCATACTCTGAAACCCCACACGTTGTTATTAGTTTTATGCTTGGCTTTTGTCTCTTTAAAAAAAAAATCACACACTTGAAATCTCCTTCTGGTTGTGTAAACTCTTTCCGGGGGTGAGAACACAGGGCAAGTGAAGATTTCAAACAACTAAATAAGAAGAAAAATATTTACAGAATGTAAAACCTTGTGGTCTTTGACTGTAAATAAGGTACAAGACTTTCAAATGTCAAACCTTAAACATAAAATGGTGCAAACTTGCCCTGTCATGCAGTTGTATCCTCTAATTATTGTGAATCATAACCTTATATGCATTTTCTATACTACAATGATAGTACTGAAATGCAACAGTGCTGCTTTTTTTCTTGAACATTGTTGTTTTCATGAATTTCAAAAGAACAGTCTTATTTGACATGGATGTTCTTGCTAAATGGGAGTATGGTGCCTGTGACTGTAATGGGTGTGTTAGCCTTTATTTTTTAAAAAAAAATAATTAATAATCTAGGGATCTTCAGCGTTAAAGTTATAAGATTATCATATTTCCTGGTTGGGATTCAGCTAACTTGAGGTGAGCTCAGTGAAGAGGGGAAGGCATGCAGATGGTGATTCCTCTTTTTCTTTTAGTGGCTCTAGCATCACTCTTACTCTGGAGACACCAGTATTACCTCAGTGCTTCCAGAGCCATCCAAAGCTCCACGCAACATGGAATAGCTGTGAGGTGGTTAATGCCAGGTGGCAAAAATCCTATCCAGAATCCTATCCAAATCCTATCAGTTCATTTAGTTGAGGATGCACTGAATAGGAAGGGGAGCTGGTACTGGGCTGTGTTTTCCTGGCAAGCCCAGGTCTGTGGCTGGGAATCCCAAAAGATCCTTTGGCCAGCAGTAAATGTGACGGTTTACTGTTGTATACTCACTCTTCCAACCCTCGCTCCCCCCAGTACCTATTTTTATTTTTAGTGGCATCTGTCCTGACACTCTTGTGGGAAGAAAAAAAGAGCTATTTTATTGAGAAATGAAGGGTGGGCTGAGTTGCTTGCCTCTGCCTGGCATCAGAGAAATTGTGGGTGCCCTATCCCAGGAAGTGTTCAAGGCCAGATTGGACGAAATTTTGAGCAATCTCTGGTCTAGTGGACCGTGTCCCTGCCCATGGCAGGAGGTTTGGAACTAGAAAATTTTTAAGGTCCCTTCCAGGCCAAACCATTCTATGATTCTATCAGTCAGTGCCCTGTGCCACATGGCAGGTCTGTCTGGCTGTCACTGCTGCCCTCTGCATGCCTCCTCCTTGGGGGAGCTCCCACTGCCTGATCCAGAACTACTGCTTTCTTGGCCTTACACCAGCACATCAGTGTGTGAGCCTGACAGAGAAGATCACTGTCATGAGGCCACACACCAGCTCAGCAGCATTCAGTTCTCCATCGCTGTGAAAACTGGGGCCAGGCAACCTTTCTGAGCACCTCTGGCCACCTAGGGCAAATAATTTCCTCCAAAGGAACCCTAAAATGTTTCTTACATTACTCTTCTGTGTCCTAGCATTTCAGAGAGACACAGACTAGCCATTTATTGTTTTTTTTTCCCCACACATCTTACGCCATCATTCTCTGGAGTGTTTTTGCAGCCACAGGCTGAGTGAGAAAGCAGCCACAGAGGATGGGTATGGGGACAGTGGTATTTCAAACTTTGCCAGTGAAAAGTCCATGCAAATCAGCTATTTTCACTGTAACTTGCTTTCTAGAGCCATGAGCAGAAAAAATTCCTAGGAGTAACGAGTTGCAGGACTTCTCTTTTTCCTCAGAGGAGACTCAAAAGAGAGAAATCTCCCAAAACATGGCTTTGAACCACACATGTCCCATCTTGTTCTCTGGATGTTGTCCAGTGCCTGTGCTTTCTGCTGTCCTGAAACTCTGACCTGCAACACATTATAATCTCCTCATTAACAAGCAGAAAGGATTGCGCTATTCCAGTTTTACACCTGCATGCCTCATTTAAAACAGCAATAATGTGGTGATTAGTCTAAGCAGAGTGTATTCTAAAGTGGCTATGTTCTCTAATGACAGCCCAAGCACCTATTTTTTCGCACTTATATCTATCTATCTGCAGCTCATTTAAATTGTCATGCAGATTGCTCTTTTCCTTAGGAAATATATTATTATCTTCTTTAATTCTGTGTAAATACCTTCACTTTGTGCCAAGTTATGTCTAATGACTCAAAGCAAAACTTTATCTCACCTACACTGTGGTAGTTTTCCTTTCTAACAACATAAAAAAAATAATAGTGAATTTGCCATCAAATTTATATTAGCAGAGATGGTATGCATGACAGAGCAAGTTACAGAGCCCTCCACACTCTAAGCCTTTAAATTAATCATAGTTGACTTCAGCTATGTTTCCACTGTTTCAGACTCATTGCTACTACTTTTATTCCAATAGGTGGTGCTATGCTGAAACGTAAATAATTTTCAAAATTCATGTTACTCTATATGCCTTCCTTGAAATTATTATCAGATTATTATTCATACATATTATTATGAAAAACCTGAAGAAAATGTTCCTGTTTTGAACAATAAAAATAGCTATTGCTAGAGGAGAGTTGTTGGCTGCTCAGTGAGTTTTACCCGTATTTGCAGAGCGGGGTTTGGGTTTTGGTTTTGTTTGGGTTTTTTTGTGTGGTTTTGTTTGATTTTTTTCTCCAGCACTGGCTGTAATCTTGTTTTTAAAAACAAGCAACACAGGCTCCCAGAAAAGGAACATTCTGTGTCGATGAGGCCTGCTCCTTTTTGTTACTGGTGGCTCTGTCATGCAATCCTTGCACAAATTTATAGCGACTAATCTAAAAACAAGTTGTTCCAAAAACCTAGTCCTGCAAGGATAAGAAGCCTACTCATCTCCATCCTAAATTTATTCATGGCTTGTTTTTCTCTCAGCAGTGTCTATTAAGAAATGTCATTTCTGTCCAGGCCTTAGGTTTGCTTAAGATAACAATGTAAGATTTTTAATCACCTTTTTTTATTTTCAGCAATCTTTCATTATTCCTTCACTATGTTGATTCTAATTCAAACTCATCGTTCTCAGAGAACAGAATGCTTTATTTCACACTGTGCCAGTCTTTTTCAAGGCAATTGTGCAACGTAATACCCTTGTATATCTTAATATCACAAATCTTTTTTTATAGAAGCATCACTCTCTAAGTTCATTGTCATCAACTTGTAGACCCAGATCTTTTCATCTCAGTGCTTGTTTCCGGTTGATGAACACTTCAATTATGGGATAAGTTCATGATGGCAGGTCCCACAATTCTCTCTGTCAAACTTCATTCTGTTGCAATGTCATCTCCGCAAGTTCTTCCTGTTTGCTTTCCTGATCTTTCCCAAATTAGTGAGCTTAGCAGATTTAATGAGAAATTTTTCATCTCTACACTTCTTCCTATTCTGTCTGGGACAAAAATGCATTAAACTGTTTCCAACCATAAGCTCAAGATGATGTCAGAAGTATTTCTTGCAAGAGAATCCTTTTTTCAGATGAAGGTCTCCATGCATGTCATTTGTTGTTGTTCCCCTTTTAGCAGTGGCTCAATTACCATTCTTCTTCAAAATTAAAATCTATGTGGATTAATTGATTTATCTATTAAAGGAGGAGTAGAAAGACAGAAGTCCCCACAGCTCCTAGCGGAATACATTTTTGAGGCTTTGAAAGATGTATTTTGTTTTGGTTTTGGTTTTGGTTTGGTTTTTTTAAATAAAAACCCCATTACCTCACTATAGACTTAAACTGTTTTTCCTGGAAGTTGATGAAGGTTTTGTCATTGATTTCAATCGTACTTTAGGATTTGATGCTGTCTCCAAGGAAATAAACAATGCCCAAATGAGTAATGTTTAATGAGATTTTCTATGCAGTTATGAACACAAAGAACATTAGATACTTAATTTCTCTTGTTTTAAATTTAAAAACCTCAGTTGCTATCTATTTGCATCTTAGAGACAAATAGGTATTCCCCCTCCCCACCATATTTTGAAAAACAGACCTGAAAGAATGATCCTTTGCAATTAGGTAATCCAATTAATCTCAGAAGTTTGTAGCAGGTTTATATACAAGATCAAATCCGTGTCGTTTTTTTTGTTCCATGTTGCAACAACCTGTGCAGTTTACAATGACAGCAACATTTCCAAACACAACTGCTTTGGCTTAAAATCTATGTCTGCTTTTATCTATTTAATTTTGTATTAATAGGATTTAAGGAATTTTTAAGTAATTAATTAACTTTGGAATGCATTAAATAAAAGTAATTAATTAACTTTTGAATAAACGAAATTAATTAGTTGATTTTATAACTATTTATAAATAGTTAACTCTACCTCTGAATACCTTATTCTTTATTTTAGATGTAAAGATGACCAGCAGTTTTAGAAGTTTAAACAGGCTGGATAGTCTAAAACATGCTTGATTTCTAAACTATTGAATATGGATCTTTTAAAAAGCATCTGCCTAGGTATCTTTAATAAATAAGACAACCATGTTGCTCTGAAATACCCTAATACGAGTTCCTATTCATAGTTCCAAAAATTTGCTTTCAAGATTCTGCCTCACTAAATATCATTTGTCATTGTCATTCGGTGGCCCTGACCTAGTTCAGTGCCTTTATGCATGAAACAGCTGCTGCTCTGTTTTGTCTTCATTCCTGCAAAGACATAACATTTTCTTTTCCACAAGGTATTGGAAAGTTACTCTGTTGTTAGCATAATTTGGACTCTCCTGAATGTTTCAGTGATGGAAAAAAACCCTTATGCCTGTAGTTGTAACAAGAAAAGAAGTGGGTTTCAAATTTCTCTGCAAGATGAAAGTTATCCAATAACAACTTCATAGAAAAATAATAATTGTGGGTATATGAACAGTGAATGCTGAGAAATCTGTGGGCTGCAGTGTGTTATGCCTGACCGATGTAGGGATGGGGAACTAAAGAGGCTTAGAGGATTTCAGTCTCATTTCTATCCATTCACAGTGAATTACTCAAAGATCTTTCCTCTTTGTGCATGCTGAATAGGCTGATTGATGCAGTATTGCATGAAGTGTCCCAGTCTCCCCAGAGAAGGAATTTGCAAGCATTTGCTTTCCCTGTACCAGAAGGGGGAAGAGGCCAAGAGCACTGCTGGGAAGGGGATTGCACCTATGGGCACTTCCTCATTTGGTTGTACAGCCTTTCCACCCTCAAAGACTCTTATGTACCTAACTCTGCTGAAAAAATTGGAAATTAGTAGCTGAAATAATTTTAGTTATTGAATCAATGTCTTTGGGAACCCCTGCTCCATTTGAAGACATCCCTATATGTATTCTTCCCAATAGATAGCGCTGAGAATACCACAGTGTGATCCTTTCACCTACTATGCCTGACACCTGGACCTTCAGTCTCAAGGACAAAAACAGTCTAAATGACAGGGGCTTGTGTGTGAAGGAAAAATGMATATTTTTAAATTGTTGTTCATTTGGTTTTCATCTGAGCTCGTTAAAAGCTATCTTAAAAAAACAAAAGACTTCTCATTGCTAGCTGATTTTCATAGATTAAAAGCAGGAAGCTCCCAAGGGTCCACAAGTTGGGGCAGAAAGGTTTCTCACCCACTTGTGGATGTTATCATTTGCAATGTACATTAGGTTTCCAGCATGTGACTCCACCTGGTCCTACCCTGATTGCATCATTGCTGGTGTGTGGAATGGGAAGAAGACTGTTCACAAACTGCCATTCCAGAAGAAAGTTGTCAGCATTCCCAAAATATGTTTATGAGCATTAATAGGACTAACTTTAATGAATCACTAGTCAGAACTGTGTGAGCAAAAGGGTGAGGCTTTGAGAGATCCTGGCAGTCAGATGAATCAGAAGTTGGCTTCATCTGGCCTTTTTGCTCCCACAAACATGAAAGATATGGCAATGCAATTATTCCCACACAGACCTTTGGAGTAGCTGAATTCTGTGTCCTGAAAACCCCTGCATCAGGGCTGAGTTCTGACAGATGCCCATGTGGAGGAATAAAGCACTCCTAGGTAAGTCTGTCCATAAGCAAACAAAGGCACCATCACCTTACTCTTGTGCCTTGAATATCCACGCTACTTTGTATTCTTTCTCACAGTTTTTGCAGCTCATCAAGGGTGGCACAAACTAGCTGGAATAACTGGAATGGATAAATACCATCCAGCTTGCTAGGACAAGCAAGAAACCCATGCCTCCCAAGAAGGGCTGCAGGGAGTTGGAATGCAGAGCTTCCTTCCAGATCTGAAAAGAGCATTTCCAGAGACAATATCCACATAGAGCCTAGCACATTAATAAGTACCACATTTAAGATAATTGTGATCAGATTTTGTGATTTCCATTTTAACAAATGGTCCATTTTATCTGCTCAGAGGAAAGAAAGAAATGATAATGAAAGGATAGCCTGAACTTTATTTTCACTTGAAATTTCTTCATGCTTCTTGTATATTGCATAGTTCTCAGACAATACTGCTAATGTTTTGCTCTAGTAAAGCATTGTTTAAGGGGCATTAATGATAATTTTCGTGTTTTTCTACTTTAACGTGCCTACATGCATGTTTGCACTGCTGCACATTTATTCTGGTTTTGCTTGGTTATTCAGTGGTTGAATTATAACATGTTTTTTAACCAGGTCCATGTGTATAATTCTCAGGTTTTGTGCATTCATCTACAGTTAGATTTTAATTAAGGCCACTTGAATGTGGGAAGTATCTGACTGCTAGCAGATCAAGTAGCTCCACTCAAATTGACCTACCATGTCAAGGCAGGGCAGGGAGAAAGTAAAATCTTCCCCAATATCATCCATTTAACATTTGAAACTAAGGCATAGACATCAGAGAAATATGCATATTTGAAATTCTACAATTATGGGATGTAGGGATGTGGGATTTAAGTCACGTCATGKACTTTTTTCCCTTTGAGGGTGAATTTTGCTTGCAGAAAACAGAAGAAAAATCAAACATACTGAGTGATGTAATCACGATGTGCTGGCAAAGCTGGCAAACGCTTGTGGTTTATAGATCCTCCTTCTCAGTGTAATCATAAATGCTTCCCCTGGAATAAAGCACAGAGTATAGAGAACACTGTTTTCAAAGCAGACTGATATGAACAAAAATGATTGAGAAAAAACCTATTTTACTTCTTTCACTACAACGTGTAGCATTTGTATTTTTGCATATCTGCAACATATCGGTTATAAAGAACAGTAATTAGGCAGACAATTATGGACATAAATCTAAAAGTGATAGTGACAATGCTAAAGTAAGTTACTTTTGTTTAATAATATAATCATCACTCCTCTGTCATTAGACTAACTGACAGGCAGTAAACAAATGCAAAAAAAAGCAGTGTTTAAAATTCTTGGGGGAAAAAGTATGATCTTCAGCTTTATGAAAGAATTTATCTTAGGGTTTCTAACTCTCCCCTTTTTTGTTATTTTCCTCTTGTAAAAACAATCAAGAAACTAAATAAAAATCCTCAAAGTAATTCTAAACATGTCTATTATTCCAAATGAAGGAACTATTATTTGTTTAGCCTGAAAAATTTTGGCCGTTTGAATAAATGTGATTTTAAATGTCACAGTGTGTAAACCTTCATTTCAAAGAGGGGTGATTTTTTAATATATACATTTATTGACAGAAGCAGAATATTTTTGTTTGGAAAAGAATTGATCACACAGAAAATACAGTCACTTCATTCCTCCACAGGTCTCCTATAGGAATTTATGTTGACATCGCTGTAGTTTTTTAGAATACTGCTATAATTCTCCTGGTCTACCAGCATATGTAGGCAAGTGATAAGGAAGAGTTATACTCCTAAACTGCCTTAAAATTAATTCAAAGGTGAGTGACTCTCCATCAATATTTGGTGCTTCTGAACTATAGCACATAGTACACTAAATTAGCAAGATCTGGGCCTGAAACTTGGATAACATTTTAAAATATCCTATTCCTGGATCCTAATATGTCTACTTCTTCATTTTCCTATTAGCCTAATGGATGTGTGGATTTCTTTCAAATACTGGCTGTTTAAAACAGCTGTCAAAGGACTTGTTGCACATCACATCAGATCCTCTTGCCATCATCACCTCTTCAAATCTGAAGTATGTCTGGTTAAATGTTGTTTAAACTGTTCACAGTTTATGCAAACTGGAATTTACCAGGAAAGTGAGACCTTGGAATTCAATAAATAAATAAATAAATAAAAAGAAAAACCCCAACCGCAAAGGCCGGCAGTGCTGGACAATGTATATCTTCCTGTCCTGAGACCAGACACATCATAGTTGATATTCATGTGTTCAGTGACCCATTTCTTCCTATTTGTACGRTAGGATACGTCCAGTCAGGCTGTGTGGTGACAATAGGAGGGGTCTGCCATCGAGCCATACGACCCTGTTAATGCAGGCATGGGCCACAAGGCTGTCTCAAAGCCAGGGCAGGTCACAAAGGTGTCCTGGGAAGGAAAGGCAGTCTCAATCCTCATCTAGTCCTTGGCTGTCTGCTGGTGATATGGTTAAGAAAAGGGGTGATCCTAGTCAATCTCCTTGGTGAAATCTTGTTTCTCCAACATGGCGGCAGCAGGGAAAGGCAAGATTGGTCTCCTCAGCCTTTGGTTAGCACTCTGAGGAGGGTGGTGGTAAATTGGCTGTGGGGGAARTCTGGGTAGCTCCTGGAAATCAGAACAGCGGAATGGGGACCTCCTGAACTGAAGTGCTTCTCTTGCAGCTCAGGCAGCTAGAAGAGAGAGAGGAAAATTGAGGTGTTTTCTAAGTATGCAAAGGGCATCCAACTACAAGAATCATCTGTCCTGGCTGCAGCTCTGCACCCAGGGCACAGTGAGAAGATACATCAGCAGATAGCAATGCCACTCATGGATCCCAAGCCAGCATTTCCAATCTGTGCTGAGCCTTGAAGCTCTGTCCTGTATGTTTGAGAGCTAAGCGAGTGGTGAAAGCAAGGTAGGAATTCTCAGATGAAATACTCTTTGTATTTCTGCTCTGCAATGGAGACCAGAATATGTTGTACAGGTTATTAAGCAACCATAGGATTTATACCACAGTGGGAACAGGAATTCATCCCCAGTGACATAAAGGAGAGAGAAAAGAGCACATTTCATAACTGTCAAGCATCAAGCTGTCTTTTTCCTATAAATATAATTTTTTCCACTTTTCTGTCAGTTTCAGATAACATATCAGATTATTTGCATAAGAAGTTCAAAATGTTAGTGCCACTATGTCTTGAAGGGTTAGAATAGCACTAATTACAAGAAGAATCATTCCAGTACTTCTGAGTGCAATGAAAGGATATTGAGAACAAATACATTTCTCAAGCTAGTTTTGCATACTTATAAATGTGACTAATGCAAGATACTGTAATGGAAATTAATATTGAGAAATCAATTGAAAAGAATATACAAAGCTCTACAGCTTTCAAACACTGCAGCTGAAATAAAGATCAACATGCAAAAGATTTCATAAATGATTTTTAAAGTAATTTTTACAGCTGAGTGCTTTCAATATGCCAGTGCTACAGAGGTAGTCTGCATATAAAACATATTTGATATTCCAGTACTGCATATCAGTTCATAAATAAGTACAATAAGTGTTGCAGCTATAGGAACAGGCTACTCTTTCTTTTCCTGTGGGGGGTCAGACGAATCAGAGCAGTAATAGCTTCATTGTTTGTGGTTTGAACTTTTAGAGTCAAATCCTGCACCACTGAGATCAGAAGCAGCTTTGTCTATGTCTTTGGGAGAACTAAATGTCAAAAAGATTAAAATAAAAAAAAAAGATATCTGCGATCCTTATTCTCCGTCTGGTGTTTTATAGATTTTTATTTGATTAAAGCTATGATGCAGTCACAAAAAAAAAGGGGGCTGGCATATAGGAATATACTTCTGTTATTCTCAGGCATCTTTCCCGCAGATTGCAAAAATTTGGTTTTGTTTTCTCTACGTGCCTCAGCACTTCTGGTTCCATCTGGAAGCAGAGATCAAAGCACTGCAATCCCACAAGCAAGCGAGCATTTGTCTCTTGAACTGCACCAGGAAGCACTGGAAGGCTTACAAAGAGGCGAGCTGCTGCAGGGCTGGGGCCAGAGAGCCGCAGAAATGCATCACTCCAAATTGCTTCAAGGGACATCGGATCACGTTTTGAAAGGCAGACGTTTAGGTGAGCTGCACAAACCTGCGTGGACAGCTTATGGACTGGTTTTGTATTTCAATATAATACATATGTTTTAGAAGGAAGGGCCTCTTTTCAAGCAATCTATTATAGCAATCAGACAGAAAGCAGAGGAGAAGCTCATTCAAGTTAACTGGCAACATGCTGTGCACATTATGAGACCTCACTTTCAGTAGACTCATAAATTCCAAAGTATTTTGAATGGGACTGTGTTGAAGAACAAAGCAAAATGGGCTGCATTTAAACATGATTCCATTACTGTGCTTCCCTTCTCTGAAGGTTGGTAACTTCTGAATTAGAATAATTACTATAGCTTCTGGTTTGCTGCAATTAGTCTCTGTCCTGCTTTCACACACACTGTCTTGAAAAGGTCAGGCCRGAAAAATCCTCTCCGGGTGTGTAGCTATCCACATCACCCTGAGTATCTGTGTATGTGTATGTCTAGATATAGATGTGAATTTTTCTTTGTAGAAAGGACCGAATATGAGTATCCTTTTGATTTTTGTCAGAAACTCTTTAGAAAATGTTTTAAATATGTACATAACTGAACTTGCACATTATTTTGTGCTTAGCAATACAGACTACATACAGCTAGCATTACTGTTGTTGAGAATGATCCCTTTTTAGGGGTATAAAAACCCATGAAATATGGGTACCAATTTATATTTTAAGAGTGAATCACTAATTTACCCAATCTGATAATTTCAATTCTCTTGCTACAGATGCAAAGATAAAACACGAAGTTTCATCTAATAGGGAAAGACAGAACTGCATGAAAACCAGCTTTTTCAGTTCACTTAGTGTTTGGACTACAGTTACTACTGTGAGCTGAACTAACAACTTGCAGCTGCCAAAAGGGGGAAGTCTTGCTCTCCGCTCTTTTCTGCCTGAGCCTTTCTTTCCTCAGCCACGAGTCAGCCACCCCTGCAGAAAGAGCTGGCATCCCTCTGACCAGGAGAGAAGCTAACTTAATCCCTGGCACCAAGAGAAGGAAAAAAAAAAAAAAAAAAAAAATCTTGTTTTTCTTTAGGAAGGGGAGGGCACTGCTTTTTTCACCCTTTTTTTTTTCTTTTTGGCTATTTTAGTGCATCGAATGAGCTTCCTCAGCAGGCAGAGAAGTGCTAAAGCTGGCTGCTGGGCAGAGGGGAGCTGAGGAAATGGGAATGAACAGAGCAGACAGATACCAGGGAAGCAAGGTCTACTCCCCTTCTGTGGTGCAGGACCATGAATTCAACTCTGGCCATTTTAAGAGATCATAACATTACAGCACAAAGTGGTCAGAACAAAGAGTTTCATTTTAGCTCATCCAAATTCCAATTTTTTGCTTATATATGGTTTTTGCACCAAACCAAATTATTAAAGTCAGATCTCTGAAAATATTTCGTTTACACAAGAAAGATGTATACATAATCATTCTGAAATGATTTTTAGGTCTTTATTTTTGAGTGAAATGAATACAGAGTTTCAGATGAAAGATCACGTAGAACCTTAACTTCTGAGTTCAAATGCATCTTCTGGTCTGTGCACATGCGAGATTGCAAAGAAGTTGTGGGGTGATCCAGGGGCTTTGGAGATCTTTGTAACATTTTCTTTCCTCTCCTCTGCTGTTCCCTCTCCTCTGATTCATTTAAATATGACTCTGGGTCCTGGACGAAGGTTAGCTTATGAAGTCCAGCTAAGAGCTACTCTCTTTCCAGGTAAAACAGAGTTTAAGTATCTGCTGATCTTGACTGGCTGTGTAAATCCAAAATTACTCCAATGAAATTGGTCAGTTGAAAGGTCTGGCTTTCCTGATTCTCCTCTGTGGTATGGTAACGGACAAACCCCTCAGGACCAATCCCTCTCTGTACTGGATGTGATACAAGTATGTAATAATGGGCATGAAAACTCATGACTGCTTTTCTGTGAATTTTGGCTGCTTGCAGTGAATGTCTACGCTCAAAAAAATTGRATTAAAAAAAAGTTAATCCAATCTCCAGACTTACCTGTAGTATAATACAAAAAGAACAAAACTTTTCTGTCTGAAGAGATTCTCAGTGGGGCGTGTTGTATTAAATTCAGATTGGTGTTTGCCTGAGACCTTCTGGCCCTGAGCTCTGGCACAGAGAAGCTGTACCCTGCCACCAGACAGGGTCTCTGTAAAGGTGTTGGGGTGGGGGAAGGAAGCAAGTGAAGACGTGGGACTAAAAACATTTTTACATTGTTTTGAAACCGAAGTGAGGTGATTATTAAGTTTTCCATGAGTCATTTGGCATTACTAACTTACACAAAATTTTATGTAGCACTTTACTTTTCAGTTTACCCTTTCTCACTCTTCCATACCCATTTTTCTGTTCTCAAGAAAGATGGGTCGTTTTATTCAAAAACTGATACCCCAGGAAATTGACATCCCAAGCCTGGCAGCTTCTCCTCTGGGAAGGCTTGGCTGAGATTTCATGCTGTGAGGTCAAGGATTACAGCTTCTCCTCACAGCCATGGCATAGCTCAGGGTTCACAAAGTCAGGGAAGGCAGGGAGCTGCCTGTTGCAGAGGAAACCTCCACCACCACTGGTGATGGTGGCTGCTGCCACCAGTGCTGTGCCAGTGACAGCCCACAGCAGAGGCAGCATAGGTATCTCCACTTATTCTCCACTGCTACTGTTGAAGAGCCTTTTGTGGCCCRGTATGGACAGTCAATTTTCCCTAGCGTAGAAGACTTCAGGATCTATCYCTTTCACTCTTTCTCAGGACCTCCCCTCTCTCTCTCAAGACTGGCTGTTTGGATGCTGTAGMATTGTTGGTATCCGTTTTCCAAGCACGCAATCTCCCTTGTCAGGAAAGGGTTTCAGCAAGGCTCCCATGAGCTATGCCATATCCTTTTCCTGCTTCCAGGCTGCGAACATCTTTTTCTTTCCCACTCTCAGACCAGACCTTTACAGTTGATGAGCTGGGCATGAGAAGTCCCAGCCTCTGCTCTCCCAGATGCAGAGCCTCGCTGGGCAGAAGTTTCCAGTGCTTGCTCCAAAAGAGGTTTCTGGCTTCTTCATAATCCTAGCCTGCTAAGGATAATGGCAAATGGCCGTGGTTGCCATCTTCTTTATCTTCTTGGATTCCACAGCTAGGAAAGGGATGGGAGAGTATTCCATGTAAGACAGGGAATTTCATTCAGTCCAAATACATCCAGATGAGGCAGTGCAGAGCTTGCATGCCAGCAGGACCTATAGTCCAGTCTGTCAGCTCATGGATGATAGGTAAAGGACCGGTGATTCTTAAGTTCTCCTGATGGCCTAAGTATATAAGTGAGGATTTAAGATGTGTAGAAAAGGTTTTAGAGCAACAGATATAATTTGTTTTAGAGCAACACATATGATTGAAAAGGACAAGTTTTTCTGGAGTATCTTTGGATGGTATCAGTCCTCTTGAGTGAAGAGGATTGTACATTGCTTTGGGTGTGTGGGTCATAGCAATAGCCAGCTACTGTCACCACATGAGCTGGTGTACTGGGCTGAGCTGAGATGKTTAATTTTCTTCACAGAGGTCTGTATGGTGCTACATTTTTGATTTGTGACTGAAACAGCATTTATACACACACATTTTCAGTTGTTGCTGAACAGTGCTTGCACAGTGCCAAGGCCTTCCCTGTTTCTCACTCTGCCATGCCAGCAAGTAGGCTAGAGATGGGCAAGAGATTGGGAAGAGAGACAGTCAGACAGCTGACTCCTAGGGAATATTCTCTGCCATGTAACACCGTGCTCAGGAACAAAACTGGGAGAGAGTTTATCAAGGGCTGCCACTGAGTGAGGAGGTGAACAGTTGAATTTACATCACCTGGTTTTCCTTTTTTTTTTCTTTTATTCATTAAAATATCTTTCTCTCTCTCAATCCACATGTTTTCTCATTTTTACCTTTCTGATTCTATCCCCCTTAGTTTCCTGCTGAGGTTCACACACAACAGCTGGGTAATGAATTCTTACCTTGAATACAACTCCCTGTGAATGTCTATGCCTTTGTTACTCAGAGACTAGAATATGACATAGTTCCAACAAAGGCAGGGATGTTCTGCTGGGAGCATATGTGATGCGTGTTTGTGTGGAAAGTGTTCAAAAGGGCTTAAGTCACCCAAAACTGGTCTAATACATTCACACCTTTCAATGCATAAACTGAACTGGAGCCATTAGCATAAAAAGGAAATTCTGGTGGAGGAAAAGATGACCCCGGAAAAGGCAGGCATATCAGAGAAAGGCAAACAAAAGTAATGCAGAGTTTCTCTGGGGAGCTATACCTTGGCCCGTAATTTTCTGAATGACGATTTCAGAGTTAAAGGTAATGAGGGAGTCTCTGGTGGTTCATTGCCAGGAGAAAGCAATTCTGATACCTCTTTCATTGCACAACTGAGACCAAATAAATCTGTAAGTTTGCTAGATGCAGGACCACTGGCCACTTAAGAAAAAGCAAGCATCAAAGTATTTCTTTGCAAAGATACTGGCTGTAACATGGAGCTGTGGTAGGTCGTCTTTCCCCTTCCTGCTCAACCCAGCCATTTGCTAAGGACTGGATGCTGGGAGGTGATTATGGGCTTTTCATACTTTAGATGCAGCCAGACTCACCAATTCCCCAGCAGTTTGCTGCCACAACTGAGCCTGGAAAATGAAACATTTCCTCATTTAAACAATGCTTAGAGAGTACTCTCTGCTGCTGATTCCACCTGCTGGGGAGTGACATCCATATGTCAGCAGAAGAATAGAGTTCACAGAAATTTTGGAGCTTCTGTCAAAGCTGTTTTTCCCTTTTCTGACAAGCTGCTTTTCCTCCTATCCACATTCTTTGTACAATTGCTTCTCAGAACCAGGCCCCCAACAAGGTATTGTTTGAAAGGGATAAACATAGCAGTGCTGGATTGTTAAACATTTGTCAAGTGTTTGTGATATTTCACAGCTGGCATATAAAATACCTCGTGGAAGGACCAGGCTTAAACCTTGTTAGCAGCACTCCGGGGAGTGAAAAAAACTTTTTGTTCTGAATTTGGCTTCCTCTTTTTGGTCACAGGAAGATAAAATCACAAACACTCAGGGAAGGTAACTTGTTATTCTTCTCCCCCTTCATCCACACTCTTTTTTAACACGACCTCTYCCCACAATGCACAACTCATTCTTCAGCATCTCTCCCATCCACTCCTGCTCTTATTCTGCTCCAGGAAAGGGCTCAGATCACACTAAAGCACTCTGAAGTACAAACCCAAGTGTAGTCAAGAGAAATGAAGTTCTCCAGCTGCTCTCAGCTGTTCTCCTCAGTTTTGGTGCTGCTCCAGTGTTGACTTTGAAATATAGATAAGGCCTTGTTTCCTTTTGATAGCACTGGCAGATGCATGCTGTGCTTAGTCCYCTGTTGATTTTGAAGTCCTGTCCCCATATTCACTCATATTGATTGTACCTAACAGTTCACAGTGCATCTCTTCAGCAGAGGACAGACATTGCTGCTGGTTTTGTCCCTCTGCTACACTTCTTCCTGCATGAGGAGTAACCAAATTCCTGATAAACTGAGCAGCCCATCTCCTGACCTCAGTGATTGTAGTGTCAGCTCCAAGTGCACCTCGCAAGGTGGCAGGTGTCCCAAGGGCCTTTACTCCTTTGCAAGAACTGTGTTTACTGATCAGACAGCAAACTCCCTGCTCTTACTCCACTTTTTGTGGGCCAAGAACAATCTGTCCCTAAGTCCTCTCATGTGTTTACAATTTGATAAGATAGAATATTAGATGGTCAAAAAAGGCAGTTTCCACTGTGTCCATATTTCCAAATAGCTGGCACATGGGGAGTCCTCTGCCAAAGTGTGCCTACTAGCCTGCTAGCAAAATGAATCATGAGTATAAGTGACTTGAGAGTCAAATATTTATGGTGGATCTGAAACAAAAATGTCCAGGCCTGCTGCCATGCAGAAAAAAACTGTAAAACCATTTTTGTTGTTTTGTTTTGGTTTGGKTTTTGTTTTCATGACTGGAAGCCCAACGACATACAGTAATTTAACATTTGGGATTTGGCACTAGATCATGAGCATCATGAAGATTTCTTCGTCGTTTCATTAACAGGAGTAGAAGCAAGAATGTTGCAGAGTGAGTGGTTTCCTTGTCCTCAGCATGCCTGCTATTAGTGTCCATAAAATCCCTGAAAAAACTGCAAGGAGATAAACCTAAGACAAAATTTTGCTTCCTCCTACCCTTCTATTTTTCAGGCTGGGCAGGAATCTTGTGGTATTTTCAGTGGAAATACTGTGAGACAAGTGCTTACAGAGGGATTTCCATCCGCCTCACAAGGACAGGAACATTGCTCTGGCTATTTATCAACGGAGAAAATAAATTCTAATATCTATGCCAGTCAAAGCACTTGGCATGGGGCTGCATTAATCCGAGGATCTGTGCTTGAGGGGGATGGAGCTGACACCAGATGGATTTGCTCTCCATTAGCACTTTGTTTGCTATTCTTGACAACACAAAGAAGGCAGGGGTTACGTACATAAAAAGTCTAAATTGCTGTTCATTTGGACTACACGAGCTTCCCTCTTTCATTCAGCAAAACTGGCTTTCTTTTTCTGCTTCTCTGCTCCCTGGCAGAATGTCAGGGTGGTTGATAGGCCTTGGCCATGTACAAAAGCACCAACCCTGCGAGAGGCTGCATGGACCGTGCCCTTCCTCCCAGCTCAATCAGACTGGGAATCCTGCACCACCACGGATTTTCCCACTGCAGTAGAAAACAAAACAGAAAACTCAATCTTCTGTCCACACTGTGTCTCGTGCAGGAGACTGATGGCAATAAAACATACCAATGGACATAACACTGTTAGTTGGAAACAGAAAAGTAGGACAACTGGAAAATGTTCTACCACGATGAAGAAATTTGGGAATTGTTTACTGTTGTCTTTTGCTGCATGATCCTGTGGTGCTTTGGAAATGTATGGAGCAAACAGAAACTTGTCTTCTTGCTTCCTTTGGATGGTTGCTTAAGATACATTCTCATTCTACCTGTGGCTCCAGGGCTAGAGAAGGTATTTGCAAATGGCTTGTATCATTTTAACAGGTGACTTACTTTCCATGGGATTTACTTAGAGGAAAGCCTTGAGAAATACAGCCTTTGAATAGGATAATACTGGAGGAAAGTCTGCTTCCTACGAAGAATTTATAGCTTTCCAAATGGCCTCAATTTAAAAAAATGAAAGGGGAATATGGTCTATTGGCTACAGCATGAAACTAATGCCAAGGAAATCCTTTCAATAGGGGTCTATATATCTTTCAGTTAGCTTGGGCTCAGCTTTCTGTCAATGTTGTCTATTTGCCAGCATCCTGTGAAGATTACAAGATATATGACACTGAAAACTTGTAGGAAATTTTGGAGTCAGAGTATGTGCACGCCACCTTTGCCTGTCAATGCAGCTAGTCTGAGAGTCTGTGTGTTTTAGTTTGCAATAGGTTTTCTGGTGTCTAATAAGGTAACAGCTTCAAGTAAAACCTTTCCAGCTGTTGAAGTGCTCTGACCGTCTATTGCCATCTGTGGGTTTTCTGGTGTTCAAAAGCAGCTGAGTTTTTACAGTATCATTTATCTCAGTGGAAGTGCTAACAGTTTTGGGGGGTTGGCTTTTTTTTTGTTTTGTTCTGGTTTTGTTTTAGTTTTCCTGACAGGCTTCAAGCTTTTAGGATCCTCACTGAAATATTTTGACCTTGAAACCTCTATTGTTCTCCTGATCCAGTCTAAAGAATAAAAAAGGATTGAAGAAGAACAAAGACATGTGATTTATATGTACACAATGACACAATCATATAAGCCTCATTTCCTTAAGAAACAAGACTAAAAAGTGCTGTATTTATACTTAGTATTCCATAGTTGGTGATACACTTTCAGCTTCCTGTTGTAATGGTAAAATTAGTACATTTTAAATTTTGTTGAAGACTCCTTCCATCTGTTGCCCTTTCCCAAATATTTTGTATTATTTCCTTTCATCCAAAAAACACCCCTACCACCAATAAATTCAATATCCACATAGATACTTTTTCTAAGCACTGCTTAGAAAAAAATTCTTTTTTCCCTCTTTGACTTTTCAAAACTTTCTTTCACCAGCAAAAATCCATTGCTAAGAAGAAATTATCCTAGGCATAGGCCATGCCAAAAAATATGTGAAATATGTCTTCTCATCAAGAAAACATCCAGAATATATTAATTCCACCAGGAGTAAGATGGTCATATGACATTTGGATAAAGCAGACTTTTCAGAGACTGGAGATCTAGCAAATATAAATCCATTTAGATTCTGTGGATGGACTAATCTGCATGACAGCAATTCTTGTTCTCCTGGGTGTCCCCAAAGATACTAGATTGCAACATTCTATATCCTGTTTTTTAAGAAAATTGTATGAAATTAACTTTGTGAAATTAAATAAAGAGATCTTAATCCTTCCAACCATAGATAAGTGAAAGTGGTATGCACAGGTACATAATTCCTTTGTGTGTTTTTTAGCTATTGTTTTGGTTGCTGGCATCTATTGCTGTTAAACAGCAGCACTAGGCTTGCAGGCCTGGAAACAGCTGCTCTTGCAGTCCTTCCTTCCCAGGAGAGGCAGCAACATTAGTCTGTGCCTGCTGGTAAGGTCAGAAAACAGCAGAAATGGGATCCCACTGCACTGTGAGGGGCAAGGGTCTAGCTCAGCAGTGAGGGAAGCTGTTGGCAATGAAGAGGTCCAAGATTACTGCTCGGGTGATGAGAAATGTTCTGCCTGTCCGTGTGAGGCACAGRCATCTGACGTCAGCTGATTTTTGATTCTTCTCCCACTGTGTTCTGTTAGTACAGGTAGCTGGAAAGTGAGTCATGCATGTAACAGGAAAAGTCCTGTCTGTTACTGGAAGTTCAGTTATTTCTAGGCTGCAGCGTAGAAATTGTTTAACAGAGAGAAGATGCAAAGTAGTTTGTAGTGAATGGGGCTACAACGACTTTATATGAGYTGAAATTTTACTCCTTAAAAAAACAAAGCAGTACAAAACCATAATTCCAGCTGCTGGAAAGGGAAGAGACAGAGGAGCATTGTCTGTTCTTCTTCCACAGAAGTCCCTGACGCAGACTTACAGCATTTCTTGGGAGTGAGCAAAATAACTCACTGGCAGTTCTGGACGTATTAGTCAGTGGTTTAAAAACCCAGCAGAAGAGCTCATCATTAGTTTGTTAATTCTTGAATTCAATAGATTTTCACACAGAAGTTCTGAGCAGCACACTCAAAACACCCAGGGAATAACATGGTTCTTACCAGGACTCTAAATTTGGAGACAAAAATTTGTTTTAAATGGTATTTTGTATTAGCAAGGGAAAAAAAGTGTTTCTGGTCTGAAATTTTATATGGCAACTTTCACCTCAAGGTAATGAAAACAAGCTGTGCTATAAACTTTTCAAAACTGGGGTTTATGGAAAAGCTGACAAATCCTTTACTAGAGTGATGTGGCTGGGAGGACTTTAAAAGATTCCCATGGAGCATTATTGATCATGATCACATGCTCCCGAGCACTAACACTGGAGACTGCAGGCAGAAGTCCCGCTGTTTTCAATTACTGTGCCGTCCTGGCGGCATGTCCGGCCGATGGGGCCGTGTCAGTGCCTGGTCATCTGCTGGGTGGGGGCCCCATGAGCAGCCCGAGGTTGGTGTGCTTCCCGCCCGGCTCTCTGACACATACTATCACATTTATCCCTGGCTGGGCCAGCAGCCCTCTGCCCGGACATTTCTAGCAAAGTCTCTTTACAGTATCCTCGTGGGGAAGCAGGTTTTTTTCGTGAGAATGAGAGGAAGAGAGAAAAGAAAAACACCCAAGTTTTGGTTTTCTTCCTCTTTTCTCTGGAATTAAAGATCACACATAGATCACGTAAAAGGAACTGGCTTTTAGTGAGAGAGTATGGCTYCACTTCTCAGCCTCTTCTCTTCGGGTTTCAAAGTGGAGCCGTGTGATGACGACGGAAGCACCAGCAAACACTGGTGATTGGACCTCAGGAAATTCACAGTGGTGTTTTCATGCTTCTAAATGAGCAACACTGCTGCTTGTAAAGAACTGAGGTAAAATACTGGCCCCACTGAAGTCCTTGGCAAGCCTCCTACTGACTTCAGTGGGGCCAAGATTTTACCCTGAGTCCTGCAAGCCATTAGGCTTTTGAGTTTTTAATGGGTCCACTCCTGCACAGACAGACTGCTCTTGTAAGCAAGGGTTAGCTAGATTGGCTCGGATACTACACAATTTAAAACTTAAAGGAAAGCAATTTTGTAGTGAAATTAAGGGACTGTAAAAGGAATTTGGCTTTAGACAACTTGCTTCTGTTTGGATTTGGATTAGGCTGCAATCTCCTTGTCTGTTTTTAGAGCACATGTTCCTGCCAGCATCAATAATCTATTTTCCTTAGTGCAAGTGAAAGGCTCTGATGGCTCAGAGGTGTAGTCTGGTATCCAGTACTGCTCTGGATTTCTTCTTTGGTTTAGGAATCAGGCTACAAATAGTCAGAGACTGCAATCTGCTCTTTAACGTTTATGTGCTGCCAACAGCCGATTCACTGACACGTGGGCCAACGCACTCCTTCTTTCCCGTCGCTCTTCCTCCAGTCATTCCTATATTTTTTCCTGATCCCCTGAGCTAATCCAAAAGCCTTTCTCTGCCCATGCAGTCCCTCCTAGCCCAATCTCAGCATTCATTTGCACTTGGCCTGATTGTGTTTTCATTGGCAATGTTAATTTTATCCTGTCCAGCAGCGTATTAATCAAGTGCTTTCTTGAACTTTTCAGGTTCCCTCAAATTCCTCTATTTCCCCCGCCTACTCCAAAGTAAATAAATCAGGATTTTAGATAGTGAACATATAATTTCACCTCAGGTTGCAGTGTCATATGCAAGTTAAGCTCAGAAAGGATAGAGGTTGAAAGTTGAGACTACAGAGAAATCTGTGGAGGAGGAGTGTGTGGGGGTAGCAATCACTCCAGAGAAGTCCATAAAAGATGCAGCAGTAACATTAGGAGAGACCGTGTATGGGGAAACCCAGCTCTTACTGGCATATGCTGGTRCCCTAGGGGAATGTGTGTTGCAGCCTGCCAAGGCATGGCTCCACTTGTGCTCTCCAAGCAGCTACACTCTGAAGCTTAACTTCATTCCTCTGAAGGCATCTTCTCCTCCATCCTGTCAAATATGTCTCTTTTCCCCTTTCTTTTTTTCCTTCCTCAGCATATGAGGGCCTACATTTTCCTCTTATAGAAACTCTGACTGTCCTTGGCTAATATCCTGAGTGGTAAAGCTGTAAAGCATTCCTGGACTTCCCTGAGCCGATGTACGTGCGAAGTGTGAGGCAGGGCCAGCAGGCACTTGTCTGACGTGGCATTAAGGATGCAGYGCTGCCTGGAGGCTGCCTTGCAGGAGACACCTCACAGCAGAGCCCCAACAGCCTGCGACAATCAAAGATCCTGACAGTGTCACACAGAGTGTGACAGAGTAGTTCCTCACAGAGTGTTGCCAGCTGTGTTCTGCTTTATTTAAACGGTGACTTTTAAGTGGAAAGAAGRTCTCTTGAGAGTGGTCTCAGGTATGAAATCTTTGCTCAAAAGTGAGTTGAAAGGAATGCTTTGTTAGTAAAATTAATGTATTATAAAAGATAGAGCCTACTATAATGGGAAAGGACCATCAGCTACTTCATCTCTCTTAAATATACATAAATTAGGGACTTCATTTGCAATATCCCAGAAGTTGCATCTACTTCAATGTGGGTAAACTTGAATATTTAATTTAGCCTTATCTGAAACAGTCATCTGTCTCCTTTATGATTCCCAGTGTTAGCTAAAGCAACTCATGCTTGTGCTTACTTATGACAGAAAGTCCCCCTGTGCAGGAAGAGTGGGTTGGGAGAGAGAAAGCTGTAAAGTGTGCTTCTGAGAGAGAAGCTAGGAAAGGTGGGAAGGGAAAGGAAAGGAAAGGAAAGGTGAGGCCCTTCATCCATGGGATTCTTCATGTGTTCAAAAGTTGAGATTTAATCACCACACCATGGTGTTTGTATATGAGTGTAAGCTGTCCTGCTCTAACGCCCTGGTGGTGGTACACCTTTGTAATTTTGCTGCCATGGAGATTGACTCAGTCAAACATAAGCAGCGATTTTACAGAGCTGAGTTGGTATAAATGTCAGGTGCTTTATCCCTTCTAGGATTTTGCAACATAATGCTTATTGCTTGTTAATTTACAACCTCCCACATTTTGGCAGTGAAAGAATGTATGGGAAAAAGTATAAAACCGAATAGAGTGACTGCCCTAACATGTACTGCAAAACCCAGAGTGGAATCAACCTACTAAACATGCAAGATAAACACARCCATTTAAGTGCAAAGTTTACCTTTCGTAAATGCATCCGTGTTTGTCATGCAAGGCATAATATTTGAGTCCTGCTCCAGCAGTGATCATTAGAGAATGCCTGGACATTTGTAAGGAAGCTTAAAAAGCATCCAAAGGTTTCTGGAGATCAAAATATGTAAAATGTACCACTATGCTGGGTCACAGCTGTTTCAAGGTTAATTTCAAACACCTTAGCACTCTGTTCTCCAAACAGTAACTCTCTTCCCAAAGAACCCAGAGCACTTGACATCCAATAAGATCTCTCCATATAGCCACTTGCACCTTGGCAAACCAAGACAAAGTACCTAATAAYTTGTAGCTTGCACTGTCAGGGAGTAGTGTATGAAGATTGAAGAGAATTAGGGGGAGTTCACTCCACTCCGGCATTTAAAAGAGGGAGGAAAGAATGCTGCAAGCAATTCTATCTACTATAATATGTGTGAAAATTTCAGTGGTCTTTTTTTTAAAAAAAGTATGATTAATCCAATTTGGAATGTGTTCACTATGCGCCTTATCTTAATACATTTCCTCATGGTGACAACATTTTTCCTAATGCTTTCTTAGACAAGGGACAGTTTCAGGACCTAAGTGAATGTTGCTRCCATCAATAGACAGTGGACCAGGAAGAAATACAATTGTCACAGACTTCCTCATTCTTCCCATTTAGTCAAGAACTTTCCGTGACTGCTGTGATTCTCAGCCCCACCATGACAAACAGGGAAAGTGACTGATGAAATGATGCATGTCCTAGCTTACTCTAAGGCTCACTGCTCTGTTTCCCTTGCATTTCCCACTTGCACTGTCTGCTGTACTGCAGTCATATAGATTATATGACGAGTCAAATTTGGGTTGAATGGAGTGCTGCCATCTCTTGGTTATTTTAGGCAGATCAACTCACATATTTTTTCCTTTTCCTGCCACTCAAGAATGGTATGAAGTAACATGGAAAAACAGCTATTCTGGATGAAAAAGCTTAGGCACTTAGGAAGCATAACTGTGGTTTTTATATATTTAAGCATGTAGAACGGAGTACATTTGCTGGTGTATTGGATCTCTGTGTAACTTCTGTTAAGTGTTTTTAACAAAACTACAAACCATGAACAGTTGGAACAGTTTATATATTATGTGAACACCACAAAGAATGGAAAGTGATGGGGTTTTGTAGATAATTGTAGGCAAGAAAGACATTAAAATGAATGCRTTAAGGAGTACTGGATTAGTAAGAAATGCCTGTCTTATACTATGTAATTTCACAGTCATGAGAGGCTGAATTATTTATACTCAAGATTTGTCAAATAATTTATTTGAAAATGCTTTTGCAATTACAAATGTTTTTCCTTCCCTCTTCTTTCTGACAGTGACTGGAGCTAAAAACCTCACTTCAAGTACTGTTGTGATTGGAATCCAGGGCTACCTTCTTTCTGGGCTGTTCCAAGGCTGGAGACCAGAAGTGTRAGACCTCTGTCTCTCCAGTAGTAGCAGCAGCCAGATGTATGTTTGTTTGTTTGGGTTTCTATTTTTTTGTTTTAAACTGAAATATGGGAGAAAAGAAAGTCTAACTGAATTCAGAATAAAAGATACATACCAGAAATATTTACTGCCACAACTTCTCTCAGGACCAACTCAGCACCACATTGCAAAGGAAATAACATATGATAAGGATTTTGAAATAATTGATAATGCAACGAATTATATATGTAAGCAGAGACGTGTCCATTATGAATAAATGCTTGTGGAAGTTTGACAACTCATCATTGGTTTAACAACTTGTCAATCAATTCTGGACTCTGGTCCAATCAAAACCGTCACAATGCTAATACTAGAAGACCAGGGGATTAAATTTGTGATTACTGCTGCTATACTCTGGATCAGGGTGATGACTCATCAGGGTCACGACTCATCAGGGTCACTCTATAGCTTCCTCAGGGAAGAGCTATCAGATGCTGCCTGCCCCCTCGCTTCTGGCACTGAAGCTGGGGGGCTCTTCAGAAGACCAGAGGCCCACAGTCTGGTTTTTGGTTAATGCTAGGCATGGAAYTTAAAAACCACTGGCTTTCTCGGTACTCGTCAGCTACCACCGTTGTATTTGTACCAAGTCATCCCTCTTCACATGAGGGAACAAATCCAGTAGAAAATGCTCAAGAGATTATTGCCTCAGTGCTGCCATGTTTAGGACAGAAAAACATTGACTCTTGTGGAAGCACAGAGCATTCTGTGTCTGAGACCTGGAAAAGCCTCCTGGCAAGGATATRTGTTCTTGTATGAGCCAACATCATCTGCTCTTGCTCCTTCTCATTCTTCTGCTGCAGCCTGTCCTGGCTTCGTTGCAATCCTTTGTAAGGAGCAGATGAGTTCCCAGTAATGTCAGGGAGTTGAACTGCCTTTGTTCTCATGTTTGTGCCTTCTGAGAGAAGAACCTGTCCTAGCTGCCATCAGAGTATTCTCCAAAAAATCTGAGTGAAATGAGGGAAATCTCAGTTTGTTCTGTCTAAACTATGAAATTCTCATCCGCGCAATAAAATAAAGTTCTTAATATTAGCTAACTACCTGAGCCATTTTCCAGTTTTCATCCTTATTGCTTCCATCTCTGTGTTTCACATGCAGGGAGAGCAGAAGGTGCTGCTTGTTCCCTACCCTTCCCACTTCCCTGGAGTSCTGGGGGCACCAGTTTGTCTTTGGAATGAAAAGATGCAAAAATCTTTGTCTAAGTGGGCATATCTCTGGTTTTCTGAGGAGCCTAAGAGGTACAAAGTTTCCCATTTAACAGTGGAACCAGGAGCATAAATCTGCCTGCTCAGAATCTGCTCAGCATAGAGGTCACAGCTATGGCATTGCTATAATTCCCTGCGGCATCTTCCACACTTATCAGCTAGCATAATCTCCACAGCTGGTGCAAGGATCTGGTGTGCTTCATGGCAACTTTCCTAACTCTTCTACCTAAAACTTCATCTCTGAGTCAGCTTAAGGGATATGGTAACTTAAGTTCAGCTGCAAAAGCATGTATGGTTCACCTTGGCTCCTGCATGGACTCCTCGTTTTAACCTCCTTGAGTCCTTTCTCCTCAGGCTGGCATTTCTGGGTTTTGAAGGGATTTGCTCTTCTGTTTCCTTCCCTTTTTTCACATTTGAAAGTGATCACTTCTTTCTCTAGCCAAGATTTCTATCTGTGTGTACAGTGCAGTGAATGTCTGAGTGGTCTGATAATCATCTCTTGCTGAAGGAAGACTTTCTAGAAGGGTTATGACTGCACTGTGTTTACGATGTTTGGACACACTACGGTACATTCTCTAGAAAAGTAAACTTTTCTTCTAGTAATCATAGAAAGAATAACAACTAATTACTGAGCTAAATTCTGGAGTCGTTTCTCATCTGCTTGTTTTTCAAAGAGCCACTTCCTAAAAAGTTTTATAATATATATTGAGAAGTGAACTACAAGGAAGGGCCTCAGTGTTTCACATAGTAAAACTCACTGTGGAGGAATTCCTGTAACATCAGGCAGATTTCATGAGACAGCTGCAGAAACCCTAGTGAAGGTGTTACGTGGCGTTACTTCTGCGACTTTCTCTTAAAACTAATTTTCACTTCTGCAGGTTTTTTTTCACTGTGAGAAATGCTATGTGCATTTGTACACACATGCTGACTGTACATGAGCAAAGAAGGATTGTGTATAACGCCAGAAACTTCGACAATGATGAGATGGCTGATCACAAGCTGGCTTCAGGCATCCATTACTGACTGTGAAAAGAACAATTCAAGGCATTCCCTCCGAACAAACTTTTATCTCCACCTCTTTGGTGATGTTGAGTGCAAACACTACTATGGAAATCTCTGGGTGGCAATTTCCTGGACAACCCTGAAGGAGTTGGGCTGCACTTGAATCACAACTTGAGTGTGGGTGGCAGGGTGGAGGAGGAATGGAGCTACGTGGCATAGCTGGACTTATCTTCATAGCTATTCATCCACCAAAGCAGTGACAGCATATAAAAGTGGCAAAGTGATTTCACAGTTCTAATCTGGTTTATCATCATTTTTTCCAAGCACTGCCTCAAAGCAGGCAGGGAAAGGAAATACACATTACTGCTTTGTTCTGGTTCATGACTAATCATGTTCAAAATGTGCAGTATTTTCCAGAAGTGAAGGTTTTATGACTTATTATCTTTTCCATAACAGTACAACATTATCTGCAGCTGATATAAAGAGAACTTTTTTTTTTTTTTAACTATGAAGATGCACCTAGTCACAGGAAGAAGTGATTCAGACACACAAAAATACAGTCTTYTGCCTTTCTGTGCAGGAAATGTACCTTTAGTTATGAAATTCATATTTCTCTCTAAACCCATAGATAGTTAGAAAATAAAATCCATTTAATAGGGCAGGGTTGGAATAACATATTCCTGTGTGGTTACATTCTATCTGCACTGTGTGGTCCTTCACAGGTAAGTGACAAGGTATGCTAAGGTAGGTATGAGTTTTGGCTGAAAACTGGTGCTTATTCGTGATGGAATTTGTCAAGAAATCTTTATATCTACAGCTTCAGAGACAGATACATTTTGTTTATCCTGTAGCTAACACCCTGATGCTCAGCTTGTCAGCTGCSTCCTTCCTGTCACAGACAAATATATGAAAATCAGGAAGTGTGTGCTTTCATGAATCAACTGCAATAAAGAGTTGTCAAGCTGAGATTTATGGTTGGCTCAATCACGTCGGTATTAGTAGAGCTGTCTGTACTGTCTTACCCAGGCTTATCTTTTGACCCTCTCAGTTTCATCAAAGATAAATTAACTATTCTACCAATGCAAACACAATGGATAAAAATGGGTTATCTTCAAGAAGACAATGAATAAAAACAAAGCCAAGCCAGGCTGGCTGTGATCTAAAATAGGACATAACCAGAAATCTTTAGAGGTAGCTGTCAGCAGAACAACTCCACTGCTGTTTCAGGATCAGGATGCAGACATCAAGAAAAGACATTTCTAAATTAGCTCTGGAGGGCTTTCAATCTCCTCTGTATTAYTGGCACGCTGCTATCTCACAAGTGTTAATTAGCTGTTTGTATCTTAGTCACTTGTAAGTGTTAATATCCTACTAAATAACTTAATCAGTTTACTTTTAAATAATGGCAATTGATACTTGAAGACCAGAGTACAGAAAGATGAGGCTTCAGCTGAGTAGGATCTAAAAATGCCTGCCTGGGAAATGTGTCTATGATAGTAAAGTCTCCTTATCAGATAAAATTGTGGGAAAGTCTGTGGCTAGGGGTTGAAGCAAAAGTAATTTAAGGCAGAAATAAGGCACAGTGTTTGAAAAGTGAATAACTTTTTGAACTAGTTACTTAAAGTCGGAGAGAATCATGTAGACACTTGACAACTTTAAACTGAGGYGTCAAAAATATATGCCGTATTTCTGCCACAGTTTACTGGATTTGATGTAAAGTACCAAGGTAAATTATTCTATGACCCGCATTATGAGAGAGGTGAGACGATCATCCATATGGTCCCCACGGCTTTTTAGAAGTGTGAGGGCGCAAAACATTTGCGAACATTATCATCTTCCCAGAAAGCCTAAGGGAGGTGGCATGACTCTGCAAGCCAGTGGATGAAAGTGCAGTTCAGCTTCTGAACACAGATGGTAGATTCAAAGGTGAAGTAAAAGCAGTCCTCTGGTGCTACTTCATTTTATGTTCCCCATAATCATGACTGGAGCAATAGAGGACACCTGAAGGCACCAGTAGCTTACACAGGTGGGACTGAGTTTAGAAGATACCTATGATGTGTCAGTTTTGAGCAACTCAGTGTTTTGATTGGGATGTTTTGATTTAGGATTTGTATGTTTCATCTTACTCTAGCTTAATTGGCTACTAATATTTTAAAAAATGTCCCTCTAGATATGAAAGATGTGCTCATGGCGCTTTGTGGCTTTTGTTCATACTGATGAACACATAAACCGGAAGCCTTAAGCAAGTGCAGATCAATCACACCTGTCGAACAGTGGAGTAGTGCAAATGAATGAGCAGTGACAGTGGCCTCACTGGTGAGCAAATTCCTATTTATTTCTTCATGATGCACTTAAGTGCATTCCAGATCCAATTAATATATTATTCTAAATCTAAGAACAATGCCAAAAATTTTGGTATATCTAATCTCTCTTTTTATACCTTTTACAAAGTGTACAGTTATGTCCTAATTTTCTTTAATTTTCCTTATTCAAGCTAGCCCTGACTTCAAACAAACACAATCTGGGTTATAGTACTAGGCTTATAAAAAGTGATAAATGAGTAATGAAGAATGAAACTACTGGGTGTTAAGAGTTCCCTCTATACTCTGACTGAAGATCTCATCCGTCTTTCAAGGACTGCCATAGGCACAAATGTTATTAACACAAGACWGGAGGTGGTTTCCCTTACCATCAAGAAGAAATTATGAAAAACTTTGCCCAGACATGATGACTTCTGCAAAAATGGCTGCAATACAACTATGTACACAATTATGGATTGTTTGTATGATCTCAGACTCAGAGGTAGACACTGCAGGCTTTCATAAGAGGGTATTGTGCTGTTTTTAAGCTGGGATACTGAAGGTAAGGTGGAAATGATTATGTGCCTCACAGAGGTACAGAAACATGCATTGACACTTATAGCTGCATTTACTATGGTGTTGCACCACTGAATGTTAGATCACGTGTCTGCAAGGCTCAGTGGGAAGCTGAAGCTCATTATCCGCCTACCCACGTCCGTAATTTCATAGAAGCTGGTATGCTGATGCTTCTGATGATCTTTTCTCCAGTTGTATTGCGTCTAGGGTCTGTATTCCACCTGGAACCCTGACAAATACAAGCACATATAGGCCATCACCTGGTCTGTATGACAGCRTTATCTTAATCTCACTGGCAATCAAGGCAACTTTTGAGTTGCTCTACTCACTTTGGAGTGACTCCAGATACACTGCTTTGTAGTTCTTCTCTGAGTGATGAATACGTAATTCCAGTGCCAAAGTATTAYATCTAAGGAGTGTCCTGACCCCAGCATGGGTCTGGAAAGGTGAGAAAGACTGGCAAATGCTGATTAACCACTAGTCAATAAAACTTAACGTCTCAAGCAGCAGAGAACAAGTCTAACAAATGCTTTGAGGGGAAATGTGCTAGTAAAGCAGACAGGAAGCTTTGTCAGTTTAAGAACTGAATATAATTCAGAGCAATAACAGAGTCTAGCAGACAGCAAAGGCAGCATGTGCAGGCATGAGATTAGCCTGCAGGGATGTATAGGAGAAAAACTAACTTTCACTAGTATCTTTTCTCCTACAATATCACCAGCGCAAAAGGAAAGGGGTGAAAGGTGGGTGTCCGTAACACCACATCCTTAGATTTAGCATTCAGATTTATAACCAATCGCTTACATGGTTTATTTGAGAGGACAAGGAAGACAACACCTTTGGCCCATGTGGAGTAAGGATATGAACAAGCTTGGGATTTTGTTTGAAATAATTCACCCATTCTATTAATTTCTCCAAGAGATTTAATTGAAAAGAATTATTATACGGCAGTCTGAGTCAGCAGATAAACCAAGGTGATATGATACCTGATTAGTAGCCCGTGAGAAACAGATGGCAAATGCTGTTGAATATATGCAAGGAAAAATCTCTTAAATCTTTGACTTGGAAAAAAAAAATTCTTCTTTCATCACTTAGTTGTTGGGAGATTTGTCTTTGCCAGCTACAGCTACTACATTCAACACACAGCTAATCACTGACGATTTTGTTAATCTGTGCTGTGGGTCTTGGCTTTTTAAAAGTTAAATGTTTTTTTCTCTTTTGTTAAACAGTGACTCCAAACATCCTTTATGTGGGAACGTTATTTAAGGAAAACTAACATTTTGTACCTGCTAACAGTTTACTAATTTCCCCTTACCTTTAATCACATGTTGTAAAACATTTGAATGATTCACTGAGGAGAAAATCAAGACAATGCCGGTCATTTTGTAAGCCCAAAGATAAGAAGCAGCTTTTTAACCTCTGTAACAGACAGCATTTAAGCAGTGCTCACTGTCAGTCCTGTGAAAGTTCGGAAGTGTTTATCAGTTTCCCATTAGAAAAGTCTGTTTCCATTGTTTTATAATTTCTGCCAAAATAATTACTCTGAACTTCTAAAAATTAGCAGAAGGAGGTATTAAAGCAGAAACATTCACTTGAAACTCGGTTTGGATAACCTTGGTTAGGCGACTTTAGGGCAAAGGAGGTGAAACTGCTTGCAGATTTACAAACACCTTGGGTTTGTTTAACTTCAAAATAGTTTTGAGTACGCATTTTGCACATTTGCCAGGCRCATACATACTGGGAAGGCAAGGTATCAGTGTAATCAGAGAAATGCTGTGTTTTAAACAACACTTCCCATTTGCAATAACTGTTATTTTCCAGGGTTTTTCTTTACAATCTGAAAATTTCTCTTTGTTTCTCTGCATGCTGCTTAGGAAACACAATGATTTTTAATTTTTTTTTTAATAAACATGCAAGCATTTAGGATGTCAGTATATTACTGGCGGCAGCAGGCGCCTCTTCTTGGCAATAACTTGTAAGTCAACACCTGCATCCAGTGCTCACTAAAGTTACTGAAGGGATTTCAACCTACTTCAGTGGACTTTTGTTCAGCCTTGATGTGTCTTTGACATTCGGCATCAAGGACAAGGCACTGATGAAACAGTCCAGACCAAACATTCAGATTCTTCAGTGAAGGTGCAGTTAAGAGGAGAGAACTGTGGTCTTTTTATGTTTGTGTCTATGGRAGTGTTTGTCCTTTTCTTAAAGGGAACTTGTCATTAACATTTAAAAAGCAAAATCTCGTTGAGGAAATACAAATTCCCCGCAAGCCATATGTGTAACATTTGTTTACAGGGAGTGGATTTCTCCTCAGGCCAGTGCAAGGCATCTGTGTTTGACCAGTTTCTAAAGGTTCACATGAAAAATCAGCCATGCTCAGGCCTTTCACACTTGTTCTGAGGGATGATAATTTCTGTGGAAGAGCTTTTRATCTGCATACTTCTCTCTTACACAGTCTTTGGTTCTTTTAATGTGTTTTACTTGTTGCATACACAATCCTTTTAGACAATATTACTATGTTAAGCACTTTGCCTGGTGCAGAAGCTGGACAAATACAGAATCTTCCACAACATTAAGAACTGTCCTCAAGAAAATTGGAAGCAACAAGATGTCTCTAACAGATGAAGGAGGAAATTACATTCCTACAGATGAAGGAATGTAAGATACTGGCATAGATGACACTATATGGATGATAACACTTACTGGTTATTTTATTGCCCAAAAGATCCAAGGTTCCCAATTAATTTTTTTTTTTCATCACATGAGATAGCTGCTGAAATATCCACTCACTTATGCTATGATCATACATGCTTCTCACTTCTAGGCAGGAAGGGCAGTGACTCCTTACCAGTATAGAAGCTCCTACAGCAAAGATGAGTGCAAATTTATACCATCTTTGAGCTTCCCTAGAAGCTCTTCTATTATTTGAGACAATCAGATCGTTATTCAGAAAACAAAAAGGAAATGCTGGCCAGCTGGAAGTACAAAATAAGTCTTCATACATTTTGAGAAAAGAATAGGGGCTTTCAGATAAATTGCTTTTCCTTGCTGGGCCCTCTTTTGCTGTAGTTAATTATGAGTGGCATATACAAGAAAAGGCAAGCCAATAAGAAAAGTTTACAGGCAATGCTAAGAAAGCGTCCTAATTCCTCTGGGCATTTTAGCATATTGTTGTACACCACTAACCACTGGCTTTCCAAGTGATCTCACCAGGGTACCAACAATGTAGATGTCTTCAATGGATGCTTGTTCAGGCCTAATAATTACAGTTTAAGGAGAAGTTGCCTATGCATTGTATCAGTTAAAATTAAGACATGCATTTTGTTCCCACAAGAGATTTGACTGTGGKTTTTTTTTTTTATTGAGGAATGTATAATACAGAGTCCTGATGAACAATAGGAACCTGTGACCAAGACATAAATTTCAGGATTGCTAATGTGGCCAAAAGACAAAAGAGTGTCTTTTGATGTCACAAAGGTCACGAAACAGCCAAAACCAACATGTTCACACAATGAATGAACAAAATATGTAAGCTTACTGAAAATAATAATTAATTCCTATCAAAGTGATTTATTTCTTATTCTCAGGGAAATTAGAGTAAGTTAATTGCATATGCAATTCTTTACAATATAGACATGTCTTTGCTTTAGGGAATGAGCACAGAAGTAGTGCAACAAAATATTTTCTGGAACTGCTGCGTTCTACAAAATAAAATGGAGCACAAAAGAAGCAGCTCAATGGAAAACTCTGCCTGCTCAGAGGTAGAGTTTGTTAATGAGTGAAGCCTATTTCCATCAGTCATTTGGTGAAGGCAAGAATAGAGTTAGGATGAATTATAATGTACATAGTGATGATCCTCTCTGTGTGTTAGGTGCTTACTCTTGGCTGAGCACTTTCTGTAGTCCAAGGAGAGGCAAAGAGCCAGCATCTTCAGAGCATGACTCATTCCATGCATTTTAGATTCACTCTTCACACCCTTACACTGACAGATACCTTGGCACACACTTGGTTCTCAGACAGTTAATTTGAGGTGTACTCAGTTTTACATTCGTAGGAAAACTGGCACACCTCCTCTGAAGCCACCTGGGTTTTGCTTCTTGTTTCAGTAGTTCCAAGGTCTAACCCAGTGCTGTTGTGAGTGTGCACAAAAGGATCCAAACAAGATATCATTCATATTTTTTACCAAACATCCCAGTGTCAATATTTCTTGGCTATTTAAAGCGGAGTTATGCTGAGAGGAGAGGGAGATTAGAGAGTACATTCTCCTTTCTTTATTAATGCTATGTTAAGTGCCCGCAGTACCAACCTTGTATTTAATGCAGTACAGGTACCATATAGATACAAGTTTACTAATTGTCACCTTTTTCCCACTACTAATCATCCATCACAAATTATATGAATATACTGAATTCACTGGAAGAACAAAGAAAAATGAAAGAGAGAGAAAAAGACAATCCAAATATATATAACTACAGTAAGATGTGGTGCAACTTAAAATGCTGCAAAATATGATTGGATTTTATACGTGATGCCTCAAGTTTCTGGCTATGTTACTAATAAGCTATCTATCAATTAGAGTTATCAAGACCACAAGCTTGGACTTCTTTTCAAGATGATAGCATGGAATGATTAAAAATTATGATTTTTTTTTCCAGAACAGTTGATGGACATCACTTAAAGACTGATTACTGGAATTTTTCTGTAAAAACCTCATCTGGCAGAGACAAAAACATCTTCTGAATTGTTTACAGCTTGAATCAGTCATATTAGGAAACTTGAATATCGAAAAGAACTCCTTAAGAGGCAGAAACATAGCTAATTGAGTATACATTTCACTGATTATTTTCTGTGAAGGCCTCTTGTAGGTCAGGCTGTTGTCATCTACATTAGTGACTCTGCTAGTGATTTGCAAAGRCAGACCCCAAAGAATTGTGATGGGTCCTTCGGAAACCATCAAATTGTCCTGGCAGCTTGATCCATTAGAAATGAGTGATTATATACAAAGAGAACATAAAAAAATCAGAAAGCTTAGAACCTTATTTTTTTTTTTCACTGGGCTAAAGCTGGCAATGACATTATTGTTCTAACCCGAGATGTATCTCACATGTTTTTACTTTGCAGATTTTTTTTTGTGTAATCTCCTTGCATATTTCTATTACTCTAGGCTCCTACTATCACTGATATTGATTTAAGAACTCGGTGACCTGAACTCTTTCTGACCTCCAATTCCTTCCTGAAGTTTTTTGCAACAAGGATTAGTGCTACAGTCTTTTACAGCTCTGTACAACCTTAAGAATAGGTGAGGGCATCTCCCAGGCAACAGGCATCAGTCTGGAAATGCTACCGATGTATATTAGCAAATTCCTATCTCTGCTTCTATCTACCACAGTATGTTTCCTAGATCAGAGATGAGGAATTTAGTATAATCTGGATCTGCTGGCTACAAGTGATTTTGTCTGTAGCTCACCATCTGGGTTCCCTGGGCTGTGCACTTGAAATGCAGTGTCAGATTCTGAATCCTGTGCATGCCAAGGTGTTACCTTTCCAAGAGGTGTTATCTCCCAGCTGAGTGTCAGTAGGTGCTGACTATTTTTTAATGGAACTACTCAAACAGATTAATATATATCTTATATACAGTTTACCTTGTCAAGAATAAAAACCAGGTGCATAAATTGTTGATTAAGTAGAAATTTTGGCAGTTTGAGCAGCTAGGAATTTTACCCAACTCTTTTTCCTTTCAAATAGAAGTTGTTAATTTTCTTAAGGCCAGTTTCTTATTCCTTATAGGATTTTTTCCGAATTCTCTTGTTTTATCAAGAAACTAAACCCATAAGAGTAGCCACTCTTACATAGGGGGATGTGTGTGGGGAAGTCATCCCCTCTGCAGAATAGATGAGTGAGATACAAAGCTTGTGAAGAAGTGTTGCTGCAGTGGTTGTGGGTGTGAAATAAATGATTTCAACTGGAAAGAGGTGTCTGGGTCAGAGAAAAAACACTAGATGACTCCAGCTGGGGAGCAAATGAGGAGTACCCTGGGTGTGAGGAAACTATCCTGCTCAGGTACGCTGTTGTGATCAAGCCCTGAAGCACTGAGTTCTTAAAAGACACCCAGTAAACAAAAGTTTTCCCAGCTTTCAATTTTGGTGTTGTCTGGTGAATATTTTTCTCTCTGTTGCACCTCTGGGATCACTCCTTCTGCCTTCATGTGCTCAGGCCTGCCTCCTCTGACTCCCT
Organism: Amblyornis subalaris; assembly: GCA_018881555.1. Classification (NCBI taxonomy): domain Eukaryota; kingdom Metazoa; phylum Chordata; class Aves; order Passeriformes; family Ptilonorhynchidae; genus Amblyornis; species Amblyornis subalaris. The sequence goes on along the minus strand of JACAXG010000002.1, from coordinate 23,805,310 downwards.
ATGGCTTCTAATCTCCTATTGTGCCCTCCTGAACTGGGCCACGCAAAACCAACCACTGAGTCTTTAATTCTTACAGGGTGTGTGTGTGAGGGAGCACAAGGCAGTGATATTTAAGAACTTCTGSTCTCCAGAAATCTCATGCTGCTGAAGTACCTCGTAAAAGTGTGAACGGAAAAGGGCGGAGAAGGCAAGTTTCTTGATTCTTAGGATGATGTTTCTACTGGATAATTCTTGTCAGAGGTTGAGGTATTGTTCTGGATCCCATTATTTTCTAAGGACATTTCACCAGGACCCTCAATAGGAGAAGGAATGTTTTGGGGAGGAGATCAGAAAGTGCCAAGAAATATTTCCATGAATGTCTGTCCAGAGTTTCTTGAATGATAATATACACATAGCGTCATTTCACTTGATATTTTCTGGAACATTAGCAAAAAGAGAAAATTAAAAACAAAAGTCAAAATTCTTTCATATGCAGACAGCCTAAACAGAAGAGTACATTTTCACTGGGAGGATAGATGGTATAATACATGACCTGGAGAAACTGGACACAGTGTGTATGATTGTGTTAAGTGCTGTTAAGTAATATTTTTCACTGACTGCTTTCTTGAAATAAAGAATGAGATGTTACTGGCATTTTGGGTTGACAGACCACTTTGAGATTGGCACAAAATTGTGAATAGGCTAATTATAATTTTCTTTGGTGGAAGATAAATACATAATCTGCATTTAGAACCACCTCTGTAAGAAAATCAGTTAGTTAACACAGAAGATTAAAATCCCTAAATTTGATGRTTTGACATTTTGACCAATGCTTGGAACTAAACTTCTCATGCAAACTRTCTGTGTGAGAAATTACTCTTATTTTATTCGATAAGATCAAAGAAAGGATCTGGAATTATGACAAACACTTCTCTATTTCTTTCCACAAATATAGGGATCTGGKAGGCTTTTATTCCTCTAAGCATCAATGTCCTCTTTTTCTCTCAAACAGCTATTGTGGAAGGTGAATCTGAAACAGAGCTTTAACAAAGTAAAAGCCATTATCTCTGTAAATAAGACTGTCCATGTATGCTGACCAAAATCAATCCAGGGAAAAAGAAAGTGCCAAAGCCACAGCTAATATTCAAGTCAACAGTCCAACATTTTACTGAATCTGTAAGCTGTTGTTGAATGAGAAACAATTATCAATTCTCACTGTTGAAAGAAACAAACCATTAAGTAAGGCTGTCTACTGAATATGCCTAGCWATGAAATGAGGGCACTGAAGAAAAATTGGCTGCCTGTGAAGGCAAACCTAATGGCACACTGGGTTGCTACCTATTTATTGAAGCAACACACTCCATTAGTAGAGTTGATTGAAAAACCCAATACTTAGGACTTAATGCTTCTTGTTGTACAATGCCTTTGAATACTTTTAATAGCTTTTCTCTCTCATATTAGGCTAATTAAATAAGCACACTTCATCTGTCAGGGGCTAATTTCTTTCTAGCTTTCTGACTGTACAAATGGTTCAGGAGGATCTAACTGGCATGTTTTAAGTCTGCAAGGTATTTGAACACTTATTTTATAAACAAATTTTATAAAGGCATCACTTTTTTTGTGCCCCAATTGCAGCCGAATTAATTTGTCTGCTGGGTCATTCTTGCGTGCTATTCACTCACGGAAGTGAATAGCTGGAGTTACAGCTTGCAGGTTACCAGCACTGAAATAATTTAGAACCTTTTGTTTCATTATGAACAAATTCAGGCTTGCCAAAGCCTGTTCCTGCTGCTTTTCTCACTTCATTTTGCAGCACAGCTGTTTTAAACTTCCTAAAAGGATTCAAGCCTGATCAGCTGGTATTTATTGGCTTCAGAGAATATGCTAGCAGTACATACTTTTGATGCTTAAGAAAAAAGCAATGTTTGTTATTAAACAGTTTTGGAAAGTGTTTTAACTAGATTTGAGGGGGTGACAAATAGCTTCTTTAAGAGAACGAACTTTAAAGGAAGTTTTTTCTGCTTCTTAAAGGAATGCTTCTTTTGAAAAGATCAGATTTATAAACCTCTCAAAGAACCAGCACACCAAAAATACTTTTGTTATTTCATTGGCTACTTGAGATTTCTCTTTCAAGTAYTTCCCAAAAAGAAGATGAGGGGAATATATTTTCTCAAGTGGAACTTTTTTATTTGTGAAAGGTGAAGGAAGAGGGAGGAAAAAGCACAAAATATACTGCATTCTGTAAGCCTGATATTCCAAAAAGATTTTCAGGAGTCCCAGCTCAGGAAAAATCCTGGAGCACCAATGCTATGGAGAAGGTGACCAAAGAAAAAGCTGTGTAGTTAGGATGAGGTTTGCTGCCTCTTTTTACCAAACTGCTTCCCATGTCTTTCTCAAGAAGACAACAGTATCTTTGGAGAATCAGTAGAAGTTCCCTTCACTTCCTCTGTCTGTTGATTCTGCTTTTACTAGCTGGTAGTGCCAATTTTCAGTTACTCATGTGGTGAATTTCAAAAAGCCCCTAAACAACAACAAGAAAATGAAAAGGATTCAACTATTAGTCTCATTACCCTACATACTCAGTTCRAATGTTAAACAATAAAGAGAAATCGTGACACACAAATCCAAATTGCTTGGGAACTGATTGTCTGTCCTAATTAAATCCTTTCACCTGAGTGTGTTCAGTGTTTTTTAGTGTTAAGCTTTTAATGCTTTTAATGACCTCTGCCTTTTATTCAGGTGAAGAGAATACATTTTCTTTTTATCTTCCTCAGATTTTTTGTTTCACATTCAGCATTTTATCAAGTTAATCTTTTCACATGCAAAAGTGCAAGGCCTTAATTATACCAATTTTCATAAGAACAGCAGTACACAATAAAAACTATGAAAACCCGTGGGGTCTAATACGTGCTTAGTTGACACGAGTAACACAGACAACAAGCCACTCTAGGACCAATGTGTAAATGATTTTCATACAACATTGGAATCGATGAAGATCGTAGAATCATTTAGGCTGGAAAAAAACTCTGAGATCACTGAGTCCAACTGTCCAACACTGCCAAGTCCATCATTAAACCATGTCCCTAAGCACCACATCTGAACCACCTTCAGCAATGGTGATTCCACCACTTCCCTGGGCAGCCTGTTCCAATGCTTGCAGCCCTTTCTGGTTGCAAAAAGATTTTTTTTTCTAATATCCAATCTAAACCTCGTCTGGTACAATTTGAGGACATTCCCCTTTGTCCTATTGTTTGTTACTCGAGAGAAGAGAATGACCCCCACCTTATTACAACCTCCTTTCAGGTAGCTGTAGAGAGCAATAAGGTCCCCCCTGAGCCTTCTTTGCTCCAGGATAAACAGCCCCAACTCCCTCAGTCACTCCTCACAAAACTTGTGCTCCAGACCCTTTACCAGTTCCTCTGAACATGCTCCAGCACCTCAATGTCTTTCTTGTAGTGAGGGGCCCCAAACTGGACACAGGACTTGAGGTGTGGCCTCACCAGCGCCAATTACAGGGGCATGATCAATGTCCTGGTCCTGCTGGCTCCACTATGTCTAATACAGTCCAGGATGCCTTTGGCCTTGGCCACCTGGGCACACACTAACTCATATTCACCTGCTGTTGACCAGCACCCTCAGGTCCTTTTCTGCTGGGCAGCTTTTCAGCCACTCTGCCCCCAGCCTGTAGTGCTGCAAGGGGTTGTGTGTTGGGTTTGTATGGCCAAGCTTTGGTAGCAAGAAGCACTACAGGGGTGGATTCTGTGAGAARCTGCTAGAAGCTTCCTCTATGTCTGGCAGAGCCAATTCCTGGCAGTTCCCAAGACAGACATGCCACTGGTCGAGGCTGGGCCAATTAGAAATGGTGAAAACRTATTTAAGAAGAAGAAGAAAAAAAAGCTACTGCACAGATGTAATTGTGGCCAGAGAGGAGCAGGGTGAGCACATGTGAGAGGAACAGCCCTGCAGACACCAAGGTTAGTGGAGAAGGAGGKGAGGAGGTGCTCCTGGCACCGGAGCTGAGATTCCCCCGGCAGCCCGTGGTGCAGACCATGGTGAGGCAGCTGTGCCCCTGCAGCCCATGAAGGACCACAGGGATGCGGAGATCCACCTGCAGCCCCTGGAGGAGACCCAGGCTGGAGCAGGTGGGTACCTGAGAGGAGGCTGTGACTCCATGATCTCCAGCCATCATATCACCCACCAGTCCTTCTCTGTTCACAAACACCAGGTGCAGTGGGGCACTTTCCCTCATTCGCTCACTCACCAGCTGTGCCAAGAAGTTATCTTCCACACACTCCAAGAATCTCCTAGACTGTTTGTCAGTCAAGGCTTACAACAGTCTCTGAAATATAAAACATGGCTCTTTCTGAGGAATATGGCAGTCAAATGACATGCCTGAAGGCACTGTGCCACTCCTTGGGGGTTTTCATCTTATCGTGGAAAAACCCTTAGTAGTCCTCGTGGGACAAGCCTGTCTTGGCAGGGAGAAAGGGCAGTGTAATTCCTGAATTTCGTTACTAAGATGCTGCAATATTTTCTCTTTTCTATCCTAAAGGGAACTAAAAGAAGCACAGGATCTAATTAAACAAGAAGAAAAGTGGTATAAAAGAAATCTGATACTGAGTCCTCTGCTTTAAACCATGTGAAGAAGGTCCAGCCTCACTTGGGTTTATTTTACAGAAAAAAATTGTTCTGGGAAGCAAACATACATTTGCTTGTCTCCTACTTATTAAAGACAGGATGGGGAAATGGATATAAACAAAATATATTCTTCTCTGTATTTCTTGCTTATGAAAGATCTTGCTAGCATAGTTATGAGTCATTAACATATTTCTGACTTTAAGGTTTCCATTGGAATCTGTGGAAGGTCTCTGGTTACTTCAAATCCAAAATGGCTAATGTCACAATTAGTGGATCATAGTAAGTTCATTACATAGTGATAGATGAAATAATTTCTCCCCTTTTTTGTGTGTTTTTTTTTTTTCCCTTAAATGATGAGTCACATATGTTTATGTAGCTCCAGGCAAACACAAGAACTTAAATGAAAAACCCACCCCCAAACTGTCTTTTCTCCTGGTTAAAACTGCTCAGTCTCGGTAAGCCAAATGATAGAGTGGAGTTCTTACCACCATTTTAGGGAGGAAATTTGTGCAAGTACATAATTTTATTCTAACCATATGAAGCAATGTATCTGGTGTGAAACTAAATGCAATTATGTACTGTCTAAGAAACACTTGAACATGAAACAATTACTTTTGTATGGAGTAATTTAACTTCAAATCCAAAAGGGATCAAAATATACTTTCCTGATTTAATTCTCCATTTTTTTCCACAATATTCAGTATCATGAATCAATCCTCCTCAACACAAGAATGTAAACCTTAAATTTAAATTAAATGTATGAATTTTTTTCTTCCTCAAACCAGTTACATTTTTTACCCTTACTTGTACATTTCTTTGGGCTTTTAGAAAGAAAGCAAGAAACAGGCTTCAAATTTTCAGCTTTCGTTTATTAATGGTCAGTTTTCTCCTATTTATTCCTGTGCCAGCATTGTTTTCCCCTCTGTACTATTGAGCTGTTCATATTTTATGAAAAAGAGTCATGTCCCTTTTTAGCCTTTGTTTTACTATGTTAAATAACACAACGTGGTGTTCATATGATGTTTACTCTTTCCTTACTTATCCTAAACTATAAATTGCTGCAATATGTTTATTGCAAAGGTATTTTCTGAGAAACCATAGGATTTATATTTTTTTCAAGTTTATGGTGCATTAGGAATAGAGTAATTGTTTTCCTCCTAAATATTCTTACGTGCTAATGTCTTATTTACTGTTGCACAAGAATTTGGGAAACAGTGATTCATCCAGCTGCTCACAGGTTTTCCTAATCTGATTAAAYTGAAGGTTATCACATCTCTTACCAGGCTTTGTTGTCCTCCCTTTACCTGCAATGCCTTTTATCCCAGTAGCTGTAGAAACGTTATTATATGAGCCCAAATTCAGGTTCTAAACAGTAGCAAACAAATTCAGCAGAGAAACTCACTGTCTCCAAACTCTTCAGAGAGCTCTAAATCAAACTCTTTGAGCACAGTTATACTGTCCATTCATGCTCTTAATTGTTGCTTTGAATGAATCATGAATGTTACAGTACCCTGAGTACAACATATTGCTCAAAATTAGATCTGCCAATATAAGCACACATGTTGGAGAAACTGCACTGTATGGCTTGCTAACAATTCAAAAGAAATTCCAAAATTTCTGAAAAGCTATCAAATAGATTACTTACTATCATGATGATTTTTATGATGATGAGGTTTTTTTGGCTTTTAAAATTATTTTATTTTAAATTGCCTGGCATTCACCTCGATCTAATTCTTGGCTTTAGAAAAGTGCTCAGAACTTAAAAGAAGCTCTAACAGATATTTAGTCAAAGTTATATACATATTTTGTGCATGATCATTCAGAAAGATTATTTCAGACATCTTAAAAAAAAACACCCCAAACYCTTCTGTAAATAAGCCAAAAGTTTCTATACCTAGATTAACTGACTAAAATGCACTGCTCATTCTAATGTCTGAGATGTCATGTGATCTTTTGCCTGATGTTAACTATATGATTTATTGCTTATACTRATAATTTTTGAAATAATAGTATTACAAATACAAAACCCTATGCTTTGGAGAGACCTAATTTAAAATAATTTTTGAAATTTTTTTTTTATTTCTCTAACAGGCATAAAAGTATTTTGCTCTTGAACAGAAGAATGAAATGAATATATAAAGGTTTATTTGAACCTATGGTTTTATGACTGCTACTACAGGTGAATAAGCATAATTAATCTCATAATCTCATACTCTCTTCGAGCATTTAGTCTAAACATTTGTACATGAAGTAGTGTGGACATTTTAGCCTTAAGTACAGACGTCAGGAAATAAGGCTACATTCTCCAATATGTGCAACAGCAATCTCCAACAGCACTGTGATGGTGGATAGTACAATGCAAGTAAAATTATCTAACAGAATAAGATATACGATATATACTGTGAGGCACTGAAACCAGGGATGTAGCTTACAAGTTTGAGTTGGAGTTTTAGAGCTTACAGATAAAAATGAGACATTTTAGAGAAAGAAGAAACAGTCGTTTTGGGAAGAGATCTGTGACATTTGTCCTTTATCTTGCAACTGTACTATAGAGAAAGCATGTAATCCTGCAATAAAGCCTACAGAAGCTACTAAAAATCTATCAGAAAATTTATTTGACAATCAGTAACAAGAAGAGTTACGTTTATATTTTGTTATTTTTACTATGCAAAAATATGCTGTATGTAATAAATATATTACCTTTCATAATTTTAATGTGTTGGTTTAAAAGGAGAAATCAAATTGAGGAGCAAGCGTTTAATAGGCCTGATTTTATTAGTGCATTTTATCTAATAGTTTACAATCATTTATATGACATTGTGTGTCAGTAATTGGCATGGTACTTTAAAGAAAAACTTTACATCTGGAATAGGCTGTACTGAGTACTGGAGTTTAATGTCAAGAAAGATGCAATAAAACAGAGAAAACTAAAAAGAGCCTTTCCCCTTCTAATAAATCCAGATATAGTCCTGTTTCTGTTCCAGTGACATCAGAGCACTGGACGGGTACCAAGTCATTCTAAAAAACACTTTTAAGAAACATCTCTCTACTCTTTGCAGACACAAGATGTAAGAATGCATCGCATAAGAATACATTTTAGTGCAACAAATCAAATAAATAAGCAATTAAACATTTTCCCACAAACTAGAATCAGAACTGCTTACGTTTTTACTTGATTTATGGGCRTGAATTGAAATTTCCTACAAAACAAGCCATTGTGTCTACTTTTACAAGCTAATGAGCAGCGTGTGACTGTTTCTTCTATTTCTTAAGGCTATAAAAAGTTTCATTTAAAATACTTTGTTTATTGCATGTCACATTTTATTCCATATGTGCTTACGCTGGGCTGTATCGTATCAAGTCGACTTCTAACTGCAACACAAAACAGAGCAAGCCAATAGGCAAATATCCACCAACTTCTCCCTTTATGTGCTTTCCCACAAGATTTAAGTAGATTTTAATTTCATTTCTATCTGGAGGACACCTTTGTGTGCATCTGGTAAGAGGCTTAGGCTATACTCACATTCTGCTGGCTTCAACACAAGGACTGAGACAGTTACGAGCCCTAGTGCTCATGGGCCCTCTCTGCTGGAACTTGTCAACTTTTCACTTGCAGTGACTTCCTAATCCATTTTAGCCAAACGAGCTAGGTTAGCAAAGACCTGTTGCTTAAACTAGTTCTTTTGATTTCCCTAAAACACTTTATAGGGCTTTAGAAAATGCAGTCCGGCTAAAAATGGTGATATTCCAAAAAGAAACAGGGACCCAGCCGCTGCCTCAGGGGGGTAGTGTGCTAATGCAGCTGTTGACTATGCAGGGAGAAAGTATCTAAGAGATTGTGAATGCCCATCAGGTACATAAGAGTTTCAGAAATCCCATCACATTCATATTTACTTAAATTAATGCAATTAAACTTTTGTGTTCTCGTGTAAATACTTCCTTCAATGGCAACATGCTAGACATTTTTGTGAAGAACCATGGAAGACAAAATAAATTGAATAAAGTAGCATTATCCAGAAGTCTATGCTGTTCTCCTCAGTCCAGAATCTAAGGTGATAGCACAGTACAAACATTATTTGTTTTAAAATTTGTCTTTAAATATTTATTTTTTATAAGGAAAGATAAAAACCTTAAATGCTAGGAGACTAGTCAATAGGTTCAAAAATTTCCTTAACCGTATTGGTTTTTCCTTTTTGTTATTATTCTGGCTGTTGTAGTGGGGGGTTGGGGGTTGCAGCAGCAGGAAGCTTGTCTGGTTTTTTTTAAGAAAGTATATGTAGATGTAAATATTTTTATTACCACAGGCCCTGTTTCTCATTTCACAGTAAGATATTCCATGTGCATATCTCCTTGGTCATGCCTTTGAAATCGCAATGATTTGACAGCAAAAAACTAGCATGACTCAAACGAATTTCAAATCCACCTCTGCTGAATATGGAAGTTATCGCCACTGTAAGGAAATTTATATCCCTTGCAGCATACATTCACTGTTTCACACTGGTATATTACTTGCCTCACTTTTTTTTTTTCTCCGCGTAAAATGCCTGTGTCAATTTGCAGTTCAAAAGAAACCACACTATTAGGATTCTTTTCAGCTTGTCTTTATTTTTAGTTTTAGACTAACTAATGCCTTGTAACACAGAAAAACGAATTCCAGACATGAATTTTGTACACATGTTTTTCTTATTTTCCATTCATATTTGCTCTTTCTAGTAATAACCGGTTTTTCTTTTTAGATGTTCATCAGTTCACAGGAGATTTTAAGCTGTTTAAGATGGGATGATTCTATGAAAGTTTATTCACAAATATGTCTACTTCCTCACAGGATCATACTGAGCTTGTTGGAGTCATCCCCCAAATGGCTGTCACTGTTATAGTAAGAGTATTGAGGATAATGACAGCCRTATTTCTGGTAATGTCTTACTACAATTTTGAAGGATAATCCTCCTGTAATAAATGTGGCTCATCAGCAAAGCTACCGTGAACATCAAAAATKATCTTGCAAAATGGTCTTGCATGATCTTGAAAATGTATGGTCTGGGTTCTATTTTATTCTTCCTTTCAAAAGAAAATAAATATGGAAAAAGAATTTTCAAAACTTTCCCTATCTTTGGCACACCAGTAATATCCTATTTTGCATCAAAGTTTGAGCAATCAGAATTAAATTGGTATTAAAAAAAAATCCTCCATACCTCAAGCCAACTTCAGAATGCTTACTATTTTTCCTAGCCTAAAAAGTTCCCTGAGTTCTTCCCATTCCAGCTTCTTCCAAACAAGAACGAAATCGACCAAAAATGTCTGAAGAACTGAGAATCTCAAGCTGTGAGTAGCTGAATAAAGAATTCTTGAAACAAGACAAGTGAACTTAAATGTCATTGAAACATATGGTGAAACAGTTTTCATGATGTGCCTGATTCCAAACCCATTAAAGGGAGCTGTTCCACTGACTTCATTGGGTTTGAATCAGGCCCTATTAAAGGTGCTTAAAAAATGCTTTTAAAATCAATGCCAACTAGTGGGGCATCTTTCCAAATGAATGTGATCTGGTTTATCCAAGAAAGTTAATTTATTCTCGATTGGATGCCCAGTTTCACACATTCGAGTCTTCCCATGAACATTCTGGGTTAGACCTTCAGCTGGCATGTATCAGCATAATTCCATTAAGGTCTATATGTCTGTGACAATTTACATCTGGACCATGCTTTTGGAACCTATGTTCTAAATCTTTGGAGATTTTCTCATCATGTCTCACTGTATTTTTCTTGTTTGGTTTTTCAACAATAAGTTGAAATGAAACACCACATCCAGGAAAACAGCCTGAACTGAACTCCTACCTATATGTGAAGAAAGAAAATGGAAATTTATTGAGAATCAATGCATATGGAAAAATTTTTCAGGAGAAATCTGGATATCAAATTTTCTCCAGTAAAACTCTTCTTTCATGCAAGGAAGATTGCTAACAAACTTCAGACAGCAAGCTTTTTTGAGTATACATTGACAACAAAATTGACTGCTCCCTTCTGGTTTGTTTCACTAGGACAGATCTCTGATGGGATCAGTCAGTCAGCAGTGTGTGAACCTCACATAAAAATCAGATTGCTGCAATGAGAGATAAAAAACCTGTGTTGCAGAACACAACTTTGCTTGCCTCAAGTAGGTGAGTTTTGGTTTTGTTTGTTTTTTTAAATACAACATTAATCAAAACATTGTAGTACTATAAAACCAATAAACATTCCTTTTCTCTTTTCCAATTTAAAAATATATCTAGACAAGRAATCAAAGCTGCTTATAACTTTTGGAAATCATTCCTTAATTTGTTCTAAGAAGTAGTCATCTTATAAATACACATCTGTTTCATTCTTTACAAGTTAGGAAGCAAAGGAATAGTAAAGAGATCATCAGTTTGAAACCAAACAAAAATTCCTGCAATCTTAGTTATTTAAAGTTCAAGTGTTAAAACTGGCTCAAAGAAAAAGAATGTTGCCATTGCTTATTACAGATTCACATAAAAATAGAGAAGAGGAATCGAGACAGTATAGTTATGGGATTTATCATGTCTGCTGGTGTCACCAAATTGGATGAGGTTTGGCAGAAAGCCCTTTGTGTTCAGTAAGTGCCAGATTTAGAGTTAATTCAACAGGAAGATGCAAGCCTTACAAAACCAACACTTCAGATAAATGGCATTCAACATTAGAAGTTTAAAATGCATTTGCTGAAAATTCACTTAGATACAGGTTTAGAAAACTTGTGACCAAATTGTACATTTGACTATCACTCATTCAAAAAGGTGCTTGACTTCCTTCGATAAATGTGTATAAATATATTTTGTCTCCTACTGATTTACTTTGTATGTTAAGTAGATCACTTTTGAGTTAATTATTTACAAACCTTAAGTTTTCTGTCTGGAATAAATTATTACAGCAATCTAATTTATGTGAATTTTAAGCTGAAGAAAATGTAATCGTGACACTGATAAGAATTTTCATTAAAGTAATTTGCTTAAACAACATGGAGAAGTTGCAAGAGTTGGGGTGTATTTGCATTTCAGTGAATTATTTGCAAGTGAGAAATCACACGGAAATAAACTTTTTAAACTGTAAGATTACAAAATATTTTTAAATAAAAAAGACCTTAATGAAAAAGAAAACACACTAGCTGTGAGTCACAGTACGTCTAGCTGCCTCTTGTCACTCTGTGCAATGATCCTTCTCATCTCCTGAGAGAGCCATTTCCTCCTAAGCCCACTGCTCCAAGAAAGATATCTGTTTCCCACTCCATGGGCTAAGAAATGCTGTAGGCTGGACTTACTTACCATTTATATCATACTTTACGGCATACTAGTCTTTCAAAAAGGAAGATGGGAATTAGTACACATAAAGAAAAGAAAGGGAGTAAGTGGGCTTAGAAAAGGAAGTTTTCCGAATGACCATACAGCAGACCTAAAGGGACCCTAACTATCCCGTCAACACTGGGCAAGGAGACATCTCCCATACAAAGTGATGGGATCACAGTGACCCCAGTCAGAAGAGGGCAACAAGAAGCTGTCAGTGCAAATGAGGTACGGCAGCAGTGCAGACTCAGAGTATGATGTTAGATGATGTTTTCCAAGCAGTTTTCTAATGTGTTAGAYATTTTCGGAAGCCTGAATAGGCTTAAGGCAAGTGGTATAATTATTTCTTATTGTGTTTTCCATTTAGTATTTTTKTTTTTTTTAGATTGCTTTCCAAACACAGGAAGATTTATTAGAACTATCATTGCCTGTTTCTACAAGAATGTGACCTACACCTCTTAGGCTCACCATTGTCAACCAGGGTGTTTCTGCAATAATATCTTTTTCCTCAATCAAGAAATCATGGTATTTCAACTTATTATTCACACTATAATATAATATAATATAATATAATATAATATAATATAATATAATATAATATAATATAAATATTATAATATTTATATTATTAATATGATTATAATAATATTATATTATTCACACTATATATAAACTAATTCAGTTCTTTTGTTAACATTCTCCAGACACTGCATACTGAGTCTGACAATACACTTCAACATGTCCCAGTTTATACACTGATAAACACTTGCATTTTAAAGGTGCCTCTGCTGAACTCACAACTGCTGAATTCATTCATTAAATAGCGTTTTGAAAAAAAGCTCTGGTCAGTAGGCACCTCTCATCTGCAGGTGTTTTTTTACCCTTGGAAAAAATTATCTGTTTTACAATTGCTCTCTACACTGTTAAAAATGGTTCCAGGCAGCTGAATGAGAAGACAAAATCACAAAACACTGAATAGAGAGGGAAAGGCAGAAAAAGATAACCTCTGGAAACTCTTGGAAGCAAGTCTGGGAATTTATGAAGGTGTGTGAGATGGGTAAAAGCTGAAGAAAAACATGGAGGGTGGGGTTGAAGGGTTTTTTGTTAGTTTGTTTGGGGCGGGGTGTTGGTGTTTTTTCCTTTGTTTGTTTGCTTTTTCCTACATCTRCTTTACAGCAGGAGTCTTGTTCATGCAGAGGACACAGTGGGTGGAAACATAGAAAACTGTTCCTGCTCACTGCCTAGCCTTCCAGGCACCTAGATGGTGACTTCCCAGAACTCAAATTTGACACGGGTGAGGTAATTTGGGTGTAGATACACAATAAATCATTGTGTGTTTGAGAGTTCCACTGTGAGTTGAGATGTCCATACCAATGCAGCCCTTGTCACTCAGGCCCACGGACCAGAAATTCAACCTGCCAGTTCCTTTGTGTACTTGTGAAGTTGCACTAACAATTATACCTTCCCATATCCAGCARTGCAAACACTTGCACCCACACTTGACCTGCTATTCAACACTACCAGTACACAAATGGGAGATCTGGCACTTGAACATTCACTAGATAATCCCCACACATAATAACACATATTTGCACAGGTGTGGAGTCAGTCAAATCTGTAGCCATATGCACATGAAGGGATGGTTTTGTACACAAATAGCTTCAAAGGCCAAGACTTGGATTCAAATATAGTCCTTACTACTTCAGCACTAACATAATTTCATTTACGCACATAAACTTAATTGATGGCATAGCCTGGGAATGGAGAGACATAAAACAATTGCAAAATATTTTAAAAGGTCTTATAATGCATGCTGGCTAGAAATAGTAAGGTGCATTTTGTATTACAAAGCTTTCTGCCTTTTTTCATCTCTCTGTACACTTTGGGACTAAATAGACTCGTGAGTCCTTTATACATACTCATAACAGCCCGTTTAAAACAGTGAACAAAATCACTCTGAAGCTGAGCTGTAAGCTCACGTCTTACAGATTTACCTAGTATACACTTCTGTATGAACTCTGGTTACTGTGTATGCTTTCTCCACTCTACCTAGTAACAAGCAATGCTGTTTACAATAATAATATTTTTGGTCTACAGATGAGCCTTCTTGAAAGCAAATAATGGTTTTTTAGGGCTGTGTATGAGCTCCAAGTAGAAGTCAGTTTTCAAAGAGAATTGCAATTCCAGTCATATGTCTACATTGTTGTAAAACTCAGACCCACCAAACCCAAACTCTACATCTAAACAGCCTTGCATTTCTGTAGCAAATGCAGGTGAGGGTCCAGATGAAAATGGAATGCAGATCTTGATATCAGTGTCATAGTTCTCTTTTATCTCTACTTCAAAAATGTTTCCCTGCATTTTTATAACCAGTCAGCAGGTTCTAGCCTATATGGAAGGTGTACCTCTGCCAAACCAAATAACCTCAAAGCTCTATTTTATCACTGCATGTTCTGCTTCGAATGTAGCTCCASTAACATTGAGCTACATGAGGAGAAACTGCCATTAGAGGGGAAAACTTCTGCTATAAGTGATCACCTGACACACTTTGATGGAAAGAAAGATGTGTGTTCGTGTTCATTTCACATTCACATGGAGGAAATGCACCAACATAAAGATTTAGCTGTTATGTAGAATATCAAAATCAATTTAAAAAATTCTTTGCCCACAATAAAAAGAACGGAAAAAGCACAAGTGAGGTCATATATATAAAATGAAGGTGGTGCTGAGATTAAGGCTATTCTACAGATGGTCTCCATGATACTTTGGTTTCAAAAAAAGTGAGCGTAACTGGTACAAGGGTCCCCTTCAAATAAATAAGCAAAGCTATATGAAAAACATCTCCTTTATACCATCTACCCAAAGGCCCGAAAAGCCACTCTCCCAACAGAAAGAAGGACTAAGACTATCCAGTATATCTTTGCATGAAACAAATCTGTTTATGAAGACACTGTTTAAATTATCCGAAATGATAATTGGGAATGAAGATTGAATTTCAATACAACTGACACTCAAGGGGACTGAAGAAARCAAGTTTAGATCCTGTAGGTTAAAAAGGAAGAGTAAAGACCCACCACAGTCAGACTAATGATAGTAACCAGGAARATATTAAAACATACCATTAAACAGTCAATTTGTAAATGCTTAAAGATGAGGGGAAATAACAACTTAAATTACTCAAGAGCAAATCATGTTAGATTAGTTTAAATTCCATCTTTTAAGGGGATTGACCCATCAGATGAAGAATTTAGAGACATGAGATGACTTTAGTAAGACTTTTGACACTCCTTTTTTATATTCTATGAGAAAATTTGAAACATATGGCCTATAATAAATTGTTACAAGATATTTATAAAGCTGAGCCAAGAAAATATTTAAAGATAATCATCAGTTAGTCAAGGTAAACTAGAAATATATCCAGCAGGAGGATGAACAGTACATGTATGAGAATAGTTTTGTGGAGACCACTGTGATATGAATATTTTATTATAATTCAACAAAGAATTTTTACAATAGGGAAAATGCTGAAACATTTTATTTCGTCACTTTCTAGATTAAATATTCTGCTTAGAAAATGCTGAAATAGTTGCATTAGCATTTCCTAAAATCACTTTCACGTTTGAAAAATTTGGTATAAATATGTCTTAAAACATAATCTGCTAAAGGATCTAAACTAAAACAAATTATGTCATGTTGTATTTCTATCATCTGAACAAAAATATTTCCCTCCATACTTTAAAATATAAATAAACTGGAGAGGATTTAAATTTTTTATAGCAAGAGTGATGATCAGTCGGTTTCATATTCCCGAGCAAGATTTGGATTAAATAGTAAACAGGCCTTTGTAACTACGCAAGAAGCTAAGCACTGGAACAGGACAGTTGAAAATGTCATAGGTGTTTTGTGACAGATAGATAGAGCAGAAAACCAACAGTATACGCGGATGGTGTCTAATCTTGTCTTCCTGTTTAGTCTTTTAACTTCCTTGACTGTGAATGCTGTGGTGTCAATATTATGCTGTCATCATCCTCTCTGGGGTTATGGGGGCAGAAGGTAGGCTTCATGGTATTTGATTGTGCATCCTTTGAGTCAAGATCGTCATACTATAAAGATCTATAGATATCTGCCGCAATATAAATGTTTAAAAATAATCAAGCCCTGTTAGTTACAGAGATGAAGTGTCCAGTGCAGSTCTCTTGACAGGGTAGGAAGCAAAAATCCAAGATTGTGAGAGATATCATGTGTAGTTAAATATTAAAAATCTTGTTTTGATCAGTGTTGAGTTTACCTCTATATACTATCAGTCTCTCCTGTAACCATCAACAGTATAAAGCAAAAGCATGAAGCCGTAACCAAGAACTCCTATATACAGGATATCAGTTCATTAGAGCTTGAATAATTTTTGTTTTGGCAAAGTACAATGTTTTAGTGAATCCAAAATATTTTGTGAAGACATAATCAGACAGATAGCTGTGTCAGAATGAAAGAGAGAGGGAGAAGATGAGTATAAAAGAGACTGTAGGTTTGTAGCTACAGTGTGAGCTACAGTACAAAAGAATCAAATTTGGATTGACCTGGGGTGACATGAAAGGAATTGGCCTATTTAACAATGAAACAGACTCAGACTTGAACCATCAAGCTACAGCATAAAAGCTACAGTTAGAAGCATCAAACAGATGCAAGGATTTGAGGGAGTTTGGCCTACAGCAAAACAAAATTTAGAAACTTCTAAAAGTTGTCTAAATTTAAATTACTTAGCTGCGATCAGTACCTTGTGGAAGACTTTGTAAAGAAAAACCTAGAAAAGAAAAAATTTCTATTATCATTGCTTGCCTCCAATTGCCTCTGTCTACTCCCATTTCTTGAATTCCAAAAAGTATTTGACTGAATGAGATAGGAGAGCCATATTTGTGTCTGAGCAACTTGGCAAAGAGTTTGCAACTAATTGAGATATTTTACTAGCTAAGATGCCCTGGCCTCTTTCCCAGTCATCAGACCCCATAGAATAAGCAGTAAGATCATTAGTGTTCAAGTTTAACACCAGCTGACCTTTGAACCTCTCTTTCTGAGAGTAAAAAGACTTGCCTTGTCCCTGTAATGTGGGAGAGYGACACTTTAATTCTGCCATTTTTCGTTTCATTTTCATGCCTTTTGCCAAGCACTGCTTTTTTTTTTTTTTTTTCTCCACAGATGACTGACCTGTGAATGGTGATTACATAATTTCTTTAACAACAATGGTGGATTTCTGGGGTTGCTTGTTGCCTTCATGTAGGTAATTCCAGTGCTTCAGACTTAAAACCCCTAAATCTATTATCACTTTTTTTTTTCTTTTCTGGATTTAAAGTATGAGTTGGTGACATAAAGGTAAACCTAAAATGCATAAACAAGACGTATGTGTAGGTCTACTTTCCACAGTATAGGGTCGTTGTTTCTTTAGTCTTTTTCTCCCCCATATGTCTTTTGATCATACTTTTCAGTATTTAGTTCTTCCTCTCTGTTATGCTAACTGTGATTGTAATGTACTGTTCAGAAATTCTGATTGCAAGGGTATTAGAAAGAACTAAGAAAATCATCCATTTCGATACCAACGAAACTCTGAGCTGATTATTTTTGATATTTTTTTCCTCGTCCTACTGGTTTCAGAGCCAGAGATTCTTCTTTGATGACACTTTCTTCTGACTGAGAAACACACATTCCTCCATCGCAATTAGATCTGAGCAGTGTAAAGAACAATGTTTTTGTGTACATGTTCTTTTGACTTCTGCTGACACACAAATACCATTTTCTATCTTCCACAGAGAATCTTGCACTAAGGAATTCAACAGATTGTCTACAATCTGAAGCGGCAGCGTAGAGTAGTCACGTTTCTTTAGCCTACAGCCAGACTTCATGCTGTACCTGTCCTGCACAACACTTAAAAAACTTCCTGGTTAGCCTGAGTTTAGAACCTTCAGTTGCCTCCAGGGCGACTTTCACAATCTCATTTACTTTGGTGAAGAGGCAATCACTGGTCTGCTTTATTTTGTGTCCAACTCACTAACTTTTGAACCCTTGTTTCTGCAAAATAGGTGGGATTCAACACTCAGCATGAGATGGACTTGATGCCTTACGGATAATGTGGTGGCAGACTCCCAGACCCTCTCTCAGAAATGACTGGCCTGTCCATTTGGTTTTTATATAAGCAAGGCTGGTAACATTGCTGTCTTCTTCTTCTGGCATACTCATGTAAATAGTAACAACGGTATCTTTAGGAAGCCTCCTCCAGAGGATCAAGTCCTACAAGGGATGTGGCAGAGGAGCACGTAGTTTGTAGATACTGATCGAGCTTTGGTGCTGAGTCTGCAATCTCAGATTGTCAGCACTGGAACATTGTTGGCATGCGCAGGGGTAAATCTCTAATGCTAATCTCTTGAGGAACATTAAACAGGGAAGTGACAAAAGTGATTAAGAGCTGCCCACCTATACTTCTTTATGACCCACTTAATGTTGTGACTGTGTTGCCTGTGACCCTTGGTAACTAAACACAATGTAAAACTAGACTCCCAAGAAAGGGAGTGATTGCTTGTAGCATTTGCAGATTGCTTGATATGTACCCTCAGAACAATCACAGGTTATATCAAATGGGGGAAATAGTCAATGCACAGGAGGGCAGGCCTGCTCTTCAGGGGAATCTCAGACGTGCTGGATAAATGGACCAGTAGGAATCTCATGAAATTCAACAATGGGAAGTGCAAAGTCCTGCAGCTGGAGAGGAATAACCTCATCTAATGGCAGTCTGGGGACAGGCACACTGGACAGTAGCTTTGCAAAAAAGGCCCTGAGGGTCCTAGTGGACAACAAATTGACCATGAGCCAGCAATGCATCCTTGTGRCAAAGGCAGCCAACACCACATTGGGCTGCATTAAGAAGAGCATCACCAGCAAATAAAGTGATCCTTCCCTTTTACTATGCACCGGTAAAATATATCTGGAATCCTGGGTCCAGTTCTGGGCTCTCTGGTACAAAAGTGACATGAACATACTGGAGAGAGACCAGAGAAGGTCTTCAGGGATGTTTAAGGAACGGGATGGAGCACCCGATATATGAAGAGACATTGAGAGTTTGGAGTGGGGAAGGGAAGGCTCCAGTGGATCTGATCTGTGCTTATGAGTACTCGATGTGGGGTGGTAAAGAAGATGGAGAAACATTCTTTCCAGTAATGAATGGTAAAGAGGCTGTTGGCACAAATTAAAATACAAGAAATTCCATTCAAACAGAAGAAAAAAACTTCTTTACTGTATCAACCACTAGGACAGATTGYCAAGAAATGTTGTGGTGTTTCCATCTTCAGTTATTCAAAACCTGACTGGACACGGCCTGAACCTGGTCTAGGTAACCTTACTCTAAGCAAAGGATTAGAAAAAACTACCTCCAGAGGAGGTTTACAACCTCAGCCATTCTTTGATTATGCAACTCTATTTAGAGCTTCTCAGTACAAAGCAATTTCTTGCAGAATTATTTTCTATCTGTTTTCTTGGCTTTTATCAGCAGAAAATGTCAATATTGTATACTAAAAGAATTCAAGTTGATTTGTTTAAACATGAAAAGGCTCAAGATTCATGTGCAAGGTTTATTTGTTCTATCTTCAGTCAAGTAAAGAAATATCCATAATTTCAAACATATCCAACACTGTGTTATTTTGATAACCAGAATATACAATTTTTGTGGTCCAAAGGGTTACTAAAACACCACAGATTTTATCCCTACTGTATGCACTTAGAATGTAAAGYGGGCACCAAAATTTTGTAAATAAGCCACAGATAAGTTAATATGTATGTATTTAAAACATTCTCACCCCTGTTGTCAGTAAATACAGCTACATGTTTTCTGATAAAGACATGGAGTGTTGCACAGCAGTGAGAGCAGCAGGCATGGAATCACCAGTATTTCTGCTAGTGAAGGCTATACTAGCTTCCAAAACAGGGTGATGTTGTGCACATTTCCTAGTGTGAATAGCCTCTGACGTGTTCTGACTTCAAACAGAGGAAACTGTACAAGGAAAGTGCTATCAGGAACAGGATAGATTTGTGTCAYGAAGAATTTAGTGTTTCATGCTTGAATTATATCATTTTAATGCAGAGAAGCTTTTCTAGACACACTAAAACTTAGTGTAGATTGTTTCTGTCTTCTTGAGTTCACTAGCATCAGGAATAACCTGCTATCCACCCATTTTCTTGTGGTAGCAGATATTAAAAAGCAATTTCAGTACCTTCTGCTCAGTTTTCGTATTTGAAATAAAGAACCTAGGTAGACTTGGTGTCTACCCCTCATTGCCTGTTCCTAGAGAAAAGCATCAAAACCTTGGTTATATAAAGGATTTTTTATTCTCTTCATTTTTAGAATGACCTGATTTCTGCTGAGACTGAATCAGGAATTTCTGAGTTAAAATATATTAAGATAGTATGGAAAGTGCAGAGTAGCCTTGTGGGGCAGACAGGAACTTTGCTATTTTAGTGCCTGAACAAGGYACTGCTTTCATAGAACAGATCTTTCATAGGGAAAACAACTAGGTGAGATGACAATGCATAGCAGTCCCACTACTCCCAGTTCCAGGAGAGCTTTGTTGCTCTAGAATGATGCTGCGTACCTTCTGAATGAAATAAAAATAAAAGCTGGTAATACATAAATGTGTTAAAAGAGGTTCTTCGGGAACAGGAAGGAAGGGGAAGATTTGGTATAAGATGACTGCCTGATTAACATTCTGGTGACAGAATAGTAAGTAGAGAAAGAGGGATGGCAAGGGGTATCGGATTCTGCTGAGGAGAGAAGGTGCAATTTCTGCATGAAGAACCTTAGGCATGCAGAAGTCTTAGTCATTAGAACCATAGAGTTGAAGGTTTCAAGCTACTTGGAAGCACTCAGCTCAAAAGTGAAAGGCATTCTCTGCTTCCCTGGCAGCTGTGCAAGGCGCACATTTTCACTCCTTTYTGATGAAGCTGTTTTACTGTATAAAAACCAACTGCATCAGAAGGGGACAGGCTCCAAACTCACCTGATCATATGGTGGGAAGATCTAAGGACAAATAGGTTAGATTAGGTCACATGTCTAAATCTAGAGATAAGTGTCTCTAATACTAACAAACTTCAGGCCCCCAAAACTGGTACTTCCTGTCTAGAAACATTCTGTCAAAACTGTGATATTCACTGATTACACTTCCACTGAAATCTACTGAAATGAAGTCTGTGTCCAACAGAAACTGGAAGTAAATAATTTGCTAGGAAATAGAACAAGTTTTCTGTGGCAGTTTGTCTTCTCATTGCTGAGTCATGAAGAACCCTTGAAATCTTGTTATTTTCTAAACACTATGGCACAGACATTTGAAAAAATATGGTGCTTTATCATGTGAATATTATAGGCAGAGATAACTAATTTCACATAATTTTCTTTTACTAGTTAGCAAGGAATGTGTACCTCCAGGCACCAGCTTTCTGGGATAGGATAGATCTGTACTATTCCCTAATGCCAAGGCATAACTTTAAGGTTTGCCTAAGACAATAAAATCACTGTTCTAAAGGTCAGGAGGTAAAATCTTTATGGGACTGCATCAGCTCCATCGTTTTCCACAACACAAACTGACATTYGATAAAGAGATTTCTTAACCCTGAGAGGTTAATGGCTGTAAAAAGAAACACTATAAAAAGTTTGTTAAAAGATCATTGTGCTAATCAGTACCAAAAAACGTCAATTAAACCCATGTTCTATGATCCAATACACCCCCCAGTATTTGAACTATTTGTTTGCATTTTGTGTCTGTCTGAACAATAAAACCACTTTTCTTCCAATTCTATTTAATGTTGATTTTTATCTTCCTGTCTCTCACCAGGAACTCAGCATTGTTATCTTTGGTTTCACTGCTCTGCATGAGATATTTAAACAGAAAGCCACAATATTTTTATTGAAACTTTTCAGAAAACCAGTAATGAAATGTCTTCTGCCCTAAGCAGTTTTTTAAGCCACCATGCTACAACATTTCCAGGTAAAACCCTAAGATGGCACCAGTTGTTGGAATGATTTTTATAGATGTGATATTTATAGACTCTCTCTATAATTTACTTTTTGTGTATGACTACGAAATGTACTGTCCAGTGCACTGCTCAGCTGGAGCTTGGGCCTTAAATGATTCAGTCAAATTCTTCCACTGTTACAAGTTACTATTTCTTGTATATTAAATTAATGTATAAATATGTTAGACAAAGTTGATAGTCATGTCCAAATCATACCATAGTCATAAAAGTAACTATTGCATGTTACTATAGTAGTAATATGCATAAAAGTCATAGTCATAGTCATAAAAGTAACTATTGCATACTGAGAAGCAGATTTACTATAGTTCCAAAAAATTATTTCTTTTCAGCTCTCATTCACATAGACAAATAAATACAAATAAAGGACTGATAGTGGAGTATACTTCATATGTTCTGCATAATTTACCTGTAAATTGCTGGGTCCCATGTGGGGAATATTATTTTGGATCATTGACTAATCAGGGTGAATAGAAGAAAAATATCCCACAATAAATAATCTATGTTTCTGTTGTCCAGTCAGAGAACAAACCACTCAACCATTGAACTGTCTGATCTGATTTTAAAGATTAGAATGAAAATATTCCATATTGCTCCAGCTGCATGTTTGTGTGTTGCAAGATGAATAGATACACTTTTGGCACCCAAAATTTTTCCACTGGTGGCCAAGAGTTTCCCAATGGCATCTTAGCTATTTCAATTTTAAAGTCTTTGTTTGTACTGAACTTTATTCGTGCTCAGTCTAACAAATCAGACGAGTACTCTGTGCAGGATACATAATTTTGTCTGATCTTTTATAATGTGCTTGCAGGAAATGCCCTGTTAGCAAACAATGAAAGAAAGATGTTTGGCTGAAGAAGGAACAATAGGGTAACTGTGGGAAATAATTAGGAAAGTTCTATCAGAGTTGTAGGAGAGCTTATRGTATGAATATCAGGAGAAGAATTAATTGGGAGTTTTAACCTGCTATGCTTTTCTTCTGAAAGTCAGATACTCCCAAAGGAGCAAAGATCTGTGTACATCAGTGACAGTGGTTTTGTTAGAGGTGTTTTAATGAAAATAATCAGCTAAACTGCTCCAGATTTGAGGCCTCTAGTTGCTATTTCATATTTAGAATTAGATATTAGCATCATCTTGTCTGTGATTTGTSATCGTTTATCAGAAATACTCTCTACCACAAAGCAATCTGTTCATTCCCAGGTGCTAAAATTAAAAATTAATTTGGAAAGCTAACACGTTTCAATGAAAATGAAAGAAGTGCAAGGTCCATTTCATTAGGAATGAGTTTCAAAARTATGCACTCCCTTGTCTTATGAGATTTATACATATAAACTGAACTGAACAAGTGACTAAATAAGACTGTAACTGTTTATCTTGTTATATTAGGATCATATTGCCTGATTTCTGAGGCTTTTGTGGTTTTCAGAAGAGAAAAAAAATTATGTTGATCTGCATTATTAACTACCTTTATAAATACATATTAATTTAGTATTATTTTTAAAAGGTGATATGAACATAAATATCATATTAATAGCTAGGAAAGACTTTGTACCAGCTCACGTCTTTGCTACCAGTGACACCTACAACAAACTGATTGAAAAAATATGGAAAAGAGCTGAACATTTTCTGATTATTTTTTTCTTTGCATGTTAGAGTCTATTCTTCTTTGGACTATGAGTAGACGTAGATTTAAACTAATAAGACTTCTTAAGCTGTCCAGTTTGCAACTATTTAAAACACAAACTCGCCATTTGCTGTTGTTTTTCTTGTAGATTATGCAAGAGTTAAGAATTAAAAGCGTAAATGAAAATTTTTCTATCAAATTACACATTTTGATTTTGCAATGTCATATTCTTTCTTTTGAAAACTGAGGGTCCCATTTTACAGTGGTCTTTCAAGTTATGTGATTTCTAAATAAAGGGTGTAATAAAAATATTAGAGAACAAAAGAAGGCACTTGTATCACATATCTACTCTAGATAATTCTCAGCAATATTTATGAGCAAAATATGTGATAAAATTTATGTTTCGCTAAAACTATATTTCTAATAACATTTTCTGACCGATAAAAAYGAGAAATCTGTGAMAAGCATATTTCAGCTCTCATAATTTTCATGGATGCTTAAAATGAAAGATTATAATTTTAGGAGAACAAAAGATGCTTAAAGCAATGACACTTTCTCAATTTCATATAATGCATAAAATCATAAGTAGTACTAAGTGAGTGAAAATTTTGGGTTTTTTTCCATAAGTAACTAATACAAAAGTTTTACGAATAAAGGTAGGATTTTTATGATGGGATATATGATGAGATACAAGCTMAGATTCCACTACAAAACCAAATTTTGAATCCTCCTGACCTCAGTGGTATCCTGGTCAAGAGACATGATTTAGTTTGCTTAGAATGATTTGTAAAAGTGCCCTCTTTGGAGATTGTTCCAGAGGTCACAGATTCTAATGCAAGACTCTCACAGATTTCCAAGAAAGAGAAACACAAGATTGGTGAGGCTATTCCGTCCATCTTTTCTGTCATTCCAGGAAATTAGAAAAACTGCCCTGATCCTGGAGTTGGAGGTGAACTGCACTCAGCTCTATTAATTTTGGAGAGCTTTAAAGCACTTTAAAATGACAATCAACTTGCGGATCAGTCAGATGGTCAGATAGATGGTCAGAGCAGAAAACTCTATTCTTTAAATGTTTTCTTCTTTTAAACCTTTATCTCTACTGTCCCCTTGCATAGCATCAGTGAAAATATGAGGCATTAAATTCATCTCTATGTTGTGCATTATCATGTATCACAGAGCTTGTAGTTCAGTTGTTATGACACCAGAGGATTATTGCACATCTTGGATCTCTGTGCTGTGTCCTGAATCAGGACACAGGCAGTGAAAACATAAAAGCCTGGTTTCCCACGCTCTGCATAAGCTATTGTTATAAAAACAATTAGTTGGCAACACTAATATCTGGAATAAAATTAGTTGGATTCTTTGAACACCTGCAGAGATATGAGGAGAAAGGAGATCTGCTGGTGTTTTTTTTGTTGGAAAGCTTAATGGAATCCTTCTACTGCTGATTGTTATCCTAATCATGCAAATGGTCGGCTTACCAGGAGGGGACTTGCCTTTCCACAGTGCACGTTGCATTTTAGTGATCCTCAATGAGAAAAAGAAAGATYGATCAATTCATATTTAAAAAAATCATTTTAGATATCTACCAGGCAAAAATAGATAATTAATGCTATTAGTTCTAATATACCATGTTATRTGAGATAGTTTAGGGCTTAGTCATAACAGCTTCCAGCTCATGGCTAGCAAATTTGAATGCCAATTCATTGTATATACTTACTCGAGCAATAATTTTTCATACTATCTTATCAGATTGCCATTAGCCTCTTTCCACTCAGCATTGCATGGCTTCCAATTATTCCATTCCCAGTTTCAAGTGATGTGTGCTCTAATTATGTAATACTTTATCATCATGCATCACCTGGGGCACAAACAAACAGTAAAATCTTTCACTGATCATGCAAATTGTGAGTAAAGCTAACTGAGCACTTCCCACAGCGGTTTACAGGTCTGATAAAAATATCACACAATAGCAGTTTAGGCTACTTGGCAGTGCATGATGGAATTACTGTGAGCAAGCAACTATTGATTTTGGATGAGGAAGTTACTTGTATTATAATAGATACCTATAATGTATAATTAAATAGCTAAGACTGTGAAATATGATAGTCAATAGAGAAAAGGTCCCTCTCTCTCCTAGGGGAGTAACCTATGAAGTATACAGTAGAGAGAAGCATTCAACATGGTGTCTRCTGATCCATAGCAGGCTCTTCTGCAATCTGTAAAAACACCATCTGCTTGGAGCGGGGGAACCATGTGCAGCTCACTAAGATATAAACTTCTAACCAGAATGTTCAAAGCTGTGCTCAGACACACAACTCCCCATTAATGTTAATCGGAAGTGTATGGTTTTCATATATCCCTTTGAAAATTATATCCCATGAACTACTTTGAAACAATATATTCCCACAAGCATTGACTCAGAAACCAGTACTTCTGAAGGAAAACTGCAGTTGCCATAATTCTGAATCAGTGCAGCTAAAAAGAGTGGACGTTTTTCCCCCAAAGATCCATGTGGCGCATGGTTTAGAAAACAGCAGTGTTTTATGATTTTAAAAGCAATGCTGATGAGATCTTYAGTGTTTTAACAACCCTATAAGAACCAATTTTTTTCTGCATAAGCTAAAGATAAACCATATTGCTGGAACAGGAATGAATTCTGAAAAAAAAAAGCTATTTTGTTAATCAGAATTAATGACATTTACTCTCTTTAACTGTAACTGGACAGGTTTTAGAGATCGTCATTTATTTACATGGTGTGAATGTGTAAAGCRTGCTTATACACATATGTGTTCTGACAAAGATGTTCCTATATTACTATCTTGAAATTTCTGTAAGTTCTATCTCCATCATAAAATAAAATAAATTATCCCTGCCTATCTAGCAAGACAACAGAAACAATATTTTGTAGTTTGGGTAAATAAATCTTTCACCTTAACTATGACTGTGAAGTGGCTGATAAAAGTAAATTTCAAACTTCATATATTTGCTAGAACTGACTGAAATGKATTGACACAGAGATTACACATCAAGAAGGCAGCAACCTCACAAAATTTTTCTGTATCAAACCTGGTTCACACTATTCAGAATTGATGGTGCTTGCATGCTAAAGCAATACAGTAAGAGATGAGTGCTCCAMGAATATTTTACTCTGCTCTGAACATAGAAAAGTGCCTCTCAGAGGAAGATATCTATACTAATCGAATGTGAAGAATGATAAACTCAATAAATTGACTTAATTTCTCCAACGCTGTGTAAAATAATATTTACGGCCAAAAGTAACATCTGTAACCTATCCCTTAACTACCATGTCCCTAGTGCATATTGCACCTGCTTGGGTTAAATGAAGTAAAATTTTTTCTGTTCTCTGTGACAAAATTTGGTATGTAAAAACACTTTATTCAGTAATTTTATTTGCTCCATTACCCCTCCACCACCTKGGGATACAAAGGCATGAAAATTAGATGTGAAGTAAGGCCCTAAAATGAAGAGCTTTGAATTTTCAGTGTCAGCTCAAAAYATTTTAGATCAAGCCTATACTCAGCTGCCATTTTTGCTGCAAAYTATTTCAACAAAAGTAACCAATTTTCTGAAAAACTTTCCTAAGGTCTTCAGGTAGATTTTATTACAATAACAACCAAGAGAAAAGTGTGGAGTTTTTTACTGGTGTGAGGAGGGAATGGGAAAAGCGCTTGCCCCTGACAAGAATCTTCAGCATGACATCATTTACAGTTCTTCCATCAAAATTTAACTTCTCTGGATGAATACAATTAAATGGGTCTGCTTTCTTTCTTTCAAACAAGCAAATAGCATGAGTACATCTGTTTTGTCTGATCACTGACAGCTCATTAAAAAAAGCCCTATTACACAGCCTTTATCCAAATGAAGYGAAATCTTTCATCTAAATACACAGAGCTTCCAAAACCTTGTTCCTTGCAACTTTTCCTGTTATTTTTATCAACTCCTAATTTTAAAAGGMTAAAAAGAAAATCGACTGGGTTCAGCACAAACAACAGGGAAAATCAGAAGCTAGAAGGATATCAAAAGCCAACATCCTATCTYCAAAAGTGGAAAGTGTTTCCAGTCCCCAAAATATAGTCTGTTAACCCCCAAACAGGGTTAGAAGAGGCTACTTGATTGTTTCAAACTATAGAGTAGTTTGAAAGATGATAAGACATTAAGTACCTCCTTGGAATCATTTTATGCCCTTTGAAGTGGCATTAGAAATGCAAAGATGGAAAAAGAGGAGGAGATTGGTGCGTGGCAATGGTTGTGTTGCACAATTCAGTTTCCTGCTATTGGACATGTGGCAGTGAAGCCTGTTGTAAATTGGCTGGCTGTGATGGGAGACCAATGTGATGCAACACAAGATGCTGAAGATATAAACAACAAGCTTGTAGTTGAAACACTGTTGCCAAGAAAACATTTACCCTGTTATGCTATTATCACTATTGTTTAACATGTTTGTACTTGAATTTTCTTCAAAGAATAATAAAAATTAAAACTGGGAAAGAAGGACACTTCTTCGTGTGCAGTCCTCTAAYAGGAAATTCTATCTGGCCTATATTCTCCTTAAAACACTAATATTGCATATTGTCTCTGGATTAAAAAGCTACTGTATTTGTAGAACTAAGTCTCAATATTGTGCAGCAGAGAGAAATGAGAAAACCCCATTCAGGTGAGTAGAAATAATGTCTTTCTGCTTTCCCTACAAATAGATTGCCTTGAGTTTTTAGAAATCTTCCTTCAGTGTAAATCAAATTTTCATCACTGCAACTACATGGACTTTTAGGGAATTGTTCTGGCTGTACACATAAATAAGTGAGATAAGAGTTAGGGCCACTAATTATCCATTAAGCTATTGTTGTTTCAAAGTAATATTCCCTTAGGGAATTGACCTGAGACAAAATAACAATCTCTGTGTAAGACTTTCCCTTCCCCAACGCTTGTACTCGGAACAAGAATACAGGAGTAGGGGATGAGGAAGGAAGGTGATGTTTCACATAACTGTGCTTCTTGCAATTTTTTTTAGCACCTGAAGAAACGACAAAAGAAATTTAGAAGCTCAAATTAGTATAAACTGTCTCCAGGACACTGTACCTAATTTTCCTTTTTCCTRTGGCTCACGTTCTTCTTAGCATAGCTTTAAATATATATATATATACAGTGAAGCATCAAATTGTTCATGTAATAGATACTGAATGAATTCAAAGTGAATGCCTGCAAAATAAAATGGAAAATATAAAATATACTTCACTTATCAGTTTCCACTGTCATCTGAAACTTCAGGTTCCTCATAATTTGGACTRTTTTCTTTGTACTGAACTGATCTGTACACAAGTTATAAGAAAAAATCTCAGAACATTTCAGTCAATATTCGAAAGATTAAAACCCTATTGTGGAATTGTCTTAGGGACAGAATTTTAAAAGGATAAAGCAATAAGGGTCTATGGAATTGAGATAGGTTTCTRCAGAAGTCTTTCCGAAACCAGACAGAATATAAAAAAATGATCTATTGTTATGGGATTATAGAGACTTTTACAGGACTTTTTCATAATGGCGATCATGCTCTACGACAGTGTACAACATAAAAAGCAATCTGCATTCTCTCTTGTCACTTGTCACTTGTCAGATTTTCAAACCAGAGCGACCGAATCAGCTCTCCTTTTCCTTTCTGTGTGTAGCAACAAGGGAAGGGGAAAAATGAAAACAACGTGTTTTCGCCCAGCGGTCCATAGCCAAAATTGCTGACTCATTTGAGAGTAATAGCTGGTCACATCCTGAGTTGCAGTTGGACCAGCACTGCCTCTCCAGCTGGCCTTCACAACTCAGCAGTGGAGAGGGCAGAGCAGTCAAAATAACATAGCAACGAACCAGACTAAAGATTAATGTTAAAAACAGAACGGCAAGTATCTAAAAATAGTGCTGGAGTAGTGGAAGAAACACATAGCTTCTGTAAAGCTACCAAAACTACCTAGTTTGTTGATCTAGAATGGTTTCAACCATATCCCTGGCTGCTGCAGTTAACAGCTATGCCATGGTTAAATGAGCAATATATCTCAGTGTAGCCAGGGCTGAACTGACTTGGCTGAGAGAAAGCTGCTTCCACCACATTCTAGCAGGACATCAGTAATCCCATGGGAGCAAGYAGTGCTTGAGTGTGAACTCTTGGTTCAGTTGGCAACAATGGTAAAAAGGCACAGTGAGGTCAGTGTTTGACCTGATGGACTAAAGTTCATTAATGTTAATTGGAGTTTTTTCCACTGATTTCACCCAGCTTCAGTCACCAGCTCAGCATCTAATTTTAAAAGAATCAGTTATTCAGGCCATGATCTTTTTTTTCATTGACTTAAATCTGATGTTTTCAAATAACTTATTCTATGATGCAAACAGCATATGCACATTATGTTAAATAGAGTTGGAAGGAATCTAGTTTTACTGCAAAAGTGCTTCTTGAAGCAGAAATGAGCATTTTAAAACCTGTCACATATGTGTGCAAAATGATTTATATCCCCCAATAATGTGGCCTTTGGAAGCACCACGTACATGTATATTTGTGATGTTCAGAGAGTTTTTAAATTGGTATACTTTGAACTGCTTACTCATTTTTCATCCTTAACAGGAATTATGTGGTTAAGTCCCCTCTGTACATACCACACTAAATGATCATCTACAATTCCCTCAGAGATTATAAACCATATTTTAATCTTAAATGAACAAAATTTAGGGTTTTTTTCTTTCAAAGAAGCACGTGAACATTTCTTGTAGAAAAAGAATAAGATGAAAATAAATCCCAAAGAATATATTTATACATAGACTTTCCTTGAAATTTTGACCAATAAATTTGGGTTGTTGCTGGAAAACTGAAATAACACCAAAGGTTCTTTGGCAAAGGATCTGAAGTGGGGAATAAGAAAGCTAAGGGCTTTGCAGTCAATACACCGTCGGCCTTTTTTTATCTGCACCACATTGTCCACTGAAGGAGGGCATTGGTTTCACTTTGATTAAAAGCAGATGCTTAAGGCAGATGTTTGGAGCTAAAAAGAATAGAGTTCTTCCTTATGAAATACTTTCCTGTGAGGCACTCAGGGCTATGAAAACAGGTACAGAGCGTCTTCAGGTTCAAATTTCAGATATTCTAGGTAGTGGGGGGAAAGAAAGAGATCCTTTATCTGATGCAATATTTCCCTACAGGGAGAAGCACTTTTCTGGTATTTGAGAATGTCCATACAGGATGCTCTGATTATATTCTTCCTCTGTTCAGTAGCTGTTCAGCAAACAGCAGAAGTCAGCTCTGCATTGGTACTCTACCCCTTCTCCCCAGAGCCCCATGCTGTCTGTAGAGGGAGGTGAGATTAGCAGGATGACATTCACCTGCTGCTGAGCCGGAGCAGGGGAAGAGATGGCTGCTGTRACCAGAGGGCATTTGTACTAGCTGTATTTTTGGTATTTACGGTGTGTGTTGATTTTTTTAAGCAAGCCCTCATTTATATTAAAAAAGCTCACTGYTTTACAGTGGAGTATACAAGAGAATTAAATCACCAAAAGAAGGGGAGCAAAACTTCATATCATGGTCACGAGGGCACTCATAGCCCTGACTGTCCCTGCCCATCCCTTTGGATTCTGCTCCCACCCTACCCATGGTCCCAGGCCCCACTTCAGTCCCCCGGGGCCATGAGGCCYTCTCTCAGTGACGCTGCAGCAGGGCCAGTCTCCAGCTCTCCACAGCYGTGCCCCGCCCAGCCATGGACCTTGCCATGTCCCATCCTGGCCTGCCCTCGTGCCCCCTCAGCTGCCCTCCTCCTGGCTGGGTGAGTGGGAGCAGACCCTGGGGCCAGGCTGTGTCCTGCCGGCCCTGCCACCCCCTGGGCCTTCCTCATGGCCCTGAGAGAGCTGCTGGTGCAGGACCACTGGTGACATGTATGGCAGTAAACTAAGTGACTGGGAAGCCACTGAACAGTCTGGCCACTTCCATACTACTAAACTCTGCCAGACYCTGGAAGCAGGATGGGCACATATAAAATGTCCCTTGAGAAATGGTCCCCGCCCTCTTGTAGAGTTAGCCATGGTGTCCCAACTGTTCTTGCATCACCAGAACCAAAGATAGGGTCTTTTTTAAAAAAGCTGACGTTTTAGAACTGTAATATTTCAGATCTTGTGGGCTTTAAAAGTAAATGACAGTTGCATGCCTGGATAGATTCACTATTGGAAGAGCCTTATGTTTGCTATAAACATGAACATTCGAAATGCTGCAAAGTCTTTGTAAGCAAACTTGTCTGGCACTAGTTGACAATGTGTGTGTTTTCTATTTGTAAATAGATTTCTGAGTGTCCCACAGGGGTTATGAAGGATTCAGAGGAACACATATTTCTTTTTCTACAACACTTTACCTCATTTTAGGACCAAAAAAAAATGTATAATGCGAGATTTTAGTTCTTTCTATAAATATAAATATATTATACCTTATAAAACCTGTTATCCTTTTTGGGAGCAGCGTAATCTGTTATGTGTTATGTTGAAAACACATGAAGACGGTCCTCAGCGGACAAACTGAACCAGAAATACTTTTTGTTACGCAGCATAGTTTATATAAAAGGAAGTGGAGGAGACCAGTAGGCAAGAGAAAAGGACATGGTGAGCTACATATTTTCAGTATTTATCCAGCTATAGTGCAGAAGCTCAGAAACTTGTCATAGTTTTATAGTGCTGTACTGGGTTGTACATGCAGGATTAATTTTAAAAGGGATTCCTGACTTTTCATCTTCATAGACTTCCTCACCTGCTGTGAGTCTGTAGACCTCTACAATGATCCCTCACAATTCAGACCTCWCTGAATTTAGAGAAAATGTACAGAACATGGAACAAAGACTACGGATTTAGGAGCACTATCAGCAGGAGTACCAGGAAAAGCAAGATGCCTCAGAATGAGACACAGATGGTTCAGCAAAAGGTTAGAGAGAAAACAAAGAAAGAATGGAAATATCCAAGTCAATGGATGGCAGGAGAGAAAAAATGTAGATCAAAGAGGTTGTGAATACATACCGGTCCTGAACACTGCTGTGGATAGGGATCACTAGAAGGACTCTTCAAGAAATGTGTTGCGGGACAGTTCTGAATGAGAAACAGGTGTGTCAAGTCCAACCAGAAACAGAGAGAAGCATGCTTATTTGCAGAATAAAAAGAAAGTATTTAATGATACTGTAAAAGAAGATGAAAAGGCCTATGTTTTGGGTTGATAGTTTCATGGAGGAGTTGTATAAGCAGACAAAAAAGCAATACAAATATTTCATAAGAAATAATTTAGGAAATCATATGGGCAAAATTTGCGCTATCTTCTTTCCATGCTGTCCTATGGTTGTGTTAATTATCACAGTTTAAAATTTCTACTCCAAGAAAGATCCTTACCCTCTACTCCCAAAACACAGAATTCACCAGAGTGAATCAGTCCACTGCACTCYGTAAGCAGTTTTCTTATTTTTAAATTTGATTTATTGACTTTAACACAGATGCTAAACYCTGACATTCTCACAAAACTGATCTCTGTAGGGAGTGGGCAAAAAACAATGGGCCCCAAACTCATAGGCAATGGACCTGAGTTAGTTTATCCCCTTCTTTTATCAAATTTCTAACCCATTTTAATCCTAAGAGGAATTTAGTTGGATGTGCAATGTTTGTACTCAAAGGTTTCCTACAGTGATATGCTGATAAGGCATTCAACCCAAAATTTCACCGTACAAGTATCTGACTTAGGGACATGTGCTACATGAGAACCCAACTGCAATTCAGCTCTGTTATAATGAGAGGAGGAAGAAAATTTGAGAGAAATTGATGACAGAGATGACAAAAGTAGTCTCAGCCTCTCCAGCAACAGAGCAAAGCCTTTCATAGCTAAGATCGTTCACAGCTTGAAACCCAGTACCCAGTTTGTGCCTGACGACAATTCATTCTCACAGCTTAACCAGGTATTATCAGTGCTGCTGACTGGCAAGGTGTCTTTTCTTCTTAGGTACAGAGATTGTCACCCATCTTTGAAACCTTGTCACTCAAGATTAGGTTACTGAAGTATATTTGTTATGAGGCTATCCTGTGAAACTCTCTGGGGCCGGTATTTGCATGGGAAGTAATAACTTGCTCACAGGGATAGTGTCTTGTTAGCAGATGTTTTGCAAAAGACATCTAGACAATTTTTTTCAGCCAAATAATGTGTTTTCTGCTAGATACTTTTGATAGATATCACTCTTACAAGTAATTTTTCTGGTGGTAATTAATAATAAGGATACACAAATACAGTTGAAACGACATTTTGACAGCAGCTTCTCCAGGAGAGCAAATTTCCTTTAACTTTGTTAGCCATAGAAATCACAAAAATAATTTAAAAAAAATAAAAATTGAGAAAACATAGGAATGAAGAACCACAGTTTTTTAGAAATATAAGTAAACAGGGAAGGCAGACAAATATTTAAAGATGGAAGGAAACACCTTTTGAAGACATTCTATCAGTTCAAATTGAWCGTGTAATGTATATCAAAAAGATTTTAAAAGAACTGCAAAAAAGAAAACAAATTAGTAAACWGCAGAGAAGGAATGGCAATGGAAAAATTATCCTTCAAAAAGACAATGTATTAAAACTTAAAGAAAAATAGAAAATATAAACTCTGAATAATTAAATGCAAAATAMTTATAATATAGACTAAACCAGATTTTTTAGAAACAATATATTGTAGCCATAAAATTATTAGTTAATCAAAATAGAAAGCAAATATACAAGAAACTAGAAGCCTGACAGAGTCTTCTGGATTAATAGGTGGTCAAGGTGTGAAATGTCTACTGAGAAAAGACTGTAAGAGAAGAGCTAGATTAATTCCTTGCATTCCTGCTGACTATGAGCAACCTGAGGAAGCTTCATCCTGGAACTGTTATTTTTGAGGAGTCACCTTGAGCAGTACCGGCAGAAGCAGCAGTTTAGAAAAATATTCATTAAATGAAGAGTGATGAGTCACAAGGCCAAGATAACTGATGTCCAAGATCTTTGAAAGGACTGAAATATTACACTCCCAAGCTATTAACTGTTGTATATGATATGATATGATATGATGTGATATGATATGGTATATGATATGATATGATATGATATGATATGATATGATATGATATGATATGATTGATATGATATGATATGATATGATATGCATATATATGCCATCCATCAATTCAATCACTGCCTGTATAAAATAGAAAATGGTTTGTTCTTAAACAGGGACTCATATAGATTATAGGCCAGTAAGCCCTATTTCTGTACTTATAAAATTGGAAAAGTCTGTCATGAAGGTAGACATCGTAGGCRTGTAGCTAAACTAACTCACCAGAAAAGTTCCAATATGTTACTTGCAATTTGTTGATTCAAAAGCTGCTTCTGGTCTTTGAGGAAGCAAAGAGTCACATATACAAAATCATGCTAATGGAGTTGACATCGGATTCCAGAAGGTTCTTAGATGATTGTTCACGAAAGACGGTTAGACAAATTAGGCTATCACAGGTTAAGAAAAAGGTAAGTCTTCTTATTAATTTAAAAGACAAGCATAGATAAAATTAYATTTAAAATATGAGAAGCACAGAACAGTGAATGAGCAGCTTTACCCAACTGCAGGAGGTAAAACTGACAGCTAGAAAGACAGATAAGATTCAGTAAATGTAAGCAGTGTAAGGGGAGTGATTTGACAGCAATCTTTGAATTATGAGCTGCTTAGAGAAGGTGAGGAGGTAATAATTAAAGTTCAAAAATGACTAAAAATTATATAACTATTCTCTACCCRTCATGGCTTAGTTTACACACAAAAAAATGCTGTTATGAATTAAGAAGTCACAGCACCACAAATTTCCTGAAGCTGGAAGGACATAGTGGAAGAAGAACCATGCAATGTTTCTTCTGCCTCTTGTACACTTTCTGCCAGCATTTAGCACTGATCTTTGTCAAAGACATAGTAGCGGTCTCCTTACACCCAACGCCAAGTGAAATATGATCTCATGTACACTAGTGGGAGAGTATTCTCTTGATTGGTTGATACTTCATTTACATGGATTATAACTTCCATACTAATGATAGAAGGATTAAGAGAAAGGCTTGTTTCCAATTTCAGAAATATTCATTTTAAAAACAGATACTATCCTTTAGTCTTTTCTAGGCTTTATACYGTCATCATGCTCAGATCATGCTCAAATATTTCTTTTCATTTCTGTATACTTCACATCTTCTTCAAATAAAAAAAAGTTTTAAATCCTCTAAGCTAACCATTTTCTCAGCTAACATGGTTAGGAGGGGTTTTTTGACATTTCTGCAGCAACAGTCAAACCTATATAAAAATCATAGAATTGACAGGAGGGATCTAAGATTTGAGCAGAAGGTGTAAATTAAATGAGCTGGCAAATATGAAGTGGGCTCAATGAAAGGATCTCACAAAATATCATATTCTATGGCCATGGCTTTGTACTTTTAGAGGTAAATGTAAGTAAAGTAAATGCAAGTAGAGTTGAGAACTCTGGTCCTGAGCTCATCCTGCTGTTTTTGAGCATAGGAAAATAGGGACAGCTCAGTTAAAATGACAGCTGTCACTCCRTAGTCTGAATTTTTGTAATGTGATATTAAGAGGCAAAGCCTGTTGGAAAAGTCTATAAGAATGGCACTAAGTGATCTTTGTACCCTGTAATCCTAAGATATTACAGGTAAAAAAAGCAGTCTGATCTAAAATGGTGCAGTCAGAAAGTGGTCCAGGACATTAGCTCCCTCATCTGAAATTGCCTCAAGTACTTAAGTTATCAAGACTATTCTCAAAACATCAATATGACTGTAAACTAAGATATCAGGAAAGTTTGATGAGAAAGTCTGCCCAGGACAGAAAAAGAAAAGACTTAAAATGTGAAAAATACTTATGTGAAATACCGATACTCAGGGAATTGTGAGAACAAGCATCAGGATTTCCTCAAATGTCAACAAAAATGTTGTCATTTATCTAGGGCTGTGCACATATAAGGTAATTCCAGGGGCACTTTTAAGGCAAGATGTCTCTGGAAATAAAAGGCATGCAAATGGCAGGATTACAAAATATTATCTGCATATTTTTGGATTTCATAACTGCAAGATATTACAGAGAAAATAGTTTCACCTGGCATGATAAATTTTTTAATTTTATCATTTCTAAAAGATGAGCTTGCAGATTGAGGGTTAAAAGCTGTGAGCAAGTGGACCATGCCTTAATTCATAATTTTTAATTTCCTGTGGGTTAAGTTTATCACCAGGTCCCTGTGGATAAGTTTGTTATTTAACACTCCATCTAGCACCCTCCATGAGGCTTTGTGAAGCCACAGACCTGAGATCATACTGTCTGTGGGATTTGCCTTGTTCACAGTGCGAGCAAGCACCATCCTCATGACAGCAACCCTGGCTTCTCTAACGCATTTGTTAATTACATTTCCTCTTGATCATTGGGTGGGAAGAATCTGCATGGTTGTATGTTTTATTACTTSGTCTGGCCTATCAGCACATTCTTGGTGAATTAAGCCTTTGGCTATAACAAATAGAAAAGGCTAAAGAAAGCATGAGTTATGAAAAGCAAACAAATTCATTTCTTTGCAGCTTCATGTAGACTGTGAGTTTGGAGGCAGTGGACTTTGCCCTACATTCTCCCCTAAATGAACACAGCTCCTTTCACTTCCACATGGGAGACTGGTGCCATGGGCCTCCAGGTCTTGTGAATGTTTGCTTGGGTCTGAGCCTGTTTTTTTTAACTAGTACTGCCATTTGACACACGGATTTCGGTCTGAGATAAGATGACAGTTTCTAAAGATTATACAGACAAGACATTCTTCACTAAAGTTTTGCTTTCTGAGAGAAAAAAAATTGCATACTTTGTTTTCCTAATAGCAGCTTTAACCAGTTAATTCTAACAACTAATACCTTTTGTTTGCTGTCCTTCAAGCTGAGTCCAGAGTTGTTCTTGATAGATTTTCTGATTTTTCCTGATCTCCGATTGAGTTTTCACAGTTATTTAGTCCAGCCTCATTCCCATAACTGGGATCAACTATTTGAAGGAAAGAAGGTCATCAGTTGCGTAAAGCGGACCATTCAACCTGAGTGGGAAGTGATGTAGTCTTGGATAGATGAGTTTTATATTACTTTGGGCAATACAAATTTCACTCTCTTTTTGCATAAAAAGGAGTTTAATGAGGATCTATATAGGAGAAGTGTGTTATTTGTGGGTAATCTTAATTTTTACAGTTTAAGCCTACATTACATCTTTTCGGCAATGGGACACGAAAACACAGGAACTGATGAAGCAGATGAGATCTGTGTTCCTTCCATCCAACTCTTCTGCTGAGAACAGCTGCTTCAGAACTCTAGTATGTAGAAAAGGTTGAGATATATAAATATAGATATAGATATAGATATTTGTATGTATGTATGTATGTATAGGAAAGGAGTAGAAATAGGAATCTTGCTTGCCAGATTGACTGACAGGGTTGCCCATTTGACCTGCCACATTCAAGAATGACTTGGAA
Source organism: Amblyornis subalaris (assembly GCA_018881555.1). Taxonomy (NCBI): domain Eukaryota; kingdom Metazoa; phylum Chordata; class Aves; order Passeriformes; family Ptilonorhynchidae; genus Amblyornis; species Amblyornis subalaris. Next base: position 23,767,124 of record JACAXG010000002.1, on the reverse strand, counting down.
TAATAGTTTTAAATAAACAAAAAAACCCACCGGAAAACTCCATGCTGCTATTCTGAATGGGAATGATTAGATACTTATGTCCAAAGGACATGTAGCAAAATACCTGCTAGCAGTCCATCAAAAGCCAGGGCATTCCACCAAATGGAGAAACTGAGGTGCCGGAACGCATGCATCTTTTCACATTTTTTGAGGCCTTATGTTATTTAACACAGGTATGGCACATGACCTTATGGAAGACTTGTGTCTTTTTGGAACAGCTTCTGGAGATTAGGCAGGACATACTTGAGTACTAGAAAGTCACTTGTCACCTACATTTAGGTAGCTGTACATCTCTTTTCCTGTCAGAGGCTCGTTTTAGCGTTAGATAAATTGGTAACCTTGTTATACTAAATTTCATCTGGGACGGGCAGCAATGTTATCAGACCTCATTTCAGTGTAAATCAGCTCTTGTTATAAACTGACCATGTGTTTGGCACTGCAAGGGTACTCAGTACCCCCTCTGGCAGAGCACCTAAATGCTTGCTTAGTCATAAATACAGAAAGTCAAAAACCTGTAAGTCTCAGGCTTACAGACCGATAATTAAGCCTCACTTAAGGCACCTGATTAAATTTTCTGCTGAATTATTATAATGTCCTTTATTTCCCATGTTCAAGTCAAGTATCTGAAAAAAAATTAAGATTTTTAGAATGATAAAAGACGTATTCATCCTACATTTCAATTTTCTACATGAGTCTTCAGAAATTATAGCTTAGTTTTGAGAAAACATTCTAAGAGAAGATGATAGTCAATGGAAATTTTAATGCTGAGAGCATTAAACACTTGTGTTTTCCATGGAAAAACAGTGAGACTCAGCAGTTATGCCTTGATCTTGAGTTTTGAGGTCAACCCTGGTCATGAATAATCTTTTAGTGGTCCTAAGATCAAATCAAGGTCAATTTAACATTCCTGTCCAATTGAACATCACCAAAACAAAAATTTTAGAGGGAAGGGTGTAAATCCACAAAGAATGAAACCAAGGAAAATGTTTGCAATAACCTTTGCAGGAGTGAAACTGCCCAGCAGTGGGAACTGTTCTGCATGTTCTGCTATTATCACAGCAAGTCATCAGAAAAATAAATGGCTCTTAATTCTAAGGCATTGATTTTCATATACTTATTGTATAGAGTTGTAGATTGACATGCTTTTAAATGTTCAGAATATTTTCTTTGAAAGCAGGCTAAGTTAATAATTTATTAAGAGTTTTAGCAAGCTCTTTCATTGTTCTAATTGAATTTATCTTTGAGAATACTCCTTGAACTAAGCATCTTACATTTTTCTCATTGTAAAGATCAAATGATCATATATTTGAGTTCCCACTAAAGAACAAACACGGAGGAGTTTTGGAAGGTGTGAAAACTGAGTGGCTAATGGACTCCACTGGGCAAAGGGACAGGTCTTCCTGAGAGGGCTGTTTATCATTTGGCTGTGGATTAAACAGATACCCCAGGAAGTGTTTTTGCAATTAAGTTCATGTTACTCCATTATATTTATATTTCAGGATAATGGCCGTGCACATTTGAATTCATGGAAATTAACATGTTCTGACCTTACTGTCTTGAGAATGAAGTCACTTTCAGCAGGTATATAATAAAACAAAGCAGTGTTCTTTTTTCCATCTTTATTTAAATAACCTTGCCAGGAAAGAATTGATATCAAATAACCTATCTATGAAGGTTTAACAGTTAAAAGAAAGCTAAATTAAGAGTTCCTCTGTAACACTACTAATATGACTAAGAACGTAAGAGCAAAATATTAATTTTAAAGCCATGGAGCCAACTTACATATGTAGCGATTTAGATGACTTAATTGTACCCATATCTATACAAAGGAGGAACAACGTACAACACATGTAGATACATGACCCATGATTTTATTTTTATGTCTTTAAATACACAGTCACAGTAATGCATGTAATTTTTCCATTTGCCAAGTCCAAAATACAGAACAAAGGAAACTATGGTGTTTGACTGCATACATCAATAATTATTCTGTATGTTATAAGATATCTAAACTCTTCATTACTTAAAATCTAAATATCTTCAGTGGCTGGAAAAGTGTTTATTCTTGCTGAGAGCTAAATCCCTACAACTTCGAAAATCAAGTAATTTCTAAGTAATTTGAGTACCTGACAAAACATTTAAAACATATATTTTCACTCAAGAATAAAAGCAGTGAAATTGGCATTTACCAAATTTTTGCCACAAAAATGTATCTCTCTACATATGCAGAACTATGTCAAATATCAGTCTCAGGCATAACGTTTTGGGGCAGAAATAGCTCAAGTGCAACAAGAATGAGAGGGTCAGACCACAGTCCCAGTTTTACATTAAAACAAGCTGACAAAATATGCAGTTGAATAAGTTTGAAGATCATGGGTGTAGTATGAAATACAATGCATATAATTTTATAAATTATTCCAGAAACTTTGAAGAAGAAATTATTTCCTATGTATTAGATTCCTTTATGAAATTTATACTACACTTCTAAAATTTCATCTTACATCCCAAGTGTCATCCTTTTAAATACTTTTTCACATATCTGATATCCTAGTAGGACCAGATGTTACCCTGAATACAGTAGGTAGCAGGAAATATGCTGTTCCTGGAAGAAAAATCCTGTCTTCAGCTCTGCAAAGGATTACAATTTGAATTTATCAAGGATTTTTGCATGATGATAAAGACTTGTCTATGAACACAGAATTGTTGGATGAGAGCCCATGTTCTTCGTTCTTGACATTAAGATTTCACAGTGACTTTGAGATGTGTACAAGGTTATTAGCACAATTTGTGTTTATTAGTATCAGTTTTTTTCTCTAATGATTCTTCATTGGCTCTGCAAAACTTGAAGGAAACACCTAGATTTTTATTTACAGTCTGATGAAGCTCTGAATATTACTTCTGCCTCTTAAAAGTTAACATGGTCAATGGCAAGCTGGTAATTATATTTATTACTTTTCACATATCAAAATATTATTATCTATTTTTGTCTTTGAATGGTTAGAGGTCTCTCCTCCCTATTTGTCCTTGTTATGTTCTTGGCAAAAAACACTCCAAAACACCCAGACTTTTTAGGACTTTTTAAACTCTCACTTGCCAGTTAAATTATTCTAACTTAAACTTTGAAGTACATTTTATTTTTAAAAAAATATCAAATTGAGACATTATGTTTACCTTAAACACAGCTGGTAAATTCTTCCCTTTCYACCTTGTTTAACCCCAACTAACTGGCACTTTGAAATATGTGTGCCCCATAAAGGAAAGTTTATTCAAATCAGATTACACCCAGTAAGACTCTTTAAGCAAAGCAAAAGAAAAACTAAATAGAATGATATGGCATCTTTAGGGGCAAAAAATTTACCTGCATTCTGTTTAAAAAATGTTGGTTAAGATTTTCCCACTGGGGAGCTCAAAAGTGATGAGATCAAAGTTATAAATCTAACTGAGAAAACAGAATCCAACATAAGAGCCTCTGAAAGGCTAATTGAAAGTTCCATGCTTTCTTAGATTGAGCAGGGACATGACCTAAACATTGCTAAACCCAGTAGGATTTTTTTCTGTGACATGAATGCTGGGTAGATCACATGCTTAAGTCCAAACTCTATAGACCTTATATAATTTTCCAAGCACCAGCTCTGAACTATGTGTCCAAATAATTAGGATAAGCTATAAGATATGTGGAATGAATTGTTCCACCCTTAGATTTGCAAAAGCGTAACAGGAATTCGAATTATTGTGTGTGTTTCTGGTGCTTCATATTTCCTATACACTTAATTAAAGGTGACATTCAAATTTTCTTTTTCGTTATTGCTTTCAGGAGTCTAAAATTAAGCACCCATGAAGTTTTCACAGCAAGAACACACAAACAAAATCACAAATAATTGTGTCACCCTAGAAATGTGTCCCCACCCAAAACCCCTCCAAAGCCCAATTTAACACTTAGAACCTGTTCTGAAATACACAAACCACAATTTGTATTGTCTTTTCATGAAACTGCATGTGTATCTGCAAGGGCAGAAGCTGTATTGGTTTTAACATAGAAAACAGGCAAAGATGATCTGGGACAACAAAAATTGGGCCTAAGATAGACATAATAAATATTTTTGATCCATGACTGATGCACTAGAAGTATCTACTTCTGTTTAGAGACTCAGTTTTCAAGTGGCAGGCCAAGTGGACTTCTGGAGCCTGTTAAATCTTCCAATGTCCTCAGATTTTTGTGTGTTACCCTTATATATTATGCAAATTTGTATATGTGTGTGTGTGTGTAAATGTGTGTATCACAACTAAAATTAACCCTGCTTGCTGTATAAGTAAAGAATTGTTTTTGAACTTCTCAGAGGTGTTGCTTTGTAAATGGTTTCTCACCATACGATGTTTGGGGGATGTGAGAAGAGTGTGTTTTAAGGCAAATAACTTTTTTCACCTTATCAGCAAAAGTTGGATTGCGGTCAGAGTTTATTTTTGGGGTGGTTTAAGAGGATATTGTTTTACTGAAAGGTATTTCTGTTAAATAGATGTGAGAAAAATGTAAGCTCTGTGGTTCAAGAGAGCAGCAATTGATTTTCAGAGGGCAGAAAAATGCCTTTTGTCAGTTGTGCACTTGAGCATTTGCAGGAGGAGCCTAAGAACACACAGGAGATAAAGTGAAGTGGGCAAAACACAGTGTGGTTTTTTTTCAACCTATTCTTTGTACTACTGGATTTGGGCAATTATCTAAGGGAATAAAGTCTAAAGAGCTGGAAGATTTATTAAAGGCTTCCCAAGGAATCAGAGGACTGGCACATCTACCCAATATACAAAGGCAGTACTGTGAACTCTGCTGTCTTTCATTCCTTGCTCTCATGTTATTAGATTCTTGAACTATATTTTCATTAAACATATGTATATGTCCTGAAGAACTGAACCTTAAACAAATACAGCATTGGGTTAAACTAAAATCAACACTTTCCAGAAATATCCCATGAAAAGTGTAATGTTCTGCAAAGTAAAATCTATAGTCAAGGAGACAGGAGAGGAGATTTTTCTTGGAGGTATTCCTTGAAGAATGAGGACAGTGTTAAGAATGTGGGCTCCAAGTCATATGATCCCTCTCATGCTATAATCTGGTAGTGAAAACAGTCTCAGGACCACATGATAGGATTTAGCACAGAGAAAATCTCAAATCTATTTCAAATCCTTGAGTAAGTTCCTAGAAACAGGTCAGTATCATTAGGAGGACTTGAGCTTTTACAGAGAGAGACTGTTAGAGACTGTTGCACTTGGAATCTGCAAACGACTAATTAGCCAAGAACTCTGATTAAAAGAGTGGACTTTTAAGGTTACATTTCATTTTTATTTAGCTGATTTGTTTTAGAAAAAGCAGCATTAGAAATATCCTGGGCAAAAAACAGTTAATAATGAAGTAACTATTGTCTTCTGCTGCTTATAGAGTGAAAAAGAGGATAATGAGTGAAGCCTGCAGAATTAGGTAACAGCAGAAAGACAATGAAATGGAGGAGCCTGGAGTCAGAAAGGAATTGTTAAAAGTCAGGAAAATGGGACTGAAAAGAAGTCTGGATAAATAGCTCAGCTTTTGTCAACTGAACTGAAAATAGCCAGAACTTTTTTGACAAAATATGTTGTAAAAATATATGTATTTTCCCGTAGAATGTAAAGCATAGAAGACCTACCACACATCTATTAAGATGTTCACTAAGATATAGCAAACAGCAGTCAAGGTTTTTGTTGGGGTGGAATTGGATCAGAGATTTGACTTTCAGTCACATACATACTAAATGTTACTGAGTGGCTGTGATGAGTGGACTCTCTCATTAATCCCCTGCTGTGGCTGTTCTGCTTTTCAGACTGGAACAGGGGCTTGAGCTTTGGTCTTTCACACCCCAATGAGGACTAGCATCTGTTGCTGTGGCTTTTGCACCTTGGTTAAGTAAATATCTACCGGATGAGTGAGCGAGTGACCAAGTAATTCTGTGGCTTGCTAATAGCATTTTTTCATTCCCTACAGTAATGAGTGATTGGGAAAAATCAGAGGGACATTATATCTTGGGTTTGTCCTGAGACAGAATGTGAAAATTTTGTTAATTCTTGGGAATTTTCATGCGACAGGAGAACTGCCTCATTGCTCAAGTCTGTTCAATGCCATGGTTTGATCTGTGCATTCAAATTATTGAATTGCATGAGCAGATGAATCAATTAAAAACAGGATGCAAAAAAATGCTCTGTAAAGAAATACTTCGGCATTTTCCAGATGCTTAAGCAAATAATGCATCTGTGCACATAATAACTACCATGTACACTCAAAATTCCAGTACGCTCTACAATGAAAATCTATTCTTAAACCTGCTTTTAAGAAACATATCAGAAGGCTGAAAAAAGTTTCACAAGCATTTCTTAAAATTCACTTGAAATAGCCAACTATGTGAAATGAAGATGTCAGTCTCACAAGTTTGGACTTTTCTGTATGAAATCACTTCTTTTGTCTGCTTGGATAGGTAGTGAAAGGTAAGCCATTAACTCATTTAACAATAGTAACTTGCATAACCTGATACCCATCAGACTTTTTTGACCTTGAAGAGAAACCTAGTTGGCTGGACAAGATATTTAATTGGCTTCCCCTGAATCCAAGCATTTCTTCTACACTGAAAATAACCTTCTATGCTAAAAAAAAATTCCCTCCAGTTTTTCAATAGGGAAGGACCAAGTATGAGGGTCATGATATGGACATCACTGAAACCAAGTTTCAGAGCTGACAGGCAGCTTTTCTATTGTCATTAGTAGCATATATGTGGGAGGGTGGGATACTGAAATGTCTCTTCTTCTCCCAGAAGTATGTGAACTCAGCTGTTGAATGCATTTTGTCACATTTAATCATATGCTTAGTGCAGCAATTAATTAGGTAGTAGGTACCACTCCACAATCAATCAGAATTGGAAATGAAGCTACGAAAAGGTAAATCCAAAAGCAGTTCTTCATTTCTGATACTACAAAAGAGGTATGACCTTCTTCCTTACACTTTTACCTCTCCCACTCTCTTTCACCTTCCTGGCAAGAGGCAGCAAGGTGTTATATTAATRGCACAGAGTTAAATGACAGCATCATCCAATGCATTAGAGCAGATAAATGTTTTATTTGAAAAGTATTATTGCTGGACATTTCCAAACATGTTTGGTCCTTCAGAACAGCATTGGAGAAGAACTTTTCCTACAATAATTTACTGTTGTAATCTTCAGCTGTTGAAACACAGATTCACCTTCCTTGTTTCTATTTGGGTTTACTGAACACAAGAAAAGAACATTTTTTGTCACGTGGAACATTCTATTCTGTTGTCACCATGCATCTCAACAACATTTTCATTAGGTACCTGACTGCTAAGGAAAGATCAGCAAATGTCAGATATGCTACAAGAAGTTCTTGTGCTTTTATTGGGTTGATTTGTCTTTCACACGTTTCTCTGAGATCTCAGCAGGCCAGAGTCTCAGTGGGTGAAAATCAGGACAGAATTAGTCAACTTTATTTTAGCTGGAGTGTTGTTCAGAAGATGTAGAGTATATTCCTGACTTGTATCTCTTGATAGAGGACTAAGGCCCTATAAATAGCAAAGCTGGTTCTAGAGACAGGCTTTTGTTTTCTTCTTTACATCATTACACCTTTTAACACTGCATAGCTTATGGAAYAACAGTTACAGTAGCTGACACTACTTTGTTCATGTACTCAAGTGTTGCAAACCTTTTTCATCTTCATATCTGCTCTTTTGCTAACCTTAACCATCAGATAACATCTGCTAAATAAAGTATCTCTCAATGAGATTTAAAGGAAAATTCTTGATAATGTACCAAGCTTTCCTGGAAAGAGGATGTTATTGCCTGAAGTGCACACAGTACTTAGATGATGGAGGTTTTTCATTCCTCCCTTTAAAGTAAATATTCAAAAGGGTCTGGTCATATTTCCATTTCTCTTTCTGCCCAGTAGGAGTGTAAGAAAGCAATATTTCTATGTGGGGTGCTTGTCTTAAGCCAAGTGTTCAAGTTTACTCAAGTAGAGATTGCGTAACACAAGCCAGAGGGACACTGCAAGTTAAACATTTCATCTGGTTGGATAGAGAGTAAGCTTCACACAGACATGTGCTTGCCTCTATCACTTCACTTATACACTTGTTCTAAAAGAGACCAGAATGCAAGTTATCTCTCAAGGCAAAGTGCCCCAAAATAACAGCTTTGTTAGGGGTGGCTAAGAGTGCTACAAAAAATTAAATATCAGGCCTGGCTTGTTCCAGCAGAGATTCATCCTGGTGATCTCGGTACAACTTCACAGGATAGGTCAAGCCCCAACCCCCAGCAGTTCAGTCCCTCTTCTCCACCTCTATGGATCTAGTGCTAACTTGTTATATGAGAGCTTTTTGTTATGCTGTAACTTCCAACACCAACATGCAGAATCTTGCTTTTATTTTAAAAAGTGCTTTTATTTCTATTTTTCTGTTCAAAACAAGCTTTTTGGCACGAAGAGCAAAATCTGCCTCATCAAAGGGGAGCACGGTATAATACAATCCATTCTCATAACAATGAGGGGAGGCAGAAGGTGGTGTTTAGATATGCTTGTAACTTATTTGCTTTGTGTGCCACACATTCCTGTGGTTGATGGAATGCCAGCAATAGAAATAACACTACCTAAGAAATGAGGGGCTGCCTTTCATCTTGAGATCAGAAAAGTAGGGTTCATGCACTTTAATCAGTTTTCAAAAGCCTTTTTACTTTGTGCATGAAGTGCAACTCTACCAGTTCTGCCATGATGATAAAAAATTACTGATTGATATGGGAGAGGACGAGAGCTTAAGAAGCATTTTACAAGATTACATGTAGAAGTGTTTGCATTGTTTGCAGAACATTTTTTCTACCAAAAATGTCTGTTTGTCAAAAGCCCATTCATTTTTCAGTTTTGATAAGGTTGAAATCCTGCTGTAGGACTTATTGGGATAATATGTTTTATTATATTATTTACAATGAAACATACAGAAATCGGAGTCAATGCTATTTATTTGCGAGAAGCTTCCTATTTATTTAAATTTATTTAAGCCATTTCCAGGTCCTCCACAAAATGCTAGTTCAGACTTCTAGATTCTCATAAGTCAGGTCCAGTCTAAAGAGGAGTGAAATTAATTAAATAATCTCAAAGTAAAGGTCCCTTCAGGTATCTCTGGTACTTTTACAATGAGCAGTAAGAAAATGAGATCATTCATCTGCTGTCTCCTGGAAACATAATCCCAAGAGAATGAAATCTGAAATCAATTAGAAATATTATTTTTGCAGTTTTAAATGTGAGAAAAGTTATACTGGAGAATGGCATGAGATATGGTAAGGATGAGAGGAAGCTGGTTTAAGGGAGAACTTATAAATCTGCGTGTATGTTTGTTTAGCACTGTTTTCAAAGATTTATGTTTCAGTAAATTATAAAATCTCTGGAGGTAAGACTACCATGATGAATATAGATATCTTAATGATAGATGTTGGATGGATTTTGCATAGCCCTTATTAGAGTCATAAATTGTGCCAGTTGAAGGTAAGAAAGAAAGGCTCTGGAATCAGAACTTGGAAGACTCTGAGGTCTTCTTAGGTAGTAGCTCAGTTCATCAGCTTCAAGTAGCTATCACAATTTCCTATTGGCCTAAGCCAGAACAATAATTGGTAGGGAAATGAATTGGAAGAACAGAAATAGCTACTGAATGGAAATAGGCAGGTGCAAAGACATTATTCTGCCTTGTCCTGATCAACCAAGCACAAGGTGATGTTTGGGTAAAGCAGGACGCATTGCTCCTCTGTGTAAATACCTGGATCATGCCAGAGACTGATAATATCCTTGTTGGTAACTGAAGGGGGAGGAAAAGAAGGACAAGTAAGAACTGCAGATTTCACACCAGTGGAGCCTGTGTTTCTCCATTGTTGGAGATTGCCTAGACTATTCTCCCAGCATAAAAACTGGGCTTTGAGACTGACCCAAGCTGCAGACTAACCAGTAAGATAAAGTTTTTAATTACTAGTCAGCAAATTACTAGTCACTTATGCTCTAAATTATAGCAGGAGTGTGCTTCTTGATGCGTACCTATGGCCTGCTGTTTATTGAGGACCCTGTTGCTTACTGTGGGTCTTACGCCCACCATTTTGAAACCATCATTGGAAGTGATCAAAGACCCTCTGATATAATATCAATCTGGATGCTTTGGGTCTTTGTTGTCAGTAAACATTTAGAATCATCCAAAATTAAAGTCTTCTTAGTATATACAGGGCCAGTGAATTTTCTTACTCACTGACTCTAGATGTCAAGAAATGAATCACAACTCAACAGCTTTTTCAGAACTTAAAATGAGTTTTCTTGACAAAAGGGGAAAAAGGGCTCATAGACAATAGAGTGGTTCTTTGCTCTTGTATATTGAAAATTGGCGCCACTTCTAAAATTATGTCATTTCTCATCTTCTACAAATCAGACTCATGACACAGGAGAAGGAAGTTGTTTTCCTCATATAACATCTTACACTGTGTGCTAACCTCTGGGCATAGTGACCATGATCTTTCTTTTTAATTTCCAGTGAGTCTTGCAAGACAAATGAAACATTGTTGACTTCAGCAAGTAAAGGTATCTGGAATTTCAATGTACCATTTTCTGAACAATTATGGGAAAATATTTACTGGAAAATGCTTCTGTCTTTCTGAGAGCTCAAAGAACTCAGGATGCGAAGTTCCTGAAATCTGTGTGAGAAACGGGATTAACAACCATTTTCATTGTGGGGCAACTGACTTAGAATAGTTTTCATTCAGTTTGTAGATTGGTTATTATTTTTGGTAAAAAGCCAAAAGGAAACTACTCACTACTGAGAGTACAGGATGTTGGTCAGAGACTTAACTTCTCAGAAAAACTTTAATCATGGATAGATATGGGGCTGGGATGGATAGATCACTATACACATACACTTTTATCAAGCATTTTATCAAGTGTTATTGGAAACATCATACTGTTTTTCTCTTCAGTGTTTCACTCGCTTGTGTCAGTGTGCAGTCCTTGCCCGGGGACACCTTCATCTTTGTAGGAAATGCATCATGCAGATGACTAACAGGTTCCAGAACCACTTACAATTGAGTATCAGGCACACTGCKAGTAATCCTGTAGCTGTGCAGTCACTCATGAAGAGAAAAAAAGAATTCTAAATATGGAAAAGGCATCCTTATTTTTAGAGTTTAATTCTGTCATTTCTACATTTTCATTTGTATGTGTTAACCTATGCTTTTACAGAAAACTTTACTGCAAATCACAGAGCAATTACTCTGCAAAGTTATATATCTGAATAAAACATATAAATGCTGCTGCTCTTATACAGAATAGAAATATTAATAAGTAATATGACTTTACTGGATTAAATTATTTTAGTGAAGGCTTGCAGGGAGACTGCCCCACTCAATAGGTAATTGGACTAGAAGAAAGGAATCACCACAGCCTGTTTTTCAGTTGACTGTTTACATGGAAAGCTTATTCTGTGTGGTTTTATAACTAACATTATTCACATGGTTAAACTTTTCCTTATCCATCAAGGCTATTCTTACACATTGACCATTAATGTTCTTTTGTGAAGAGTGGTTTCTTTCTGTTTATTGTATTCCTCAGATAGCAAGTGTTGCATAAAACCTGCCAAGCTGGAGTTTGTCCAAAACATCTTTTTGGGAGGAATGTTGATGTATCCGTACCATTCCCCTACAGAGTTCAAAGTTGTCCAGAAACAGATTTTGCATCATTAAGTGGTGATTGCTCATGTGTTGGGTTCATGATTGATCACAAGGCAAATACATGGGAGATTTGCTCAATTAGGAGTCATATCATTTGATCCTGGTATCTTAGGATTTATGTTTGCAAGGCTATGAAAGACTCATTAACTTTCTCCTTGGCTTTTAAAGAAAAAGTTACATTTCTTTGGCTCAGGTTATCTTTGGAAGGAAGGCACTGTCATAGCTGTAAATCAGCAGCCTGCCAGATATTAAGTCTGTGAAATGTAGCTCTATTTTTAAGTATTCATCCAAAGAAATTCCTTCTCTTTCTAAATTTAAAATTTGACAGCAGTTTAACGGAGAATATCCTGGATATTCTCAAACACACATCATATATTTTTCCTACATTTTCCCCCCAAGTACTCAGGTCATCCAGCTTTAGTTTCCCAAATTCTTCCTTTTCCATTTGCGATCCTCCAAAAGAAGTGCAGTTCAACATTCAGATTATGTCTTCTGTTGCTTTAGATGGTTTAGTGACCAAACAGTCTGATTTCAGATTTATAACTTCTCTTATGGCCACCTTTATACTGCTGAATGCAGTTATTGCTTCATTTATACCTGCTTCAGAAAACCAACAGTAGGTGAAAGCAAAGGACCATAATGCAGGGGTTGGAATATGTACACACAGTGTTGAGACATGCATAAAAGAATCAAACTGAAGTATTTTATTACTCTTCTTATCCATTTTCTAGTATTCTCTGTGCAACATCTGTGCAGTTTCATCTCTGTGAATTGTCTTTCTTCTTCTCTACTGTTATTCTCAAGTATGTTGCTTGGCCATCCAAAAGCTGGTAAATTGGGCTCAGAAAGTGGAATTTCAAAACTGCTTTCTATATATCATCTTTGTTGTCTGAATTTCAGTAAGTACAAGCTTTCCCAGAGACCTTCTGTTCCTTCCTGGTAGCTCCTGGAAAATATTGTGAGAATCCTCTTTTTTACTGTATTTCCAAGCTTTCCATCTTGAATTAATAAGTGACAGTATTTGTGAGAAAAAAACAAAAGTCTATAAAATGTTTTTTAGACATCATATATAACATTTGCTTGTTTCTCTTCAACCCATTCTTTCAATTGTTCCTGTGTTCCAAGCCATTTAGTCAGATATCTGAACAATTGTCTTCCTTTTCTCCTTTGTCACAAATACATAAAATCTTCCCAGCTGTTTTTCTTTTTCTATCTCTCTTTTCTATCTTCCACCTATAATTCATAAAATTCCCTTTTTCTGTTTTCCAAATCTTGCCTCAAAGCTGGATCTCCTTTTCAAATACTAGATCTTCCTCTCAAGAGTTTCAACTCTTTACTCCTGTTCTCCTTATATATTCTGTAGTCTTTCTTATGCTGGGTTTTTGCATCACTTTATCTCTCTGCTCTTGTTTTACTCATATGCCTGTATGATCATGCTTGGATTCACCCACAAATGTAAGTTCTGTTTTCACATGATATGGATAAAACAATGACTGTCTTCATGAAAGCCAGGTCTAAATAACAAACAAAACTCTTTCCTACAAACCTTAACAGGGAAGCAGCCCAGGTATTCCATAGCACAAAATCATAGTTCTAGAATTTCAGTGTTATAGCTGTAGGCACTGAGAGGCAGTGCAAGGAAATCCGGGCAGAGAGAAAGAGATTAAGGGAGAAATGGAGAAAAGCACAAGTGAAGAAACAATGAAATTAATATGGAATACTGCTTTTGCTATTCGGGTGCCTGGTTGGTGCTCAAAGCTTCAGAATAAAATTACCAGATCAGCCAAAGTCTACATAAATATGAGGAAGTTATTTGTTTAATTCTTCATTAACCACACAGGTGTGTCACTGCAGAGACTATAAGTCCCTGTTGACATCACCTGATGCAGAAAGCACTCTAGGCCACAAGGCACACAGTTGCTCTACTTCTCTGTCGAACCCTACGTCCCTTCCCTCTCTCCTCCTCTTCTTTCTTCACACTATATCCAACTCTAGCCTCAAGCACCAGCCTATAAACATGAGGAGAATAATGTTTTCTTGACACATGTAAAGGCTGTAAAAAATTTGTAAGTGTCTGTTAATTTGCTAACTTGTGGATTGCCGTGTATTTTCATTCCTTGTGACAATTTAGTCATAGTTAGATCCAACACAGACTGGAATAAAATGTTGTATAGTATGTATATACGGTGATCTGTCAACAGGTATTTCACTGTAGTAGTCAGTTAAATGTTACCCTACTGAGTTTCTTTTCTCCCATCTCTACACGATATATGAAATTTCAAATTACTTGGCAGAAACAGAATCCATCTCTCATATTTTCCCTTCAGTCCTTTGTGGCTATTTAGCACACTTTAACACTTTAGCTCTGCAGTAGTGAAAACCTATGACTCTACTTGCTAGGCTCCATTTCCTCTTTCATTAATTCCAGACAATTACAGTGTTTGTTTAATTACATAGCACAACAAATTATGCTAATCAACTCTGTTTGCACCCAACTGGGATTCCTCATGATGCATGGATATCTGTGATTGGTGAAAAATGAGGAGAGACAGAAGTGATGAAATTAACTCAATAATTCATCATCTTAGAAGCATGCCCAGGCTGCAACTTCATCTGCAGACTCCTGTCCAAACTGAAAAGATTGGATCTGAGATCCAATCTGAAACCTTTCTCTCAGGGAGGCTGTTAAACTACTGAAAAGGTCTCTGGAGAGTCTGAGCTCTTTAGAGTTTATGTTTATTTCCTTTTAGATGCTTTTAAAAAGGAATAGTTCTCATCCTTCTTAGTGGCTACACAGTTACACTGCCGTACGCTGTTCTCTTTTGCTGAAGAATGAATTACAGGAGTGGGACAGGTAAGATTACCAGAAAACCAAAACAAATGGGAAAGAAAACAAAGCATATATACCGTACCCTTCAGCCTTTCACTTCTACAGTCCATGAAATCTCTGCACAAAAATGTACCTGTTTATTTTTTTCCATCCCCAGCCATTGGTCTTAATCTTTCTGGAGATTCTTTAAAGGATATAATCCAAAATATAGTAATATAAGTACATATTTCCAAACAGTCCTTCACTGAGTGCTAAAATATTTTTGCTTTCTAATATAAGTAAAAAAAAATCTGATATATGTATACTGATGTAATTTCTGTGAATTGACAGAAAGATTTGTCAATATGACACTGGCTCATAGCCAGAGTCTGATAAAAGCTCATGAATTAAAATTTATGTTTAAGTGATATATAGTGCAGGTCACGAAGGAATCACCCTGGAAATGTATTTCATTTAAAAATCGTCACTTTGCGGTTAATTTGACAGTTGCACTTGCTCTGTAGGTCCTACCATACTGTTGGAGCAGGTTGAGGCCACATTATCACATATGCAATTTCCAATGAAAAATTAGGTACCTATAATTTGGAGAGAAGGAGGACACTTTTTTATACACAATATGAGCATATAGTTATTTACAGCAACAGCCTATTTCAAAACAACAAAGAAGAACCAACTGTTTTCAGCCACTTCTTTTTCTTACAGTCATATTTCTATTTGTCCAGAAAGCACACCAGTAAGCTCCAGACATGCTCACATATTCTTAATATCGGCAAAAGTACACTGCTGCCAAGGGGGCACATTCAGTGGTAAATTGATTTCACTCTTTGAATGGAAAAAAATGCATGATATTCCAAAGTCTTTTGAAAAAAAAACAACAGCAAAGTGAAGCAGCTTCCCTTTACATATGCATTAGAATCATTCCTAAGTGTATAAAGAAGCTTAGGTAATTTTCAGTCAGACCAAAAAGTTGTATCCAGATGTGAATAAATGACTATGTGGACTGCTTTTCTGTTTGAAAAATGATCTCTGCACCACAAAATAATATATAATATATACCAGAATACCCTCCTGGTGTCATCTTTGTGATGAATGAACATCATGGTGGAGGAGGAAACTTGCTTTCTTCCTATTTTTCCTTCCATGCTTGTAGATTTATATTGAGATAAAAAATGAGACTCTGACACATTTGCTGTTAAGCAGTTTTTGCGAGACACACCCCGTTCACTAGCACTGATCAAAGTCATCAGCAATTTGTGGGATAAAATTGTGGCTGCATCTGGGCAGCAACTGATGGAGGGTGGAGAGAGGGGCTCTGTTACTTGCCTCCATTCTTACTGCACAGCTTCTTTGCGGACTGAAGACTGTCAGTGCAGTGTGGTGTGCTTAAATGCAACGAGTACCGTGTGCTCCAAGGGATAGGATCCAGACTGCTCATGCAGGATAACTGTCTGCAGGCATGCTGTGAAATTTGGCTTTAAGCTCATATGTGAGGCCAAAAGTAGGGAGCCTGGGTAAGTGAAGAGCTGCATGGCTCCATTGTCTCTCCAGCTCCTGCATAAAACTTTACAAGCACTTTTCAAAAACAACTTCATATAAAAGGCAGAGAGGTAGGTTACCCAAACCAAAGGGAAATCCTTAAAATCAATCCAGTGCTGTATTACTGGGAACCTCTTTAACACATGCATGGCACATAGTTACAAGAAATTTTTCCATTGCTCAGTTTCTTCCACATTTTTAAGAAGTATCTTTCACCTGCACATGTGAAGGAAAAATAGTGCAGCCCTGCTACATTGCATTACATACAGTAAAGCTCTGACTTCTTAAAGGGAGCCTCAAAAGCACTCCCAGCAACCATAACAGTTTTCTGACCCAGACAAATGTGGATGGCTCAGAACATGTGGTTTTCACTTTCCCTGTGATTAACACATCAGAAGACAGGGTCAATATATTACCTTCCTAAGATTATACCTTTCTCTGGGTGTATCTTACCTGATATGAGACAAGTTGCTTTATACACCTCTTATGCAGACTAGTGATGCTTCTAAAGATTAGACAACCATCACACTGCAGGGAATGATCATGGCTTTTTCCTTCACCCTACTATTGTGATAGTCAGGAGAAAATAGGCCCGAGCTTGTTTTAGGAGGAAAACTGCACATTCAGATACAAGACTTCATGCTTGTGAGGCTAGGTGAAGTTAGAAGAAAAGACAGGAAATGAAGGAGTGGGGAAACAAACATAAGACTCGTTTCTCAGATTCAAATGATGATGAGTGTTCGTATCTATACTTGCATCCCTTGTAAGAACTGAAGTGTAATATTTCTGACTTCTACTGATGCTACCAGGACGTCCTTGGAAAAGATCAGCATTAGCAAAGTGTTATCAGTGTGTTCTCAAGTTTTAACTCAATAATACAGTGAGAAATTCTAAGGCCCTTGGCTTCCAGATAATCCAGATGATTTTGTTTCCTTTTTGGCAGCCTCACAGAAAGACAGGAGAGGAAGTTTTACGATGTCAACAGGGCTGTATGTGTCCGTTTGCATAGGAGTCTCTGGTGACAAAAGGTTGTAAATATCCAAACTGAGGATTTCCTTCCTTTATTTTTTTTTAATAATATGTAGTATCTCATCTCACTCTGAATACATCTTTTTAAAGGATGCCCTGAAAACCCTTGCAGATTTTAGATTTGAAAGAATATATTTGTAACTATCGGCAGCGGGTATATTTGGTACACCTCCCATGCTTCTTTTCTAGAAGAAGATTACAAATCTTCCAATTATTTTGGAGTAATCAACAACCTCCAAGAACAGCAAGACAATGGAAAAAAAATGCCTGATCTCCAAAGGAATATTCAGAATGATCAGCAGTCTTTGCCAGCTATTTCAAAAGCAGGGAGGATATAATTTAGACTGTCATTGATAATAAGAACAGTTGGAAGAGCAAAATACATGTTCAGCACTTCAGCACATCTCCCTTACTCATAACACTAAAAACAAGTGCTGTGATGCATGTATCCCATACAAAATACCTGAGATTAACTCCTCCAGTTTAATTTTCCCAGAGACTTTGGTCTTTACCAATTACATAGCATTCCTTCCCTTAACAGGTCTAGCTGAAGAAAACTTCTGGGCTGAGGTAGTAATCAAAACCTTCTGGTGAATTGTCCAGTTCACTTCTTTCAGCCAAGATGTACTTCTTTACATCCAGGGCACCAAGCCAATGTCTTTCTCTGCTGTTTTTAATGGCTAATATCAGCACCATTACTGAAAGTCCTTGATGGAGAGATCAGGGGCTCTGGAGTTCACCAAAACCTTCCCAAAACTTTCAGCAGGCAAAGGCACAAGGAAGGTGTTTTCCTCACCTTGTAAAAAGTGGGGAAATGAAGAAGCTCATGGGACCACTTTCTTTTGTTTCTGCTCCAAATCAGCAAGTGCCCCTGCAGCCTGAGTGCCCTGTATGTGACCTGAAACAAGTAATTTAATCCGTCTGTGCTTTGCTTCCACAGCTATAAACTGGAGATAATCCTTCTCCACTTCTCCAGGCAGCTTGGAAGATAAATTCGTTAATTCTTGGGAGCTGCTCAATACTTTGACAAATTGGGCTCTCTGCATGCAAGCACTTACAAAAAATTTCTGCTCCTGAAGCAACCCTTCTTCTATCTGACAGCTGAAAGATGTAGGCTTGAACATACTAATCCACTAGGCCTTAAGACTTTAATCCTCCAAAGTCACCCTAGTGATTATTATGCCTGGTTGAGCATCAGAACTGAAAAAACAAATGCTGAACAAAGTCAGCCTGCCAAAAGATTTCATTTCAGACATTTAGGTTTTGTTGGGGTTCTCCCACTCCTCACCTCAGGCTTTCTGAAGAAAAAGAAAATAAGCTGATTGAATATTAAGACAGCTGCTAGACTTGTTTTTTACCACAAATGCCATGAACCAGCAGCCATGGAACTCAACCCCCAAATATGTTGCTGCAGTGGGGGAGGCAGGAAAATGAATAAGAACAAAGAGAAGGAAAGAAGAGCATTTGAGGACAGAGAAAAATGTGATAACAGTGGTCTTGGTGAGGTCCATTAAAACACTGTGAGTCTTCATAGGCAGCAACCTCTAGGACAAGGCTGGTGCATGGGTAACATTAGTTGTCACTGTTGGTGTTGTCTTTCTTTCTACTTCTCTTTGTTTTACCATTTACTTTGAACTAAGTTTGCCTCAGTGTCCTGAAGAGACACACAGAGGAAAATGCTTTAAAAATAGACAATGGGAAATTTATGCCCATGAAGAAAATGATACTATGGGACGGCCAGGTCTTTGGGTCAGTCCTGTTTTATCCCCAGTGGTGCAATGAGATTTAGATGGATTGTGTGAGTCATATTGCCTCTTTGATAATTCTGAACATAAAAAGGCCATAAAGGACAATTGATTTCCTACATCTCTGCATATATCTTCCCCTATATTATCTTGCCAGATATTACAGGTTCTCATCGCTCACTTTTATACATCTATTAATTAGGACCTTATTACACAGTTTTATAATTGAAAAGAAAATATTTTAAAACATAATTCCCTGGAAATAAAATACTATTATTAGGGAGAAAGCATTTTTTAGCAACCAGTTGAGCACTCAGAAAATACAAATCACCAAGTAGGTTTAGGGCTAGAGCTAAGTGAGCAACCATTCTTTGTGCTGAAGAAACTTTATCTTCCACCCTGATACCTCCAAGGACTTGTACTCATCTGTTGCTTTTAGCTTGTCAGTTACACTTTGAGGTTCAAACACTAAAATTGCATTTGAGAGTGGATCCAAGGTTTACAAGTTTGGTATGGTTCTAATCAGCAACATGCTGTTCAAGTACTATTTATGAGAACTTGTTGATACAGAAAACAGGACTGGAAATATTGCAAAAACACACTCAGTCTGGTATGGAAACAACTTCCAAGAAGCTATTTCTGAGCAATTTCCACTTCTTGTCTCGCCTTTAAACAGGAAGCTGTAAAAATCATAACAGTAACTATGTTTAAGTTCTCAAGCTTTCTAAAACCTTGCAAACAAGTTTCTGACAGCATGGGTTCTGGTAGATTCTTAGTAAATTCAAATAAATTTTACCATCCTCATTTTGGGCTTTCCTGACCAAGAATACCTGTACACTGTCAGGTATTTTTAGCAGAAGGGCTTTCAACCAAAGACTAAGTTTTTGTCAGTGGCAATCCTTTGGCAGCAAAGAATTTCTTTTAGTTCTTCACAGTTGGAGAATTTGGCAGAGAGGTCATTTTCTAATGGTTTCATCAACATATGACTACAGGAATCGTGTTGTTGCTATTGTCCTGAAGCAGCAAATGATTGTACAGCAAATTAATCTTCTCATTTGTAAATGCTTCAGATTTGGCTTCAGCATGGATACTCAGACTAGTAGAACGAACTCTGCATTGTCCTTCAAATAAACATTTAGTCCAAGCGAATGCCAGTAACACTGTGGATGTTACATGTTTGCCTTATCTGTCCTTGGCTGATAATAAAGGAACAGACATCTAGCAAGCATAATAGTTGTTATGGAGAGGAAAAAAAAAAAAAAAAGCTGCCACTTTCCTTTTGTCAGATAAAAGAAAAGAATCCAAAAAAACATCTTGCATCTGAAATTGTTATTAGCAGGAGAAAAAGTAAGAAAAGATACTTCTTCACCTTTTGCATCCCTCCAATCACTCAGCATGTTCTACTTGTTTTACTGGAGAAATCATTTCGTCAGCTAATTGTGTTTATAACAATAGCTGATGAAGCACATGGGAAGCTGAGTTACATGTTCATTCCCCTTGTGCCTGTTCAGGATGTCCACCACGTGCAGGCGACCTCGCAAGCCTTCCCTATAGAGGGGGTTTCTGTCCCTGACCTTTGCAGATGTCATGCTGGGCTATTTTTGTTGGTGAGGTTAATTTAGGATACAAACCAGAAAAGAACTTGTTACCATGAGGGAAGAAACACATAGTATAATCTTTGTGGAGGTTTTATCTGTGGTCCATATCTCAAAGTCATAAAAATGAATCTGACTGATATGCATGGGAATTAAATCAGTTAAATCTTTAAAAAGAAAAATTAAAATTTACAGCAATCTACTCGTTTTCTTTTGCCTTTCATTCTTTTTCCTCTTCTCTTTCAAGTGAACGAAGACCCTTTAAATGTCTTCTTACTATCCTTTACTTAGTTCAAAGGTATGTGCTGATTTGTGTTTTATTTAGCATTATTTATACAATAGTTTCTTTACTAAGAAACACTATACAAAATATGATTTTATGCTAGATAAATGAGTTTAAATGGCAAATGCTGGCACAGTATTACAAACAAAGATAGATGTATCTTTTTGAAAAGGATCTCAAAAAAGCTGGCTGAGTAAGGGCCCTAAGAATGGAAGTAATCCCTGTCCCTTTCTCTGCTTTTAAATATTTAATCCAAGACATTGTGGATAGATGACAATGATGAAAATATATCTTTCTCACAGTGTCATTGCCTTAGTTAATTGAAGAATATGCAAGGACTGAAGGTAATGCTTATTATCTTCTGTTTGCTGCGAGGAGCTACTGATACATGTAAGTTCATACACACATGTATGTGTCTATCTATATATATATACATACTTACTTGCAATTATTTGTTCTTTGATGTTAAAACAAGATGCTTTAATCCCCCATGAAAGGTTGCTTCCTCCAGATGTGCACACTTTTCAAGACAGAAGCCTAGATGATGGGGCAGGGTGGGGATAGGAGGAATGCTGTTTGGCATCTGCTTTCTGCACAGCTGAACAACAGGATTCCTCAATGCTGTGGTACCATAGCCCATTTCAGAAATAGTAAAAATCTACAGTGAAGACACTTCCACTGAGATTTGTGAGGTCAGCACAGAGAAGTGAGAAAACTTTGGACAGCTCAGGAATGAAGTAAGCCTTTAATTACCAAAGATTTTCAGAAGTTTAGATCCAGTCTGATACTAGTCTTGTTTTTCTGGAGAGATGAATGCATACCAATGGTGGACTGAAAAACAATCTCCACACTTTTGTAAAGACATCTGATCTGTGTTTTTAATAATATCTCTGTCACACTATCAGCCCTCTCTTAAGGAAAACCAGGTATTGGAAATCTGCCAATATGAAATAAACCAGTTCAAAAGAAGCAATAGTTAATTAACTGACAAAAATATTGTGCTGGTACAGAGTTTCGTTAGCCCTGCTCCCACTGTTTGATCTTCCTCCTTGTTTTTCAGTGAAGGTGAGGAAGTAATCTTTTAATCATATTCTGGATCAATTTAAAGAAAAACCCCTGAGTCCTACACTGTGCTATTTGTTACTCAGTAATGTAAGCATTGCTAGCTTCGTTTCTTGGTTTTGTTTATCCTGTCTAAAGGAAAGGTGACAGAGATCAAAACAGATAGCAGTAATGTTCTCAGTAATATTCTATAAAGAGATAATGTCATCTGCTACTTTTTCAAGGCATTAAATTGTAGATACATTTAAAACTGATGTTTACTCTCCAAGTGTTTTTCTCTTGTAGGAATTCACATTTAATAAGTTACCTACCAAGAACATGAAATCCATATCAGCATCACTGCTTTGCAGGTCATAATCCCTCTTCTTATAAATGAGGTTATACACTTACATGAATGACTGTGCATTTCTCTGTGCTAAACTGCTCATTGTACAACTGAACCTACTTCATCAAGTTAGTTTGATTGTCAAACGCCACTGGTACGAAGGAATGTGAACTCTCCAAAATCATCCAGGGTAAAATTCATCTTGTCATACTTAAACTAATTAAAAACTGGCCATCCAGGCTGCATTAGCCACCTAGACTCAAGAGGTAGAAACAAGCCTTTCCCAACAGTAAATCATGTTTAGGACCAATGGAATAAATCATACTATGCAAATGTCTAGGATTTTTATTATTGTGTGTGAGGACAGATGATGTAAATTGCTTGGACTTCACTTCTGACTTAAAAGGGATTAAATGGATCAGATAATCCAAATTTTAAAAATTCTACCTTTGTCCACTGCAATTCTTCTGAACTTCTTTGTGAACTATGCCAGGAACTTCTTCTGTCTCTCTCCTCCCCTGCAGGTAATAATACTGGTGGAGCAGTAATTTTAGAGGTTTTAACAAGATCAGTGATACTGCATTGCAATGCCAAGACCAATATTCATGCGGAGATGCTGTGCTTTTTCTTCTGGTAACATGCTCTCTTGGTTTATCTCCGTGGCTTCTTGGAATATAGGGGTTTTTTTTCTGTATTTGTACAAAATGTAAAGTGAAGTTTATGTTTACGAACAGAATCTTGGAAACCAGAAATATTTATCTCAGAAGAAGTCCAGTAAGGGCACCAAGAGGGCAAATGAACATTTTTCTGACCATAACCCTGAAGAATTCCACACTCTTGGCAGAGTGAGCAGTTCTGGCTTTTGCAGTGACCAGCCTTGAGGTGGCTCACCAGCCAGGTGCATCTTTGAGAGCTTTCTCCACCTGGAATTCGGCGGATTCCATCTGTATTTCTCTCATAAATTGCAACAGCTATCAGAAGACAGAAAAGATCTTTAATCAGTAGTGGTCTGGGCCAGATGTGAAGATATTTCTTTCCCACATAGTTTTTGCTTCCTGAAGGTTTCAACCAAAAACCTCAGATTACAGAAAATACAAAATCTTCCCACTTACAACTAGGCAAACCTCATTGACTTCCTAGCCAAAACTGATGCTGTGAGACCAAAAGCCTGAGACTCTAGCAGCAGAGAAAACAGGAAGATCATATATTTATCCACAGAGCACTGATGTCCAAATTACATACTCCTAGATTTTAAGAAACTAACAATGCCATCCAAGTCCCTTGGCTGTGAATGTGTCATCAATTGCATATCACATGTATACTTAAGATTTTTTGTCAGGAAGCATAAATTTTTTAAACTGTCTTTTTAAATGGTATACTAAAATAGCTTCTGTAGAAGTAATAATGAATTGGGTCTGAATTTGATCAAGACTTTGGGATTTTTTTTCAAGGAAAACTGGTACTGTGATTAAAGCAATGGACTGGTATCCTCTCACAAAATTTCAGGTTTCTGCTAATAGTACATTTTTAGTCATTTATTTGCAGAGGTAAACCTTTAATAGAGGGAGTTAGGACACCGTAAGAGTATAGCAGAATCTATAAGACAGCCTCCTAGCTCCAGAAGTAGAACTAATTATGCCAAGCTACTTCGCTTTTATGGGCAGATATATGAAACATCTCTTACTGGAAGGAGTTAGGCTTCTGCACTGTGATACTCAGCAACCATGACTGGGAACTGGGATGCTTCAGAAAGCCAGTAGGAAGTGCCAAGACTTGAAATTTCCTCTCCAGACTGAGTTGAGTACATGCTTCAATGCCATAGCTAAGCAGGATTTATAAGGATTTGGCCTTCACAGTCTGAAGTTTATCTGTCTTCAGTTTATCTGTCTCAACCACACTTTTCTATCAGGACTGTTTGTGTACTCTGCACCAGATCACTGCTGGAAAAATCTAATGTGTTCTACGGAGCTGAAAGTCTCTTTCCTATCTGAATGCACAGGGACTATAAATACTGCCTTTCTGATTCCAATTTGTTCTGGCTTGCCCTGATGATATGAACAGTGTTTTCACACAGAAAATTTCTTAGACTTTTAGTATTGTCATTCTCTTGGTACTGGGAACTCAAACCTCCTAGAGATAAGGGGCAGGCAGAGACCAGAGATACAAGGTGCTGGAAGTGTTTTCAATTCACCAACTACCATCCCCGCCGTCTTTTTGAGTGGAAGCAGCCATCCAGATAGTCAGCCTAGAATACAGAGCGGCATTCCTGATCCATTATCTCCGAATCACATACTGGTTTGGGTTGGAAGGGACCTTAAAGACCATCTTTTTCCAACTCCCTGCCATGGGTAGAGTCATCTTCCTGTAGACCAGGTCTCTCAGAGCCCCATCTAAACTGACCTTGAACACTTCCGAGGTGGACCATCCACAGCTTCTCTGGGCAACCTGTTTCAGTGCCTCACCACCCTTTACAGGAAAGAATTTCTCCCTAATATCCAACCTAAATGTACTCTCTTTCAGCTTAAATACATTACCCCTTGTCCTATCACTACATGATCTTGTAAAAAATCCCTCTCCAGTTCTCTTGTATGCCTTTCCAGAACCTTTTCTTCTCCAGGCCAAACAACCCCAGCTCTCTCAGCCTGTCTTCATAGGACAAGCGCTCCAGCCCTCTGATCCTCTTTGTGGCCCTTCTCTGGACACACTGCAGTATATCCATGTCCTTTTTTCCTGGAGGCCCCAGAGCTGGATGCAGCACTCCAGGTGGGGTCTCACAAGAGCAGAGTAGAGGGAAATAATCACCTCCCTCGACCTGCTGGCTGTGCAGATTTGGATGTAGCCCAGGATGTTGTTGGCTTTCTGGACTGCCAGTGCACATTGGCAGCTCATGTTGAGCTTTCCATCAAACAACGCTCCCAAGTCCTTCTCCCCAGGGTTGATCTCAATCCGTTCTCCACCCAGCCTGTGTTGATATTTGGGTTTGCCCTGACCCAGATGCAGGACCTTCATTCAGTAGACAGGGCATTAGGTACAGATTTTTCTTCCCTGGAGAAATTCCCTGAAATGTTAGGCAAGATTATCCTAAACCTCTTTGCTGGATCTTGGGTCTCACATTAAGGACATTTAGGCACAGAATTCATGTGCTGAATCCTTCTCTGAAGTAGACGTTTTCTGTGAACACCTAGACATCTTGTTGCCCAAGGCTGTGGAGCACTGAGCTTAGTGACTGAGTTGGTCCCTTCCAATGCTATGTTCCTAAAATAGCTTGTGAGCATAGGAGCAGGATTTCCTTTCTTTCATACCTTTTTTGTGGTGCTCTAGGTTCTTCATCTTAAACACTCTTTGCATGTTTCCATCACCTCTGGGGTGAAGCTTAAGTCACAGCTGGTGCCTGAGGCAATACCAAAATTTAAATAAAAAGATGATCCTGACATTTCCCGGAAATTTCTTCTCAGCATCTGAGTGCACAAGTAAGGCTCAATTCACTTTATATCACACCACAGCCTGATTTGTACACGTCTTGACAAGCTCAGTTATTGTCATGTGATCTGAATCTTTGAACAGACCTCAGGTCTTCACCCCCACATTAGCCCACCTCCAAGAAATGTGTTGCACATCATTAAAGGCTTAGTGAAAATAACAAACTGTCATGCACCTGGCCTTATCTCATGGACATCAGCAGATGAAAGCAGAGGAATGCCCCTGACATCAGGCAACCTTCCCTGTTGTGGGAGGATGTGAGTGGCCAAGGTCGCTCAGCACACACACGGCGACAGGAGGAAAATTCAGCAAGTGCAGTGCTCCTGGCCCAGCCAAGCACAGAGAACATGAGCCATGAATTAAGATGCCAGTCAATGCTGCCTCCCTTTGATGTAATGCAAGACAGGAGACATCAGCCACAGGTATGCAAACATGAAAGTTGAATGTTATCAGTCACAGAGGAGCAGTTGCCTCAGCAAACCTGACAGAGCGTGGGTTTCCATTTAACTAAAACAAATACAATCTGAGAGAAAAAGAAATAACTGCAGATTAAGTCACAGCTGAGCACCTCACTATGACAGATTGGAGAGAAAACACAGAGAAATGACAAATACACATTTGATGGAGGTTAGTTATTACAACAAAGGTGTATATAGGAAAAGGAAGGGTTTGGGGGGTTTTTGTTGCCTTTCTGTAAGTTTCTCTGAGACTTTATTCATCATAGTAAGAAACACACTTTCTGAAAAGCTCCACACATTTGCTCTGCAGATGTAGCTTTCATTTTTATTATCACTTCAAATGGGTTTATCTGAATGCCTTTGTTATAAGCATTAAGACTTAGATCACGTCACTACCCAGGGGTGGAAAATATGGATCTATCACATTTGGTGACCGTCCTGGAACCTCCTGGATCTGCAGTGTAGACGTGGGGGGTTGCACACAGGCTACAAAGGGTAGAGTGAGCTAAGGAGTGCATAGAAACCTGCTTGACATTTTCAAACGCCTTTGCCTCAGCTGACAGAACCACTACTCAGCATTATGGTACACTTTAAACAGAGGTGCCACAGTGTCAACATTAGTTTAGCTGACTTCTTGTCTTCAGCCCAGGCAGCACCTGATCCAGGAAAGCTCTTCATTTCAGGCTAAATGGTCTATGGCACTACTTGTAATTCAGCAAGTACTTCAAGACTTTCAAAACCACTTTGTGACAGACAGTTCCACTGGACACATGCTTATATCAGTGTGTTTTTCTGAAAGTGGCCATAGACTGTGATATGGTTACGGAGGACAATGAGTTGGCAGGTCAAGCCTTGACAGCAAATCCATCAGGCTACTCATCTCAGTGGAGGAGTTAAGACAAGCCAGAGTGAAAAAAAAATTAACCTGTCCTCTATCTATTTAGTGTCTTCTCAGAAGCATAAGGTTGTAATTAAAAGTTTATTTTAATGCTGAATTACTCTGAGCAGCTAGTGCTTTCAGCAAGACAATAACTGGAACAATAAACATCACATGGGTGATACACAGGATATGTACATGTGGCACTAAAATCAACGTGTCTTTTCAGAAAAGAATCTCACTAGAAGAAGAATAACTATTTTCTCTGTGTAGATTTTTATAGACTGCCTGCATAGAAATCTGAAAACAGGTGACAAGATATCTCATGATAGAGTTCTCAGCTGAGATTTGGACCCCTGTTTCTGCATTCATTATTGTCCGAGGATTCCTTTCCTGCTCCATACCATCTTGCCTTGATGTAAGACTGCAGAGAAAAGCCAGACAGAGACTGAAACTACAGGCAGACTTTTGGAGCACTCAGATCACATTTGCAGCTGTTTCAAATCACAGCAGCCCATCTACCCAGTGACACAGACCACAGAGAACACGAGAGTCTGTCTTTTTTCTCTTCACTGGTGTCCCATTGACAACTCAGTTGAATGCAAGGCTTCGTGCTTCCTTTTAAAAGCCATAAGTGGGACTGGCTTCAATTACCAACTGCACTTCATACTGTGTGACTCCCACATCACTTACATCCTGTTGAAAGGATGGACTTGTCATCTTCAAGTAAATATTGCGAGTGCAGGAAACAAAGCTTCCCGAAGGACAGGCCGTGACCCTGGACCTCACTCCTCGAAAGGCACAAACGAACAGGAACAAGAGTACCACGGCAAAATGCAGCAAGATCTTTCACTTTGTCCCGCTGCTGTGGCAGGGAATCGAGGAAAGAAGCAGCTTCTTAACTAAATGGGCAAGGAATGCGCTGCAGTGTGGGGAGGCATGTGTTTCCCTAACAGGAAAATAGATTGAGTGGTTAATATAGCTTGGCCTTTGTTGGTAGGAAACAGTCACACGCAAAAAAATAAAAGGCAGGGTTTTGTTGTGTCTGAGACTTGTTCAGCATTTCATAAGACTACACATATTATGTGTTACCTGTTCACTGGTGGTCAGGAGCACCTGCCTTCCTTCAGTTTTTGCTTGTCTGGCTTCCTTACTTTGTACAATGGTTTTTTCTGTTTCCTTAATTCCCAGTAGGAACATCGAGAAGATAAGATTCAGGTGCTATAAAATAGTTGGTTTAGTTTTTGTGCATAACCCAGGTAATTTCTCTTTTAAACTCTACCTTGTATTGCTGTAATTAAAAAAAAGAATTGTTTTCATCTTTTTTTGTTATACTTGGTCGTCCAAGTCTATACTGATAATTTACCCTAATGGATCATTAATGTTATTTATGCTCTTGAAACCAGCTGAAAGTCCAAATTCCTTTATTTTACAAAGAAAACAGTCTATTATGTACAGTGTTGTAGACTGTTGTTTTCATAGTCCTCATTATATCTGTTCTTTTAAAGAGTAAGGCTTTTTATCTACTTTTTTTAAGACAAACGTATCTGTTAAACTGTATGCTTTGAAGGATAAATTTTTCCGTGCACACGTATGAAAAGATGTCAAAACAGCAGAGATTTTATGTCTGTAGAACAGCACAACCCTACAGCTCATTACATATTAGGATACAGTGGAACAGGTACTTCACAACTACGCAGATCCTTTAACTGTAAGCAGCAGAGAAGAGCTTGAGTTACTACAAAAGCTGCCTGGAGAGGGATGCCCTTGTCACCCGTTCCTGTGTAAGTGTGATGGTTTTCCTCAACTTCTGTGGCAAGCATCTAGGAAAACCCATCACTTGACTTTTTAACTATGAATTGAAAAATGAGCTGCTTCTACTTTTTTGTTCATATTTAAATATACAGTAAATTATGAGCCACACAATTCCATTTTGAGGATTTGCTTTTCAGTGAAAATATAAAACATTTCAACATACAAAAGAAAAAGCTAACATTTTTTTCCCCACTCCAATGTCTTCTGGGTCCCCTTTATTAATGACATAGTAAACATATATGACACTGAACAGCTTTGGAATGGAATGCAAAATATGTAAAATCATAGAATATCTCAAGATGTAAGGGACCCATAAGGATCATTGAATCCAACATGGCTGCATTGCATCCAAGTATAAAGAAGCTTTACTACATACTTAACTTTGTTTGCATGTTTAAATACTAGGCATGACTTACATTGCAGTTTAGGAGGGTAGCTGCTGCCACTGGTGTCACCAAATGCCACAAAATTCTCCTTATATTTTACCTCTTTTTGGAAAACTGAGCTTTTTTTGATTGAAATATCTGGGACTCATTAATAAAGCTTGTACAGGAACACATAAATCCAGCTTCCTTTAACCACACACAAAGGCAAATGTTTCATTAAATAGCAATTGTCATTTCAGAATGAATTATGATTTAAGATGCATTATGTAATTTTTTTTCATGTTGTGCCATTTGGTCTCTGATCTGTGAGGAGGCTCTGTGCTTTCTATGGAATCAATTAACCCTAAAGACCAGCCGTAGTTCTAACCTCGTGTTTTAATGGAAACCACTAGACTTCTTTAGTCACTTCTAAAGTAATGTGTGACTTGAAATATGCAGCTTTGCAAGCCAGCTGGCCAGGATAGTATGATTTCCTCCCTTTCTCTATCTTCATTGCTAAGTGAGATACCCGAATACCTGGAGAACAGCACATGAGAGTAAGAAATAGATGTAGGAGATGGTCTGGAATACAGCTAGGGAAACCTCGACTTTCTTAACACAATCAGATGGAAAACAAGAGTTTATGGAAGGTACTACACAAAGCTGAAACTGAAAATCTCCAGCCCAAAGCAAAAAAGAAAAGTGGCTTAAAAGACTTAGTCACACAAATATTCTCCACCAAGACCACCAAATGAAGTTCTAGCTAAGAGTGGGGGCTAAAAACACAGAAAGACATAAATTACGAACCCATGCCTGAAGAACACCATACATACACATATACACACACACCCCACAATCAGGTTGTATGTTTTAACTAAACCCTTTCTGTTTCCAGAGTTCTCTTTTCTCCTGCCTTAAAACTCTCCAAWTTTTTTAGCGTGGGTATGTTTCCTGTTCTAGCAAACAGCATGAAAGAGGAACCTGTATAATTTTTTTGTCTTTTAAATTCAGCCACTAAATTTCCACAAGTTGTTGCAAAAATACAATCAAACAAATAATAATAAAAAAAGGCTAAAAATCATCTTTACCTCACCACACATCTCCCAGGCTGTTGCCCCTAAATCCAGGGCAAAACTATTAGAGTTTTGCGACTTTCTTGAGAGGGATAATAGATGTGGTTGTCTTCAGAAGAAAGATAAAATACATTCCAAACAAGTGTCCATCCTAGCCAGTGGCTTGCCAGCAGTCTGATACTTTCTATGCTTGGCAGGTTCCAGCCCATGAGCCTCATCTAATTGCCATGATGACAGATTCACAGTGGAAAAGAAAGGTGGTCGCTCAAGCAGATGGTTCATGCCACTAAGCCAAAGCCAAAAAAACTCCTCCACAAGCCACCAGACTAGCGACATTTAATCTTAGGGTTCAAGGACACTGTAATTCTATAGGCCTGTTCACAGCTGGAGGAAATGAGTCTGGTATGGAGAGGAAAGCACCACATTATTCATGGGTCACAGCCTGCCTAGCTGATGGGCTACCAACTGTTGGGGACCATGGAAATCCTACTGCAACTCTTCCTGCATGTTTGTGGAAAGATTCACCCTCAGCAAGTGAGTGTCTACTTTCTGTACTTTACCCATGTTGAGTAAATTATCACTGTAGTTCATTTGTGAATTATCAAGTTTTTAAATCAAGTTATTGTTTATTAGTTTTGGTCTCAGGGAGTGCTCTTTCTTGTCATTTATTTTGGAAATTTTTAAATATACAACAATTTAAATATTGTATAAGAACATTTGTATTGTATTCAAGAGTTCATCCTCATTAAACACTATTAAAGATAACACAGTGAGAGAAGCATTTTGATTTCAGAGGATGAAAATTAATTATAACATCTTAAACACAAAACAGGATGAAACAGAGCAAGAAAAGGATGCCATGAATGGATTCAGTTGAATCCAACAAATGTCAGTACAGGTATGATTGAAATCTCTTGTGTTCTGGATATGTCAGCTGCAGATCACAATTAAAAATTAATTTGACTCCCAGTTTACAAGGAAATGGAAGCTGGCAGTGAGCATGTGACTGCTACAATTACCTGAAAATAAATCCTTTGTGGTTTTATAGTCCAAATAATGCTTTTTCATCTTCTGTTAGTGTTTTGGGTTTGGTTTTTGTTGTGTTTGTTTGTTTGCTGTTGTTGGTGATGGTTTTTTGTTTCTGTTGTGGATCATGAAGATATGTGTATTCAAAATATTTTATGGTTCCCATACCATGGGTTTATTGACATTTATTTCATTTGTGTAAAAATATTGTTTAATTTATAAATGTTCTGGTTGATCAAAGTTTTCCACTGTTTTTTGCATAGGAGAAGCAGCTAAGTAGAGACAAGAAGGATAGAAGACAGTATGCCATATATCCCCTTTGGTGAGGCGTTCTTCATGTCAACATGGGTGTCAAAAATAATAGAAAGCACAATTCTTTATGGCATTGTTCTTTACCTCCAAGATACTATGTGAGGGTGTGATCTACAGAGGGTACACCCAAAGGTCACAATTCATTTGATTCAAGTATGAGAAAAATGACTGAGGATGAGTGTCATTTGACAGGTGGAAAGGGATGCATTTCACCTGACTACAGAAGATTCATCTCACCGACTTTAGACATCAGCTGCAAGTGAGCGGAATTGTGGTCTAGAATTGCTCTTTAAAAAAAGGGAACGTAAATGATTAGGTCAGGTCAGAGACATCTGTGCTTGCCCAGATTAATTTTAGCACTGATATCTGCAGTTAGAAGCCCAGTGACAGAATGCAAGTGTCCCAAGTATTAATTAAACTGGTCAGTTAAATGAGAATTCTTCTACTAGAAGGGTCTATTTTTTCCACAGATACTTTTTGCTGCCATGCAATCAGACTAATTAAACTCTAAAAGAATGAGCTTTGCTAAAATTCTTTCTTTTCTCTACTTCTCCAGCTCTTTTGGCTTTGAGATATTTCTACTTTCAAACATGACCAATCTCTTGGGTATTTGATGTTGCCTCTCAATTGTTGCACTGGCTGTGGACAGAGTACTAGGCTAACAAGTTGAAGGCTTTGCTCTCTTAAGTGATAGTATAAGGAATCAACAAGTCCCAGCACTGTCATGTCTCTGTTCCCTTTCAGGGTTTTTGTTCTCTCTTTTTGTATTACGAGTTTCCTAAAGTAGGAGCAACTTACGCAGCACAGATCTTAATAGTGATGAGTTCCTGCACTGCTACTGCAATTAATGAGAAGTACAGTAGCAAAAAGTTCTTCAACCTTTATTGCTCTGTTTTTCCTGTAAAACCCTTGGCCAGCAGGAAACATTTGTTTGTTCTTGTTTAATGACAGTGTTGCATACAGTTCAGCGGCAGAACAGAGAATAGAATGGAGATGTCGTGCCTTTGAATCCACTCTTCTCTTCTGGTCTGAAGTGGAAAGAAAGAGGAGGATAACATCCTATTTGTGCGGTCATTAGACTCTTCCCAGTCCCTTCACCTTGTTTTAGGTCTCATCACAGGACAACATACCAAATCCATAGACTGTTAACGTCAAGTCAAGTAAGGAAGGAGTTAATATCTGTGATAGGAAGAGTCAGCCTCAACTGTCAGTGGAGCCACCTGGTACCTATTAAGGAGTAGTTATGAGAGACAGGTGAGAGATAAAGTAGGAAAGTTTTATAGTGTAGGAGAGAATGAGCTAGAGACAGCATTGGGCTAGTTGTCGGGGTAGTAAGCAGAGCCAGGTGTTTGAAGCCATGGAGAGAGAGGAGATTTATAGACTCCTTCAGTAGACAGAAACCTCCTTTCTTCTTCCATCTGTAAATTATGAGACACTGGTAGGGCCTAAAACAAATAAAAGCTGTTGTACAGAAAATACCAAAATAGCATGTAGGTGCCTGGATATGTACTTAAGACTGAAGAAAGGCTCATGGGTTAATATGCATTTTATGTAGTTCCTGGTGTTCCAGGATTCATCTCATGCCCCTGTCCCCATTTGTTGTTTGCCTTTGGAGGGTTTTACTTTTAAAAAATTCTAAGGAATACCCCTGTGTTCCAAGTGGTATGGCAATTTTTAGGAGACAAGAGCTGGCCAATCAGACTGCTCATGAAGAAACACTTATTTTTGCAACATCTTGCCTGAAAAAGGTAATATGTTTCTTGGCTTCTATTAGAGCAAGCCAGGTATTATTAATCATTATTCTCATTCCTAGGCTGTCTGCTGCTCCCCTCTCTGCCCTACTATTTCCCAACTCAAAAATCTATTGTGAAAAGTATATAAATCATAATGGATAACTACCTCCTATACAAAAAATTGCTTTACAATTTAGTTGTTATTTCCACTCCCAAATAATGTATTCTTTTTATTTACAACACAGGCTGGACAAAAGACTGCTGAGTTATTTCTTAAAGGTCTTACTGAAGGACAACAAGCATATTAAGTTTGAGTAGCCGGGAAAGGTGCTGGGTGCCAGCTTGTGACAGGTTTCCTCTGGAGGCTCCATGGTAGCAGTAGTGCCAGAGCTGCAGGTGAAAGGACAGAGCAGTTCTACATACTCAGCTCTAACCTGAAGGATCATCTTGCCTGAGCCAACCTTTGTTACTGAAGATTTGGTAAGAAGTGGCCAGCTCAGGATGAAGGTCATTTCAGATTCCTGAGTTTTATCTGCTTGCCCCAGAGGGTTAAAATGCATGGCATTTTGGTAAATTAATTCAATTTAAATTATAAGAAATAGCCTTGCAGTTCCTTTCTGGATTCTTCTATATTAGTCTTTGGGGATTGTCTTTGAGTTAATGATCAAAATGCAAACTCCAAAACTGATGTGTTTTTCTCTAGTCATTACTCCTGTGACATAGCCACTGTTGTCAGAGAGGCCGCTTTCTTCAGTGGTCATTTGGCAACAGTGACTGCCAAAAATACAAAACACAATAGTGGACATGCTGGACCACTTATCTGTTCCCAAGATCCTTTGTCAAGCTATTAAATTCATACATCTTAGTGCCAGCAGAGCTAAAATAATTTCAGGAATGGATTTTGCAACATGATTTTTGAGGAATAGGGAGGGGCAAGGCTCAGAAGGTTGAATCTGCCCTGTGCAAGTCCCCTGGCTATTTTTCCCTGCACAGCCAAAATACAAGGTTCTTTTGACAAGTGATTTTTGTTTCAATTTTTTGACTGCTGGGTGTTTCACAGGAATGCTGCTAAAGCACTCTGGGGACTCCGTTCCTTCCCCTTCCCTGTGCAGTTTTCCTGCAGCTGGTCAAACTTTTTATGTTGGAGGTTGGCTGAAATGATTTGGTCTCTAATTAACTGAACTAGTAGTAAATTAATTCCATGAAATTTTGGCAGTAGTTCTGCATAATACTGGTTTAACAACTCACTGTTAACTTAGGTGCTTTCCTAAGTGGAAAGTCTTAGGGGAGCCTGTGTTTAGAGTGCTTCCAAAATGCCCTTGATGTCAGAACTCAGCTTTTTTTCAGTGGCTTGAAAACCCTACAGTGCATAAGCTGGCCTGATGGACAATCAATGACAAGGTTGAATGATGTATTTTCAGGAAATCCTAATGTACTTACTCTCCATGCCTTGACAATTCCATGCTGGCTACCACTACCTGCTTCAGCAGTTTTCTCCCTCTGTCCTGCACAGAGCCCAGGGACTCAGCTGTGCCCTGCAAAGCTTCCTGTTTACAGCCGTGCATCCTCCGAAAACCGAATGCTCTCTGCTTCCCACATATCAGCAGCCATAGACGGATCCCGTAACATCCTGTGCCTTTCCGTCATCACAGCACTGCTTTTTCTGAGAACTGCCGGGAGAAGCTGCTCACAGGATTGTTAACAATTGGCCATCACCTTCTGGATGTGTCAGACCATTCAGTACTCCGGACCACTGGGCTTCGCGGACAAGGAAACAATAGCAACAAAACATTTGCCCTTTGTTCCTTCTGTATATTGAGTTCACTGTGTATGACAGCGGATAACATGCTTCCTACATGGAGAAAAACCACTCCCTTTTCATTTGAGGCTGAATGTTATATCGCTTAAAGTGCATAGCCTGAACTGGGACAGAAACAGAGCTCAGTACAGAATGGTCCTGGCAGCTGCACAGCTTATCTTCTCCATTTGTCTCCTTGTGGTTACAGCCAAGGTATGTACGTTGTCTGGCTCCCACCTGCAATGTAGTCTCCTCAAGGAGAAAAATGTCCAGTCTCCAGCTCCCTCCAAAGAGGACCCCGGATTAAGTCTTTGTTCCTCTCATTTCTTCCTCTGCCCAACAATGCACTCCTGTTGTCCTCCGTGGTTACTTAACAGCCCTCAAGAGACAAAGACCAGGAATGATAAATTGGAACATAAAGAGTGAAATACTCCCTAGTGGGGAAAAATAAATTGAGTTCACTGATACCTTTGTTTGCTGAGCGCTGCCTACACAGGCATACTTTGGGTCATTGAAAAAAAAATCATTAACACTTAGCATGCCTTTTTTTTTTTAAGGAGTAAGTTATCTTCAGACTGTGGAGCCCAAACCTAACCTCAGCCTTGCACCCACTTTTAGTAAGAAGAAATCTGGTGCCATGCCTGTGCCACTCCCTGCATCACTCTGTTCATGGGGATGGTCAGAGAAAAGGCTTGGTCCTACCCCTGGCCCCACCTATGGAAGAATGCTGGGGTGTCACTCCCTCTGTGTGTGTGTCACACAAATCTCATAAATAAAGGTCAGGATTTTGCCTCAATGTGCAAATCTAGATTTGCCATGTAATATTAAGAGTACATAAAGTTTGGGAAACATATTGCTCGTTTTTAAAGATTACCTCTAATTAAGCCTTTCCAAACATACTTGGGATTGCAGATCACTCACAACCTTTCCATTGTTCTTGCAGTCAAAACAGCAGCAGCCACAACCATGCACAACACATTATTAAAAGAAAAGGACTAGTTTAAACTAAGTTCTATAATTGCATGCTACCAAGTAAGATGTATACTTTAGAAATTCTTTCCAACATATGAAATGATACAATAGAGGGTAGAACTTAACACCAAAAAAAGTTGATATAAACCTCAAAGACTACCCTATTGAAGAAAAAAAGTATTCACATGTATATAAAAATGGTTAAATGCTTGAAAATAAAGATTGAATATCCCCCAAAACTACAGCTGAAAGCAAATTCTTCAACCTACAGTTTAAATTAAAACAACAAAAAAGGAACTTCAAGTTAGCTGAAAACTTACTTTTCTTATTTCTCAAGTAAAATCAGTAATGACATCAAATAGTAAACAGATCTTCCTTCCTACATGCACTCTCAAAAATAGGCAATGAACACAGAATTTTTATGAAATAGGGCTTTGGGAAAAGCTGTTGCCAAAACTCATTAACTCTACACACTTCTTAATTTTTTCTCCATCCAACTGGAATACACATATGACCTTTTCACTGAAGAATTATTTACACACTCACGTAATATCAAACAAAGAGAAGCCCAAAGGAACAACACAATAACCTGGCACATGCCTTAGAATTTTAATGCATCTTTCTTGACTTRGTGTATCTATGTAGTAACTTTGTAGGAACAGATATAGAAACCTTGCTCTTTAAAACCCAGTTTAGCTGATTGATAGAGTGCTGTCTATCATTGAACCATAGCATAGCTAGAGTTGGAGGGGACCAACATCTTCAACTATACCAGACTGCTCAGGGCCCCATCTAACCTGACTTTCAGTGTTTCCAGGGATAGTATTACCAGGGCAAATGTATTACCACCCTCATTGTAAAAAACATCTTGCATATATGTAGTCTAAGTCTACCTTGTTTTAGTTTAAAACCATTACCCCTCATCCTATCACAACAGGCCCTGCTACAAAGTTTTTTCCCCATCTTTCTTATAAGTCCCTTTGAAGTACTGAAAGACCACCATAAGTTCTCCCCAGAGTCTTGTCTTCTCCGGGCTGAAAATCTCCAATTATTTCAGCCTGTCTTTACAGCAGAGCTGCTCCAGCCCTCTGATAATCCCCCATCCGGACTTTCTCCAAAAGTTCTATGCCTTCCCTCAGGACCTGAATCAGACTGAGTACTCCAGATGGGTTGTCACCTGAGACGAGTAGAGGAGGAGAATCACCTTCCTCAGCCTTTTTGGTCACATTTCTTTTGATGCAGCCCAGGGCAAGGTTGTCCCTCTGGGATGCAAGAGCATGTTGCCGCCTCACGACCAGGTTTTCATCCACCAGTAACACCAAGGCCTTCTCGGTAGTTGTGCTCTCAATCCCTTCACCCCCCCAGTCTGTTTTGATACAAGTGGTTGCCCTGACCCAGTTTCAGTACCCTGCACTTGGCCTTGTTGAACCTCATGAGGTTCCCATGAGCCCACTGCTCAAGCTGGTTCAGGTCCCTCTGGATAGCATCCCACCCCTTAGGCATGTCAGCTGCACCACTCAGTTCATTCGAAAACTTGCTGAGGGTGCACTTGATCCTTTCATCTGAGTCATTGATCAAAACATTGAACAGTGGTGATCTCAATATGGACCCCTAAGGGAAACCACTTGTCACTGATGTACATCAGGACACTGGACCATTGACCACAACACATTGGATGAAACTGTCCAAACTGTCCAACCAATTCCTCATCCACCAAACAGTCCACCCATCAAATCTATATCTCTCTAGTTTACAGAGAAGGGTGTTGTGGGGGACCAGGTCAAAGTCTTTATTGATACATCACATCCATAGCTATCAAGCTAATATCAAGGAATAGATTTAGTGTCACATGGCTTGCTTGATGTTGGGCCTTTGATATTACCACTGATAAGGCAGGGTTTAGTTTTCAAGAATGATTTTGGATGGGACTGCTTCTTCTTTCTTGGAGTGAATTTTAGGTACCAGGTAAGTGTTCTGCTTTACAAGGAGATATTTGACAAGCTGTGTAGCTGAAGTACATATATTTATTTCTGTGAGACTGCTATATGATTTCCTTTAATTGGGTGGTATTATCTTGTTGCTAGATCACAGTAATAGCAAGGGTGACTCAAGTTCCCTGTGAATTTTTCTGTGACAGAGTACCCTAGGTAATTCAGGAAAAGTCCAGCCCAACCGCATCCCACAGCTATTGTGTGATTGTCATTGAGTCAACAAAAGGGTTGACCCTGAGTGGAAATTACATGAGGCCAAGGTAAACTTATCAGTCTCAATAACCTTCACACTTTTTTTCTTCCTTCCTTCTATTTCAACGCATGCTTGTTTCACTCTGTGGTAGCACAGATGCCTTGTGAGCCACTGTGACCTTCCTTTCCCTTTCTAAATCTCATTAATATATTTCTTCCTCCATCCAAAACTTTATGGACTCTATGAAACTTGCTACCACAAGCTCTCAGAGAGGCCTCACCTCATTTTGGCTTTGTAAAGGATGGCATAGATACCTGCGGGACTACAAGGTGGTGCAGACTGGCACCTTGTAAGGCTTGTCACCTCTCAGAAACAAAAGCTTGGTAGAGACCTACAGCCTTACTCTTAGTGCCATGGGTCAGGGTCTAGGTTAGGGCAGATTACTTTAAATTTTTCACTCCAGAGCTCAGGTGCTGTCCTCTGAAGTATAAAAGACAGCTTAGCTGCTCTAACAGATGCTCTACCCATTTCTGTGATCCTCTCTTGCCTTGTGAGCCCTCAGGTCACTTCAAAGCCTTAGATAGCAATTATTTTCAGGCTTCAGCCACTACCTTAATTTTCAGTGAAGAAAAAAGTGAATATTTGCAATCCTAAACTAGTAGTTCATAAGAACCACGACAATTTTAGCAGCTCAACCTGAGATTAGGACTCTGAGTAAATTTAGCTGTATTTACTCAGGTTCTAGTATGACTACACTGCACCACAGCTGCTGGTCTTCCTAAATCACATCAGTACCAATTGCCTGACTCTTTCACTGATGTTACAAACACTTCAACAGGCAAATTTAATATCAGCTATAAAACTATTTGGGGTTGAATTATCCAAGGACTTCATGGATGGTCCGTTAGCACATACCCCAGACTGTTCAATGTATTCACAATATAAAGAAAACATATTCCCTGAAATGGAACAGTGAGTTTTGCAGTTTTCAGTAATAAATATTATGTTTAAGAGGCCCCTTTAACAAACAAAAAAAGGGATGTAGAAATTAAGTTACAGATGGCTCTACCCACCCTTTTCCCTTTCAGCTGACAGTTCAAGTTCCACATCAGGAAGCAGGTATGTGCCCAGAGCTAACTTTGCTCTGCAACGCTATTGAAGCACTGCCCTTGGAAGAGGTGCTGTCTTTGGAGAATGGTCGTCAGACTAAGGTCATGTCTGCACATCTCTGGTATTTGCCGATGTGTCACTTTTATTTAAAGAATATTGTAATAAATGCCAACATCCAGATTTAATTTCCTCTATCTCTGCTAAGCAGTTTATTCTGTTTAAGATTCTATTTGTGAGCTTTCTGACTGCTACATTTGCCACAGTTATATGCTAATCTACAGTATTAAACACCAGGTTTTGTTGAAAGTTCTGGACATCCAATACACAACATTCATGACATTTGAGAACGAAGTGATTAAATAGGTAAAAATCTCTAGAATGTAGATAACCCCACTGTTTCTTATGAATTTACCTGTTTCTTATGATGTTAGTGGTGGAATTAGCAATGCTGGGTTAGTGCTTGGACTCAATGATCTTAGAGGTCTTTTCCAATGTAAATGATTCTATGATTCTATGGATACAGGTTTGTCTCTTCTAGTACAGTCCTTTCTTCCACACTACAACACAGATCATGGCAATTCGTTTCCAGAAACTTTTCCTGATTTTCTAACAGAAGAAACACTGCAATGATCTGCATTGATTTTTATTAAATTCCCTTCTCCATAAGTAACAGTGAGACCTACACTTAAAATATAAATGCCATAAATATATTTTTTAAGTATTTTTGCTCTTCATTTCAGACTGCTTTACTGCAGACTCACTAGGCAGGGCAGGACCTGGATTGGGGTTTTTTTCATGATTTCAAACACCTCCTCTGCTCCTCTCAAGATATATGCAGTATTAATATCTTGTGTTTTACTGGGGTTACATCCTACTGAGAGTCTACTGACCCTGCTACTTGTCAACGGACCCTGGTAATTTAGTCATTCTCTCTCTTTCTCTACCTGAGGCAAATTTACCTGAGGACTGTGCTAGATGGCTCATAAAAATTCCATTACAGCAAGCTCCCAAGGTGAAGGAGTCTCCATGAGGCATTTGTCATACAGACTGCCTGAAGACCAGAGACTTTGACTAGAGAGACAAAAAAATGCCCTCAGTGTGAAGGCAGATGATTCAAAAATCTTGTCCTGAACTTTTGCTGCCATGCAACTAAACACCAGCCAGACTAATCAGGTGGGAGCAGGATGAGCTGCAGGAGGAGCTAGGTGCAGCTGTGCTGGTGCTCTACAACAGCCTAGCAGAGAGGAGGAATTCATCCAGGTTAGTTTCCTCATTAATTTCCTTTGGAATTCATTGTAGTTCCTATTGTAATGGGAAGCGCTCTACAGCTATCACAAAGAGATCTTGATTTAGTATATTTAAGAACAGAGAATGGAAGTGAAAATCAAGGAGTCAGAATGTCCAGGCAGAATGAGTGCACACAATTTTTCTATGTCATCTGTACTGTGAGTTCACTTATGCAAGGTATGACCATCCATGAAGGGCTCAACCCATGAAGAACACCATCCATCAGAGCTCCAGACTCCTGTATAGCACAATTTGTCTCAGAGAATCTGGTTTCTTTCTTGATTAGAGCAACATGAAAAGAAGCCTAACCTTACTCAAAGAATGATATACCTTTCATACTTTCCTTCTCTCTTGCCAGTTCAGAGTAACAAGAAAATGCTGAAAAAAATAAATAAATTCAGAATTTAGAGCTGATTAATTTTATTTTCTCGACCTCTGCTGAAACTCTGGAGAATAAATGGTCCTAGAAGTACAAAGACTGCACTGAGGTTTTGTTGTTCTCCAGGCCATTTCCCCCTGAATCTGTGAATGCAGAACTCGTTAAAATTAGTGGAGTTATATTCATCTAACAACACTAGGAGAAAGCCCTGCCCTTCACATTATTGAAACTATTAAAATTACAAATTCTCAATTCTTAATTATTTTCTGATTCTATTAATTTCCAATCTCATTAACTGTGACAGCTACTTTTTTTGCATGACATGCCCAGGTTGCTGAGGGAACATTTCCATTACATTTATATTAGTCTTTTTTTCCTCCAATTTGCTACCAAATCTATAAAATAGAAAGATATTTGAAATTGTACCCATTTTCTTTAACAATTTAAGCCCTAGTGGAAGACGTGACTAAAGGGATGGACAGCTGAGAAGTTGATAAATCAAGCTACACTAATTTCAGAACAATATTACAAACTTGTATGACTCAACACTGCAAAGGCAGCATAAAACAATCCAGCAGTGATCTTTTTTCCCCAAAAGTATGATGAGCAATTCTATCTGTTTTTCAAATCTCTACCTTTTAACCTGCTTGTTTTTACACAGCTACTGTAGTGTGACTTGTCTATGCCTCAAATCTCAGCCCCACTGGCCATAACTCCATTGTGCGGATACTGGACATGATGCAAAAAATGTTACTTTTGTAGTGAGATTTGAGAACCAAAGATCTCCCAAACTGAAGGTTAATTTGCCTCTTCCTTTCTTACTCTGGTTTGATGCTATTGAGAAAGAGCTACATGTTCTGCTGTGGAAGAGAGATTTATAACATGTGGCATTAAATCAGTTTTTACTCTGTCCTATTGCATGCTTTTTGAGATTGATCTACTCCCCACTGAAGTCAGTGGGTGGTTTTCCACTGAATTCAATAGCTTTTGGACTGAGCCAAAACGAAGGAATGAAGCAGTAGGACACTACAGAACATACAAAGAGCAGGACAGTACATTAAATGCATGTGTTTTTTCATCACAATTGGTGTTTCAGGCTATTTAATCACTGCCTCTCCCCATATAATA
Organism: Amblyornis subalaris; assembly: GCA_018881555.1. NCBI lineage: Eukaryota > Metazoa > Chordata > Aves > Passeriformes > Ptilonorhynchidae > Amblyornis > Amblyornis subalaris. Next base: position 23,724,918 of record JACAXG010000002.1, on the reverse strand, counting down.
ACAAAAGATATCTGGGCCTGGAAAAGATAAATTATTTCAGTGTTTTTCTTCTATTGATTTCTTTTAGGTGTATCCAAATAGGACATGCCAAAATCTGACACAATTCCTATGTTTATGTAAATTCAGAGAAGTTATAAAAAAAATTAAAATTTTCCTTGGTACTTTAAAAAATAATCACCTAACTTTTCCATAATATTTTGGTACTTACAATAAGTATGACATTCTCATAGGGAATTACATGCCAGCAAGCATGCATATATTCAAACCCGAGCAAACATTGGAAGAATTTGCCTTGACGGTAGTTCATATGTCTTAATATCTGTTAACATTAGTCATCTGCACATTTAAGTTTTGTTAAATGTACAAAGTATGTGACACTCCACCCTTGTTGCAACATCAAATTGCAGTGTCCAGTATTTTTGTACTTTAAGGACTCATTGTCTTTCAGGCCAGGGATCTGTAGTAAACAGTATTTGCATAACAGGAAAAAATAAATAATTATAAGATTTTGTAGACACTGAGGTAACATAGTCAATGCATAGATTTTATTAATTTATTTAAATTTACTGAAGCAAAGTCAAGCCCTGAAAAGTTAGAAGCTAATCATAATAAGGCCACCCTTTCATCGTAAATTCACCCTTGTTGCATATGTGCTGCATAAAAAAAGCTTTACATGGATGATCAAATAACACTCTTGTTTAATAAGACTTCCCTCCATTCAGAGGATGGATGGTGCTCCAGGGATGAGTGAGCTGTGCGGTAATAGCTGTAAGAAGAGGAGGTGATATCAGACTGGGTTGCTCCAGCAGGTCAGGGCTAAAGGCAGGAAGAATCCACAAAGCAGCTAAGACCCACTTGGATGCCTGCTGAATTATCTCATTGAGAGGGGGATCAAGTTCCTACATGGTAGTGCAAGAAAAAGAGATATTACTTTTTATACTCGGGTTTGGATTGTTTTAGAGAACTATGTGTCCATGAGATTGCAGAGAAAAAGAACTTAATTCCCTAGTTATCTCTACCAGTTTCACTCTGTGATTATCCATACTGCATGGGGACTAGTTTGTCCATGGATTTCTTTTTTTAAAGTAGCTGTTCTCAAAGCAAAATCCTGGTGTAATTTATCAAGGGACTCCTTCTTACTGAATTATGGATAATACCTCATTCAAATTTTCTGACTCCTCCCCAGTTTCATTTTCCACTGCTGTTCCCATGGACACCATGTCCTCCAGTACCTACTACAGCCACCATGACATATTCCAAGACATGGAACAAAGCAGTACACGGCAACCCGAGTTATATGTTTGCATATGGATTCTGGAGGACACTTCAAATGTCTTGCCCTGTGGATGGGTTCAATCCACAGTAGATGGGACTGGTTGTGAGCAATGTGAATTTGAACCAATTTTCATGAGTTGGTCTAGGGTTGAAGAAGAGTCCTTGCAACAGAGGCCTTGAACAAAATGTACAAGACCTGGAATAGAATGTAGATTTACAGAACTTGAATTAACCCAAGTATATTATACAGAAAACATCATCAGGCTTTAGTAGCCATCTCTGTGGAAAAGGCAAGAAGTGACAGCAGAAGGAAGTGTTTTCTGTCAAACCCCAACATAACACTGATTCAACCATTCATTCAAAGGAAAGAAACTAAATCTTCTTGAGTGCATGTGAAATGAGAAAGAACTTCTTGTGTGCCATAGCATAAAAATGTGCTCCACAGCAGAGGACATAGAAAGAAATTAACATAATTGAAAAAATTTTGGAGGGAAGAGAGAGAAAAACTAAGGTGCATCTCTGTGGAGCTAGCACCGGCCTCCCAGGCTTTTAGTTTGTTGTAAGTAGCTGTGATGTATTCTGCCTCATTTCACTTCTAGAGGAAATTACAAATCCTTACAAACCCCACAACAGTCATGAAGCATCAAATATTGAGAATCTGAGAAAACTTGATGCTTTCTGGGATATTTCCAGATCCCACTTAATGCATGACTCATGATAGCAATTATCCTCTTCATGCAAGGGGTACAGTAACTAATTAAGTACACTCATGAAAGTGCCTTCAGAATCTGAAAGGAAAGCATAACTGATGTGATTATATTCCTGACCGGTTCCTCAGTCCAAAGCAAGCTTAAAACTGCTTAAGTCCACAGTTCAAATGAATAGAAATCAAGTGCCAGGGTTTGGAAGTACTGCAGTTTAATGTACCATTCACTTTAAAAGATATTGTTCTTTGGAGGAGTCATTCTTTATGTTTTATGATGTTTGGAGGCAGAGCAGCCTAATGACTATAACTAAAAGCTGTCTGGGTTATAAGTACAAGTGAACTATTTAAACATCACTCATTATGAGGGAAGACTGATGGCTACCTTGATTCACGGCCTGCCAAGTTAAAATAAGTTCAAGGTACTGGACCTCCTGGAAACCAAATAAACTGCACAGCCTGAGTGAACTCGAAGGACAACACTAACAAGAGCCGTGCTGGCACCCTCTCTTGAACTCTGAGTTCCTGAGAAGGGACGATCAAAGCTCCCATGCTCCTGACAGTAATTCAGCTGCTTGGGTATCACACATTTACATCCTTCCTGTGTTGTTGGTTTTTTGTTGATTTTTTTCTTACAATCTACTAAACAGAATTAGAGGACAAATGACAAAAGAAAGAATAAAAAATATAAAAAGAGGAAAAACAGAAGACAGAAAAGAGTATAAGCTTTACCAGAGGAAAGAATGCTAACAGAATTAATGTATTTGTAGTGACATTGAATTGGAGTGTTATGGACTAGAATTTGCTGAGTAAGGAGCTTACATCTATGTCTGAGAGCTGCTCAATAATACCTTTCCCTGTCGAACTTCTTTGGAGGTGGTGCTGCAAGGAACACCCTTTTCACATAGTGAGAAGACAGAAACTGACAGAAACTCACTACACCATCCTGGATGGATCTAGTGATCAAAGTCCTCCTTTCCAAAGGCATGTGTTGACATTTCAATTGCTGATGTATAAATGAGTAAGAGCAAAAAGCTCTCTTGCTTAGGAAGCCGAGGTGATGCCCAAACACTCACTAAAAAAATCTGTAATTGACAGTGTATGGTATCATTGTTTCACTTAGCTGAGGATACAGTTCATATTTAAGTAAATATATAGACATTTAAATCTGCGTGTGAGTGTATAAAGTTCATATTCTGTATGCATATGTGTGTTTGAGCATGCACCAAATGTTTAGCTTTTTAGAGTTTTTCAATGCTTTTTTCTTTTTATTTTATAACTTTTTTGTCATTTATATTTAATCATGTAAAGGAAGAAGACTACTTTCTATCCTCTCTGCGGAAAACACAGAGTAGGTTGTCAGTAGTATCAGACAAGGTGATTTTCCTCCCCTACCTCTACACACACTAACATTCACGATATAATAACTCACATTTAAAAAATGGAAGAACACTGGAACTCATCTGAGTCCTTTCAGAAGCAGAAATAGCTCTCGCTGAGTGTTCGGATCACGGGATCACACTGTTATGTGCAGTTTATGTGGCTGATTACACCCGGATGACTTCACAGCCTTTTGCCAAAGACCTGAAGCTTTTTTAATGCTACTATTAAAGTTTTCACTCTGCAGCTAGGTTCCAAACACTTAAGAGTTTGAAGTACTTTCATTACAGATCTGACACGATATTTTCCACTCTGATGCACACTTCTGAGAAACAAATTATATAAATAAAGGAATCCTGTACACGACAACATGTCTTGAGAGACTCAATACTATAAAAAATATGTTTTAGCTACTTATGTTAATAGATTTTTAGTCAATCCTTAAATATGTCTGCAATCGCTGTTGTTTTCTCCTTGAAATTATAGTCCTCTTTCTGGCTGAACTATTTAGTCTTTCAGGAGTTTGACACTAATTTCTCTGTCCAATTATGTTGTTCCACGGTACTCTGCTGTAAATTGCTGAAATTCTAAAGCATGGAGGCATGTTCACCTGCTCAAAATGCTACATCAGCTGAAAATATGCAGTGTTTTTCTTTGCAACAAAATTATCACCTTTAGGAAAACAGCTAAGCATTCCTGTTATGTCTCCTCTTAAAGGTATAATCCTTCTTTTATTCATTTTTTTACTCTATGTTATTGTCTTTTGTTTTAACATAGAATTTTTAAATATTACTACACCATAGGAAAATGATGTTGCACAGCTGCATTCAGAAATAGATGGGTTTGCCTCTTGTAATAGAATAAAAGTGTATTTCAAATTAAAGAAGGAGTTGCCTACTAATATGGACTTAAGTGAACATTTCATGTTATAAAAAAAATTATCACTCCTCTGATGTCAGGGTGGCAATGATTTTAATCTGTGACTTTTGGTAATGGAGGCTGAGCTACTTAGTGCTATCTAGGGTATTTAGCTACAAAATTGCAATTAAATTAATGCGAACTGCATGGTTAAGCCTTGTGCTTTGTATTCAGTCATAGTATCAGCTGTAGGATCCTAAAAAACTGGAAAAACTACTGTCAGCTATGAAACTGGCTGGGTTGCTTAGCTTGTCCACTTACCTCAAGCCTTCTTGGGCAAAGGGCAAACCTTGACATAATTATTGTGCTTTCCATTTGGCAACAAAATATGTAAATAATTTCATGTTAGTACAAAGGCTTTGTTCTTACAAGTCTTTCCTGTCACTACAGCTTTAGTATTGATATAGTAACTGGGGGGGGCAGGGGTGACAATCATTGTCTTACTGCCCTGAATTTGAGAAGCAATATTCAAACAGGAATATCAGGAAAAAGACAATGGAAAAGTCGTAGAAGAGAGCTTTAACTCACAGTCCAGCGGGTTGTAACACAGAAAATTGAGTCTGAAAACTGCAGAGCAGTAATATCTCCAAAAGCTCTATTCTTTCTTCTGTCTGTGTTATCTTAGTTTTGAACATTTTGTCTTTATTCTTCTATTGCAAGCAGATAATCCAGTGCAGGCAGGTGAGACACTGCCCTAGTAACTTCAGTTATTTTTATGAGACTCAAAGCGAGACCAAAAGGAAAACATCCTGAAAAAATAATAGTATTCCATCAAATTTGTCTAGATGCTTCCAAATGTTACAGCACTCCCCACTTTGCTTCTGGAACATGCTCACACACAATAGGCACTGATGAAATGGGGCCAGGGTTTCGCTCAGACTCACTAAGGTTCTACTTATTTTTGACGTGAGTCAGTTCCCAACAGACATATCATAAACAGTTCCACCCCACAGAAATCACGGGGGGGTGAACAAAGGCCACCAAGCAAGGAGCTGTAGAGAGGAATTAGTATGAATTCTTTCATTTCCCTATGGGCTGGTGGAACCAAGGAGTGCTCTTAGAAATAATGCCGCAATTTATTCACTGAGTGACTCGATGCCAGAAATTTTGCCTTTTGTTATTTGTAAGGTAGAAGGCAATATAAATGCAGTTTTCCTTGTGATGAAAATGAAATATTTTAGGAAAGGATAGTTGACGTTTCAGAGCACCTTTAGCTTAAAAAAGGAAATTGAAGTCTGAAGTGCTATTATTATGAAAGGTCTTTAAAATATCATGGATAAAGTAATTTAAAACCTGATTCCGGTAAACTTAAGAAAATGGATACCACTACTTTTCTGGAGATGAATGTTTACTGGGAGCTATATAGCCCCCTATATGTTATGCAGCTGCATGATTATCTTACCACACCAGAAGGGCAAGAGGGAACTTCCAGAGCTCCATTTGCAGAGACTCTAGAAGTCTGGGAAGCACAGGGAACCAGCCAGGAGCTTTGCTAATGGCATGGTTCCTCAGCTCAGCAGAGAACAAAAGAGAGGCTGAGGAATCAGAAAGTGCACTCTGGAAGGACAGAACTGGAACAGAAACTAATTGTTAAATTTTGTTTAATAGAGGGAACGAAAAGAGCTGCTACCAGGACCAACCAAGCTACTAAATCCATTCTAATTGTCTTCATGAAGAAAAACTTCCTTAACTGGAATCATGTTGAATACTTGCAGAAGTGTTACCATTTCTGAACCTCAGTTTCAAGAATTTGGAAACATATCTCTATTAACTGGTCACACAACTCATACAATATCCCAAATAAAGATTTTAAATGTCACAATGAAGAAAATTAATAGAGAGTTTCAGTTAAATCAACAACAACAAAGTAAAATTCTTGATGCTATTTTCTATGACTTATTGCCCATCTTTGTCTAGCAGAAGTGCAGGAGCAAGTTATTTTCATGGATAGAGTTGTTCTATACAAACATTCCCTTTCATGGCTCTGTATTTTGTAGATAATATAAAATTTTTTAAACAACTGTAAGCCTTTAATTTCACAGTGACCCATGCTTTGAAAAGAAAAGAACCTTTCTTTCAAAAATATTAGAAAACAGAAAATGAAGTGTTCTTAATCTCTACCTCCCTGCCAAGTTATCATTCCCTCCTGAGTAGGAAAGTTCATTTATTTAGTGATCACGAAACGTAAAAAAATGTTTTCTTTTAAGTCTTCAGGATTTTATCTGCCTCTTTAAACCACACACCCTGCTGTCTTTGTCAAAGGGTCAAAACAAAGAGATTTTCAAATTGCTGGAGCAGGTACCAAGGGAAAATGTAAATCTTTCATAATCAATGAAAAAAAGCTCTCTTTTTGTTAGCATTTTGTGGACCACATAGATAATGTCAACTTTTTCTTCATAAATTCACAGACCACCCACCAACATCAATAAGGATATAGCTATAGAAGTACACATGTGTACATGAAGATATAGAGTATGAACCAGAACCGCTTGGAGAAATATTTGTGTTACTTCTAAAAAATTACCAATAAGTCAATAAAAAGATTTGCCAAAAGCAAAGAAGAATAAATTCTGGATTCCTTTATAGCAATCAGGTAATTGTGCAAATAGTTTTTAAGCTGCACATGATTCCATCTCTTTGCTACAGCAATTCAGGTGCCCAGATTAGAGACAAACAAAACTTGAAAGTGGTGACTCATTTTGTCTGTAAACATACCCAGTTCACCTGAATCCTTTTATGTCTTCTTTTCCTAATTTTTTTTCCACATTCCATTTACCTGGTTTGAGAACTTTCCGTGCGCAGTTCTGAACATCTTCCCAGAAAAGAGCTGCCTTAAGATCGCTCCAAGACAAAGTTCTCTCTTCCAGTTTCAGGTTAAGAAGCAATTTGCCATCACTTGGGCTGTCGCTACAAAGGCAAATAGGTATGTTCTCTCTCATAATATTAAAATACAGAGAGACAAGTTTATTCTGGTCCTTAGAACAAGAAATCTCCGTTGCAGTAGACTGATCTCCATCTCCAGTCTTCAGTTCTCTCTTTGCTGAACACATATCAGGCTCTAGGATCTTGAAAAAATGGTCACTGAGAATGAGGATTATGCCAGGTAACTCACACCTATCTCTACACTTTAGGAAGGAATAACTTAATTGGTACAGAAAGCTAGAGCTGGACTGAGATTTTTATATGGAGCAATGCATAAGACCATGACAAGAAATAAATATTAATAATCTTCTCTCTAAAACTGCTTGTCATGTGTATTTGTGTAAGATTTGCAAAGATACTTCAGCAAGTGGTTGAAGTGGGGGGAATAAAAACTTTCCATAAAGAATGGTAGCGGAAACACTCCCAGCTATGAGCTCCACTTGGTGCACAATAACAGAAGGCTCAGGAGGATAATTTTGAATCTCCCTGATTTTTGTTCTGGTGTGAATCTAAACAATCTTTTGCTGTACTCATAAGGTATTTATTCATGGAAAGTAAGATTCCGGTCACATAGCTCTAGCTTCTAATCTGGAACACAGGCCTCTAGTCTGACCTAATCCTAGAGGGTTGTATTATGGACTGTAGCAAGAAAGAGGTCCTTCCCACTAGTAAGTCAGGTACTTGTCTTAGGGCAGGATGGAGACTCCTCCAGACATGCTCATCTTCCTCCATTGACTCCAGAGGGAGCTCAGGTGACTTGTTCAGACTGGATGAACAACCTTCACATGGCTGACATCAGGCCAGCCTCAGCTTGCAAGGTGGAATCCCAGGCAAAGAATGACAGGACAGAAAACAGCTTAAACCATTCTTCCCACACGAACCTGCTCTCATTGTACTCCTTTTGAGAGACGGGTTTCTCCCACATGTTTTAGGAATCAGGKCATTTAGGAATTAGGAATCAATTTCCGTGAGGATAACAGAAGCACTCTCCCTCCTTTGTTCAATCAAGGTGCCATAAAATTCCAGCACTAACTTCCCACAGTTAGTTTTTAAGGAACAAACTGCAGAAAGAGAAACGGTCGTCAAATAGTTCTGCAGGACAGACCAGCTCGGCGTTAAAGGCTCAGCTAACTAAACAGAAAAGGGTAAAATCGTATGAGGAGAATTTTCCTTTTGAATTAAATAGTTATTTGTAAACTCACATGCCACTTTTGCCATCTAGATTGTTGTGACACCCATGCCCAAGCGAAATGGAAGTTATAAAAGTCTTTATTCTGTGAACAACTTTAAGGGAAAAAATATTAAGATGGTCTACAGAATAGTTCTGTGCAAAGACTGTACTTGCTATAGGCTCTCAGCACCATCTAAATAACATTATGAAACACCATATAAAAGCCAATGAAAATAAAGTTTGGAGCATTCAAACACTCCTAAATTTAGGCATCTGGTATTTTATCCCTGCTAGTTATCCAACCCTTATTTTAATCCTCCACCCATATCAGTCCTATTTTCATCTAGGCTAACTATGTAGCTATTCATATAACTCTACCATTCTTCCCAATAAAATTGCTGTTTCTCTACTAAGACAGGCTGTTGAATATTGATACAGCATTAGAGCTTGCAAGTGTTTAAAATACATCTGAATGACTTGGGGGTTTTTGTATCATTTCACATGGTGAAAAGTGCTACACAATTTTACACGTTAAGCAATTGATTGCAGAGAAACCTCTGCAATTATTTCAGGTAATCCAGATTCAAGTCAATTAAACTAGTTGAAAACTGCATATTATTAGCTCTCGCTTGCGATAGAGTGTATTTATTCCACCATTTAAGCTGCACGAATTCATTAAAAGATGTAGAACCAAAGTGAAGGAAAAATTCTGATCTTTTTAAACTCGCTTTGATTCTGAATGGTTATTTCAACATAAGTGTCTTTTTTTTTTTCACTGCATGTTTAGAGACACCTCTCCTATGATGATAAAAGACAAACATCAGGACTTCTTTGCTTTATGCTGAACTACTTATTTCAACATCACAGTAGTGGGATAATTTGCAGTAGGCATGTTGACTAATATACAAGTTTATACCTCCCAGACGTGACAAACTGCAGGTATGAAAACTGGGATGTGTCTTAAAAGGACCTAGCATTGTTTTGTCCTCCTTTGATGTATTTTGTCTACAAATGCTAGAATACTTACAGAATTAAAGACACCTATTACATTTTTGCAATGGTGGTCATATAATGAATATACTGATTATAGCTGGCTACTGAACTATTCATCCAAGTCACTCTCTGGATTTGGGGGACAGAGGTGAAGAAAAAGAAAATCATGAGGGATTTTCTCACGTCCATGGCATGAGCCCTCTTTGCAGCATCTCCAGCTCCACTCTGAAAATGTAGAGATATTCTACTGTTGTTTATGCTGAATGAGGACCACCCTTAAGCTAAAACTATACTCCTATAACGTAACATGTAACCCCAGATTGTGTAGTTTATCTTCCTGATTGCAGCTATATGTTCTAGTAAAGTAAAGCCTAGGTTTCCAAAACTATCTAGAATCCCACACACTTATTTAAAGAATTTCTTGGAGTGTTGCAGAAGAGATAAAGGTCATGTAAAGTATCTACGTCTGATCTTAGGAATCTTTTACAGAAAACTTTTTTCATTCACTTGGCACTGGCCTAGAGAAAGCTGATAAAACAGTTATTGAACAGACCCTGAGAAACTAAATCACATTCAAATTTGATCTTTAAATTTTTAGCAATCAAGTCTCCTTTTTCCGTGTTTAGGTAATTATAATAAAATTGTGTGATTTGATATTATTTGAAGGGAAACCTGTACCTTTATACCTACTAGCTGCAGGAAAACCTGGTGCATTGCAGTTTCTGTTCCATTTTCCTTACCAGAAGGAGAACCCGCTGAGCAACTTCCATTTCTCCCATTCCTTCTGCAATAGAAAGCAATAATGGCATTGGAAAATCCTGTCCCAATTGTTCCTGACTGTTCATGACTGCAGGACCTTGTGCTGTGCAGAATACCAACACAGTCACTAAGAGTAATGATTAAGTTCTACTATTGACAATGGAAGTAAAAAGAGAAATATTAGTAAAAATCCATCACAGACACATGAAGGATATACATGGTACAGCACAATGTAAGAAGAATTTGACAGAATATTATACTATGGTATGAGTTTCTTGTTGAACTGCTGAGAGTTTCTTTTCAGAATAGGAAATTAAATTTCCAGATGTCTGGATTTTCATGGAAATGGTTTAAATTTCCAGGAAAAAATCAAAGTTTTTGAAAACTGAAACAAAATAACTTGATTTCGGTGAATTCGACTAGTTAATAGAGCATCAAATTTCTTCTTGGTTAAAAATGGCAAAATGAACTAGCTTAGTATTTCTGAATCAAAATGTTTTATAATTTCTGTCAAGCACAGTGTGCTTTGACCTTTTGTTCCAATTTGGAAAGTAAACAGGCGCTGAAATGAGTAAATGTGACAGAAACTCCACTTCCATTCAGCTGCATTTATTCGCATGTACAGCACAGTTAAACTCTGGAGGGTCTTTTGCAGCATCCTGCATTCCAGAAAGAAGAACCAGGAGGAGTGAATTTGGGAGCACTCTGTATTTCCAGCTAATGCTGTCTATTATATCACTAATGGAAATGGCCTTTACGGAGATCAGAACTAATAACATATACAAAATTCATGACTATATATTGACATAGATTTCAGCTGAACTGTTTCAGGTTTAATTTGAAAATAGTAATAAAAATAATGAATGGAAAAGTCTTTTAAAACTGCAGTGCATTCTCCTTTGCTTTACTATTTTCTGGCCCATTTTTCTCTTCATTCCTCATGTCACTTCTGTTCCATAGATATGCCTTTTTTTTTTTTTAATTGCTTTAAAGACAATGTAACACATATCTGTCTCTGAAAGAGTTAGCATAAGGCAGAGAGAAGTGAGGGTGATTAATTTTTTTGTTTGTTTGTTTCTTTGGGAGTCCAGCGCACAGATGGGCTTAAGCCACAGACTTGGCACTGGGTTTGATGTAAACTTTAGGGAGGAGGGTGCTGCTGACAGACAAAAATGCAGTTGGCGAAAGCTCCATAGTGCTTCCCTCCCTGCTCTGCCACCAGAACTACAGCAGGAATACTGCACAGCACAAAGGGAGATGAGAGGCTGGTAGAAGGAGTTTCTGGCATTCAGCAGAAAAGGCCCTGGCTGTGTGAAGCCAATATTGGTTTTGAAAACAATATTTGGACGCGGTGTACATTTCTCAGAAAGCTCTGCAGGTGGCCCTAGCACTGAGCTTTTAAAAGCACAAAGCTTTCAGGCATCAGCACACAGATCTGCTCTATGCTTAAATCTGTTCTTAGAATGGCTGAAGGGTGCCTAAATACCGGGTCCTAGTAGTAGAAGTAGTAGTAGTAGTAGTAATAATAATAATAATAAAAATTTATAATAGCACTATTAACAAAATCTGTGAACACTCTACCTTACGTGATCCCTAAAGAGGAAGCTCAAAAGCTAAAGTGTAGAAATAGGTTTTTATTGGTTTCTCCTTTCTGTGGGGTTCAGGAGCCACAGGTTTGTCAAGAAGAAAAAAAAAGCCTTAGACTTGCCTCCTTTTAATAGTTTAGCTGAAGGAGAAAGATGATGCAAGCTGTCTCATTCACTGCTGATCGAGGTTCTTGCTCAGGACACGACAGAACTTGACTGTATAGGCAAGAATCTCTGTAAGAGGCGGAATGGGAAGGGGGTATCCCTGGAGGCTGCTCTGTCTTTCATTGCCAGCCTCTATAATTATACACTGCCTTTCAAAGCAACTTGAGAAAGCTGTCTTTGCAGCCGGCTTCTCTTTCCCAGGCCCTGGGGAAAGTGCATCATAGCCATTCCCTGCCAAATCCAAACACCTTACGATCAAGCATTTCTAAATATGGCTCTGCAGTGGAGCTGCTGGGGGAAAGAAAAAAGAAGGTGAAACCTTATTTCCATGAATGTCTCACCTGGAAAGCTTTTAAGGTTCAGAATAGCACTAGAGAGTGAGGAGCTGAAAGACTTTGCAGTAGCTGATAGCCCTAACTCTCTGATATTTTTCTCGCTATTTTGAGATCACTTAAAATGAGTGATCACAGTTAAAATGAACTGCGCTTGCTTATATTTCTTAAAATCTTTCAAAACCTTAAACCTCTTCAAAAAGTGGACATCCTCTCAATCTAGCCCATGTCAAAGATGCTGTCAAAACCGTAAGGAAAATAGTCTTTGTGTTATTACTAATAAATGCACATTACAACATGGACAACAAAGGATAGATGTGTGTCCTCCTGCGTGCTTATGGGAAGGGAAGAATAGATATTTTTCTCTCCACAACCTCGTGTGGTAAGAAGCCGGATCATTACAGCGCATGTTATTACATTCCTTGGGAGCATTCTTGTACAATAGTGCACTGCTTCCCTGGTGCTAAGTGATAAAGATTGCAACTCCTTGACTTGGTCTGGTGAACATTTGTGTGAAGAGATTCAATTTCCTAAGTGAGTAAAAGCACCCTCTCATAGGTATGGACTGCAAAGGCTGCCTCTGGGTAGTGAAAGGCAAACATAGATGTGTCCTTCAGTTGCTCTTTTCTCAGCTGATTCAGGTTCCCAAGGCTAAACTTGTTGTGTTATCCTTTCCAGTGACTGTGCACTTTGGAAGGATAAAGAACTATTTTAAGTTCTCATTTATATGGTGTGCTATAAAATAAGGCCCACGATGGATGAACAGGGGCTCTGTTTTTTAACAACACTGACTTAGAGATCTGCACATCAGCCATCTCTCCTGTAGAGACAGATTTACAGTGCCTGGAAATGTTTGCCAACAAAGATGTTATTGTAACTCCAGTGCCTGTTCAGGGAAGTTTATGAGATAGAGTTAGAAACTGTTCATATTGTCTTCCTGCACTTGATGTATAGGAGAGACAATATGCCAGATACATTGCTGAGTTAAAAACAAAGCTACTGCAATGTTAGGATTATATCTAACATCAAGTACCTCATGTTCTGGTCTGCTGCCTCCACCCTTCACCTAGAAAATTTACCACATTTAACCCTCCCTGCACGGCTGTGGACAACACAGTTATCTCCTCCGTGCTTTTGCTTGCACAGTTGATAAATAGGGACAATGTTCATTATCTGGCGTAAGTTATTGCATCTGTTCAATTCTTTGTGAGAAAGTTGCCTGGTCTTTCACAGGATTGGTTGTAGTTTATAATGCTGGTAGCTGACTTCTCTCCCTCAGAAGCCATCAAAGGACGTGTCACGAAATGATGGGTCATTTCTGTAAGCAGGCATAACTCCACTGGGAGTTAACAGAAACTAAACTTTTGCTGGGATATTATTCTCCTTTCCAAAATATACTAGTGCTATTTGGTTTGGGTTTCTTTCATTTTGACCTCTTGAGTTGTCGTTTTGCTTTTTCTAAACACCTGTCAACGGTTAATATAATTACTCAGAGCACTAATCTTTATTCAAAGACAGTTTCACTTGCTAGTGAAGAACACTAGGTAGTTCTGCTTCTTCTGCTTGTAATTCTTGGAGCATACAAGACTTTTATGTGTATTTATGTGTCTAAAATGCCTCTTAAATAAATCTCTCCTATGTTTTTCAAACTGAACATTAGACATATTTTTAATGATTGAAACTTTAAATAACTTTTTGCAACTTATTTTTTGCTCTTGGAGGAAGTTAAGTAGGCTCCATAATAAATAGCCTGCTCAGGGAAGAATACCCTGCCTCTTGGCTTCTACATTTCACACCGATTGTGTGGAGCATATGCTCCAGAACCAATGCTTTCCTGTGAATACATCACTGACATTAGCTGCACATTCCTTGGATAGCAGCAAAGTATTCAGCTGTCTAGACACAGCCAAATAAGAGCACAAAGCTTACTTTGAGCAAATCACTAACAACTTCTGTTGGCCAACAATGGGCAGAAAGGTTCTCTGATCCCTTTAGCTGTGGTGCATGGGAGTAAGTCCAGGCTCTGCGCAAACTAAATCACTGCAACCTTTGCTACTCCATCATGTCCATTCTAGGAAGAAAAAATACAATCCGGAGAGTCTATAAAGAAATGTGGGAACACAGCCAGAGTAGTTGCTGCTAAACCTCTTCTGTTGGCATGGTCAGTTTTTAATAGCCCAGGTGTAACATAATGTTGGAGGGATATAGAGCAGGCAGGTGGTACCTGGCCAATCACTTTGTTGTTGGAATGGTTCCGTTTCTCTCACATTACTGTCCGGTTCCATGTTTGGAACGTGACTTTGTCCAGGCTGAAAATCTAGCACTGAATATTTTTTTACTTGTGGTGAAAGCAGATTTTCTCCCTGTGATGGATCAGAGGATTGGATTTAGAAGAGAAGCTTTGAGAGCTGGGTTTTTTTTCCTAATTCCATGGTTATAGGTTATATTTCTATATATAGGTTATATTTCTAGGAAATATCTTCCTAGAAAATTGACTTCTTTAAAAATATTTTCCCAGAAAACTGACTTCTTTAAAGTACCCAAGAGTCAGATTTAACCATATGCTCCAYTAGAATGAATGAGAAAACTGTGTACATTCCAGGATAGCAGATTAAAAAAATTACATCCATTCAGTGTTTGAAGAGATTTTTCAAGCCTGAATGGAAACTGGATTTACTGGAGTATTGCTTCCTGTGATTCTATTTTGGCTTCATTTTTTCATTCAAAGCAAGGAGAATTCTACTTAATCAAAGATTCAAAATCATGTGGGTCATTTTTCAGTGCTATGAACACACATTATTAGATAAACTAGACATAACAACCATGGTGTAACAGAAACTGATAATTTAATGTATTCTGAATAGCATGATAATGTAGATTGCTACAGTACATGCCATTACTGTCAACTAGAGAAGCTGACCTTGTGAGGTGTGTGAGCTCTCCATCTGTTTTGTTAAGATTTTTTTTAATTTTAATGATCTTCATACCAAGAACCCCTGAGACTACCAGCAGCGATATTAAAAACAACACTCATCTCATTCATTTTCCATCGACATAGAACTCACTGTGTCATTCTAATCATATTGCAACCCATCATAAAGACCTACATGCTTGGATCCTTGCAGTTATGTTAAAAAATGGATGCAAGAGGCCTTGTGAACTTGGCATCGGGGGGGGCATGTAATGCTTCAGCCCGCTCAAAGGTATTAGGCCTGCGAAGGCTCGTGAGGAAATGACAGATAATAAATTATTTACATGAAAGCATATTTAACAAGCAAGAACCGGAGCCAGCAATATGCCTTGAATGAGTGCACCTGTTCTGTCTCATGGATCTTCTCCTGCTTCTTCTGCTGGGAATAACCAAAAACTGGTGTTGCTTTGCTGCTACTTTGCTCTTGCAATGTGCCATGCTGCAGAGCATTCTAGATTGGGGGAAATAAAGGAGGTGCCAAAAGGGGTTAGAAATATTTTTTTCTTCTCTCTCTTCACCCAAAACACTTTCCTTAGTTCAGCATATATACAGAAGGTCCTCTGGGCTTACACACGCTGCTGATGTCAGCTGTCTCCAGTCAAGATAGAGCAGCCAGGGAAAAGTTTTTCTTTCAGACATTGTATGACCATTTCAGGATACTGATAAAGGATCTGTGATGCAGCCACAAGTACTCAAGTGACTTTTCCTATCCTTCAAAATGTAGGACCAGTTGGCTCAGACACAGCTGAAGATTTCCCAGATGTAAACAATAATTTGTTGATATAACAGCTGCCTTTCAGACAACTAACTTGACAAAGTTTTTTAAGCACATTCAAGGCCTTTCTCCCTGTTTTTAAAAAACAAATATTTATCTAGAAGCAGAGGTTTATCCAGAAGCAATAATATCAATGTCACCACTAAGAACATTCTCGTTACACTTCTGCAGCCTCAGCTGGCCTTGCAAGGAGCGAAGTTCAAGGTCATCAACAAGGAATGTTCCAGAAAGTTGTCATATTTAGCACAAAATAGCACACTCATCAATCATCTCTGTGAAGCAAATAAGATTTTGACAAATGGCATGTTTATACAAAGTGCCTGAAACTACTGCTATTTTAGGAGGCCTTGCTCTATTGTCAGAGTAGAAGAGCTAAAGTTATTTCACTTCATCATGTAGTAAAACTACCTATTGAATCACGACACTGCAGTCTTGCTGATAACCAGCCCAAATACTTGAGATGTGCCTACGCTCCTTGCTCTGCTGTAGTGCTTTGCACACGTGGTCCTCACTAGCAAGAGGGTGAGCAGGGTCTGTCTGTCCGCTTCAGTTGACTGAAGGCACAGTCTTGTTCTTCCAAGGCTGTGCAGAGCACAGTGGCCAGCAGCATGATGAGACCTTTCCCCTCAAACCCACTCGGAGACCCTTGTCCCTCAACCGTCCGTCTTGCCATCATGCTTTCTGTTTTTCCTTCCTGCTTCCTCTTTGGTATGCTAGGCAGACATCTTATTTGTCCAAATAGTCTTATGTTGTTTATTTTGGCCTGTGCTAGTGTGATGTCCTTCAGCAGTACTTGTGGGTAGATATCGTGTGAGGTAACAGATATGAGGAGGAGGATGACAGCAGTGAGGATTTTGTCTCCAGATAGCCTCTGTCTCTCAGCTGTCAGAAGGCAGTGGTATAAATGAAAGACAAAAGAAGAGAGGCTGATTGTGATAAAGTAATATACAGTCAGTGGACTTTTCTTAGTATGCCTTCACTTGTGAAATTAGGCAGTGCATTTTAGTCTTCCCTATTTCCTCCTTCAGAAATTGTTAGTGAAAATTGAATGCTAATAATAGGTAAGATACATATCTGTTTCCTTTGCTTTGTAATTCTGTTTTGTTATTTTGAAATTTGTTGTGAACATGGTTTATAAGTAGGTCCGAATAGTACTATTATTCAAATTTTATGGTTCTTTCATCAACCTCCTATGACTGTACTCTGACTAAATACCATATTTTGTATCTGAGATCTCCAGTAGTATCAGTGTGAGGATCTTAAGGACTCCATGATCTAAGCAGCAAATGTTATCTTCGAGCTCTTTATCGGACAGTTTTCCCTCTCTCTTACTCATCGTGCAAATTAGATCAGAGGTTACCCACAACACGGTACCACTCACAAGTCCCCACATCCTGACTCCCCACTGCATCTTATTCCACAGCACCAGTCTTTTTGTCATGCCACATTTTCCATTCACTCTGTAAATCTGTGGAATATTTGAAGGTATGTAGACTTAGGGAAATCTTAAGAACTCCTCTATTTTAATTAGCATGGGAAATATGTTGGTCCAAGTGAAATGACACATATTTCCCTATCTTGAATTTCTTACATTTTTTTCGAGCAGCTGGAGGATATCCTTCATCTTTCACATTGCTTCTTTCCTTTCTTCATTGTAGTTGTCCAAATACCTGATTCTTTCTCTGGTTCCTCGGTCACAAACAATTTGATTGAAGTCTTTCACTGCTGGAAGAGCAGCCTTTCCCCTTCCTACCCTATGTCCATCTTTCACATGCCCATGTGTGTCCTTGCCTTCACCTCTTTGGCCTTTCTGTTTTCAAAGGGCTGTAACAGAACTTTTTTATTTGGCTTTGTCACTGAAGAAATGCTAATGGTGTAGACCCCAATGCCTCACAGAGGAGCTTTCCCCTAAGCCTCAGCTATCCTATTGTTTTGTCTGACCAAGTCTATTCACAAGATAATAACACTTAATGAGTCCCTCTCTCTCTCTCCTTCCCACAGGCAGACTTGCAGACGCCACTCTTCGGCTTTTCAGCATTAAGAGTAGGAAGCAGTCACTACAAAGGCATGTCTACATTGCAGGCAGACCTATGATTGCATCACATGCAGACATACTTGGGTTACCTATTCTGTCAGCCCCAGGAGACTGTGTGCTTACCAGTGCCCTTCCTTACCCTGCGCTCAGCTGCAGCCTCCTGCAACTCCATTTCCTTTTGCAGCTGGCTTCCCGCAAGTATATTTCCACAGGTGTTCATCCAGCAGACCTCCTGTTGAATTGTAAATATTTTGAAAGGCTGACAGGTACCTAAATAACACGAATCACAAAACCAACCTGGAAACCCTGTAGAAATTGAGGGAGTTTCTATTCAGACTCTTGAAAATGCATGCTTATGCAGTGTGTGGTAAGGGATACTATGTTACAGGTAAGTATTTTCTGAGAAAAGTGGCTTTCGCTGATTTTATACTAGTAGTATCATCCCAGCAAAAGAACTAATATGGTCTTTGCAGACTTGCAGCTATACTCCTACAGTGAGTTTTGATCAAGGTAGTATAGCCAGGTGTGTATCTACTGAGCAGCAAAGGGGAATGTATCTCTACTGGGGTGCTCCAGTCACACACAAGCACCTCTGGGCATCCTCTGTACTTACAGCCTTGAGTAAAAGTACTCTCCTGACACAATTAACACCTGTAAAATGTGCTGAGTGATCTATTTTCACTAAGATTTGTCTGTTGGGAGTCTCCCATGTTACATCATCTTCTTTGCATCACAGACATAAATGTTCTGGTAAAGAGACAAGAGTGCCTCGGCTGGACACTCGACTCACTTCTCCCAGGAGAACCCTCATTTTTAGCTCATGTCATGGCTTTCTCACCTCAGCTGCTGAATGGTGAGCAGCTGCCTTCCGCTGTCTTTTCTTCCCTCTTCTTCTACACCTGGCCGAGATTCCCTAAGGAGTACTTCCTTCCTGGTCGTAGAGACAAGAGGGCTTTTCCAAACAGCTGTTCCCCCTGCATGAACCTTCCCCATCCTGAAATTTTGCTCTGCAGTTAAGCCCCATAGTGCAGCCAGGGGTGGTGGGGGATGCACCACAGCATGCCATTTGGATTACTGTGTTTCCAAATGGACTTTCAATTATGCAGATGTTTTCAAAATCTCTTTCCTTTGTATGTGAGCAAACACTGCTGCATTACTTATTGCACCTATCTGCTTTGTCTGGAGCAGTATTTACGGACTAGTGAGATCCAAAATTTGAAAATTATATGTACAAAAAATACAGGAACATGAAAGCAGTGGCATGTTCTGGCAACTGTGAGGATGTTCTGCAGCTGCGAGTTGCAGTTTCGGAAAAATAGTCCTGAATTTTGAAGGCTGAATGCTCAGTTAACTATGTCTTGCATTTGCAGTTGTATCTGACTGCAATGAGTGCAGGCTGGTTACCTCTTCCATATCAAYCAAATGCAGTTTATGTATCTTTTCTTACATATCAGATGTGCACAGCAATTTTAATTAAGATTTTTTTAAAGTGTCAGCTATTATTTTAGTTTAAGATCTTGACCAGTAAATTGTCCGAAGTAACAACCATTATGTGTTTATTAAGAGTTCCTTGATACTGTTCATAATGTTGATATTGAGCTGCTAAAGTTGCTGGCTTGCTGAACACCAGCTCTTCAGCTGCATTTTATGGTCCCGAATTTCCTTGCTAATAAGCTATGACTCCTTAATGTATTTAGCACATTAGCGAATCTTGGCAAACACCGATCCATCTGTCCCTTGAGTAGGGTGCAAAATAGGCTGACAATGCACAGAGGGTGCCTAAAGCAACTTGTTCTGCAATGAACTCAGATGCACGAATGTGACTCAGTGCCTGCCGCTCTCTTTAAAAGTAATTGTCCAAAACAGCTGACTCAAGCAGCTCGTAAAACTCTGCCCATACAAAGATCTCACCTACGCCATTTGACAACTTGTTTTTGATGGTTTGTGCTAAGCATTCTCAAACTATTCCTGCCCATAGGACACCATCCACACCCCCACTGAAAGCACTGAAACCTTTGCGGTTGGCTTCAGCGGTATGTGGAGCCTGTGATTATCCCTCTATAGATATTAGTCTCTAAGAACAGTCCTCCTCCCACCATTGTTTTCATTATTTGCTGGACACTTCCAACTGCATTTTCAGGGATGGACTTCCCAACTCTCACCTCACTGGACTCCCAGTCTCTGGAGCAACAACTTTATGGATGGATGGATTGAAAGTTGTGAGGGATGTTTAAGGGGAGTGCCAAGGGACACTGAATACCTTTAGTCACATCAAACTGAAATATTATGTGAGTGCATAGTTCTCCAACCACACTCAGCCTGGACTATCTCTCTTCTTCTTAAAGGAAAAGCAATAAGCACAATGTAAGCACCACTTTCTGAGACAGTCTAACATTCGGAAGCAAGAAGGATAAAATCATGGAACAAGCTTGATGCTGAAACAAGACACCATTGCTCATGCCAAGCTCTGACGAACTCTGTGCTGCTCTATGTCTTGTCTCAGATCCATGAAAGGGACACACATGTGGTTCTTCATAGGATGTGTGTCAGAGCATACAGGTGAGGCAGCTCACACTGCTAACTCCATGTTAATGCGAACATGCCTCTTCTCTGCTTATCAGATAGGAAAACTCATGAACTTTGGTCAGAGAAGGAGAGTTACCAAGCAGGGCAATAAATATTAGAGCAGAAACTGTTGTATGAAAGAGATACAAAAAATGAAGGATATTCTGATAGGCATTTGGGAGAAAAATAAAAGACATTAGAACACATGGAAATTATTTCTGAAGCTCTATATTATCTCAGCATCACTTCAGTCACCAACTGCTGCTCTTGTCTCCCCACTGTAACCTCTTCTGCCCTCTATTTTCTCTTGCTGTAGTTTCTCTCTCCAGTTGACACAAATTAGCTTTTACTGATAACAGATTTTTTAAAATTAAATTATTAGCCATATTTTTCAATTCACTCACCTGTCAACTAGTTATATCACCATCTCCTTCTTTTGCCCAGGACTTCCATGTTTCAAACATTCATCCCTCTGCAAATTGTTCAGCCTTTATCTTCAGGTTCTGTCCCCAAGGTTTCCTGACTTTCCTATAACTTCCTTATCCCTCTATTAAATATAAATGTCTTGTCCAGTAAGTTTTATATCAGTTTTTCCAAAATTTATTTATATTTTTCCCACTTAAAATGTGTCCAGAGATCGTGCAAAGGAAAGCAGAAATTTTGCCTGAAACTGAAATCTAGGAAAACAACTGAAAAATCTACATCATATTAATTAATATTGGAGAGGTGATAAATATGAATTTTCTTTTCAAAATTTCCCTTAATATTAATTTTATAATGCTGTAATTTTAAAATAAATTATTACAGTACAAAAACATTGTTTGAAATTGTCACATTTTCAAAAAATTAGTAGGTATTGGATGTTTGAAAAAGGCAGTGTATTTTCTTCAGAATTTCCCTTCATTAATGGTACAAAAGTCGAAAAGGGCTGCTTTAGTTTACAAGGAACAAAAATTGAAATCATAATACAAACTACAAAAGTTCTTCCTCTGCATAGCTTTAAATAAAATAACTTGCAATTTATGGTACATGGCAAAATACTTTCAAAAGTCCAGGAGAAAAAAGTTATATGGAAATGTTGGAGACAATTATGTTTTACAACTATTTGAGATGGATGTCTAACATATTACAAGAACAATCTGATTTTCTTACAGGTACAAGCAGGTTAAGTGTGCAATCCAATACTTTTGTGAAGAATTCCTGCCAATTTCCAATTGCAAATATAGAAAAATCTCATTATTTGAAATTTTTCCAACTCAAAGCAATCATATTCTAAATCTTTCTTCTCATTATGCCAAGTCTATGTACTCTTGAAAATTCTTTACCAGTGTGTACTAACATCAAAGGATAATACAAAACTATATGTTATGTCTGCCTTGAAAAATATGTCAGTTTTGCATTTTAAATACAAAAATATAACTTGATTCTACTGTGGGTGTTGCTAAAATCTTCTATATAAGGATGAAATTGTACCTTATTTTAAGTTGTATTCCCCACCCATTTCTGTAACCACTGAAAATAGGCTTGTGTGAATTCTTTAACAAACCAATTCTTTCCTAAGTAAAGCTAGAATTACAGAATCAGGTCATATTTCAGTAACATAAAAGTGTTTTGACATTACTCATGGGCCACATTTTTAAGGCAGAGAGGGTATTATCTCTTCCATGACACATTTGAGTAGCCACTTCTAAAAGTTTCCAGCTTTGAAATCCGAGGAATTTCCAGCCCTGAAGAGCAAAATATATTGTACTTCTGCTCCTCCTGTCATCTGTAACTCTGCACTAGTGAGAAAAAAATCTTCTCACAGAAACTATTGAATACTTGAACTTTCTAAAATAATTGAATGGGTTTCCATGTGATAGGTGCAAGAAATAAAGCATCAGAATTTACCAAATACAGACTAACTCCTGCTAAGATTTACAGAAATGTTTTAAGTTAGATTTTTCTACTAAAATTGTTTCTATCAGGTATGCCAAGGAGTTCACTTCCCCCAGCCACACTTTGTTCCGATTCAGTGGCAATATTGTGAGCTAGTATATTTAGCCCAGGCAAAAATATAGATTCCTACTTAAAAAACCCACACAAAACACAAACCAAAAAGACCCCCACCAAAATCACCAAAACCAATTTGTGCATTTGAGACAAGAAGTTGCACATTCTTAGAGGTTAATATACTGACAGCAGAGGAGAAAAAAATGTACCTCTACAGTTACAATAAATTAAACAGATGAGAAACTCACATATTAATCTCATTACTGGAAAAGAATTATGAAACAGTGGAGCATCAGATGTAAGGCTGAGGCTATCCTTTATCCCTGCAAAAAGTGATACCAGATTAAAGGTGGGATAGTGCGTGCACTTTGGAACAAACAGCATCCAGATGTGCACATGGGCCTGATCCAAGTTGCCCGAGACTGACAGGAAGACCCTCACTGATTTCAGCGGTGTTCAGAACTGGCTTTCAGAAAACTGACTTCTCAGCCAAGTGCCACATCATCAGGTCATTCCTGCACAGCTGCTCCTCTAACAAACCGTCCTTAGTCTCCGGTGTGGTGCTTCTGGTTGGTCATGTTGCAGCACTCCTGGGAAGGGATGAAAAAGGAGATGGAATACAAAGAACAAAATAGGCATTTAGAAGAAACTTCCTTGGAGAGACAGAGAGAGAGAGAGAGCGAGAGAGAGACAGAGCGAGCAAGAGAGCGCAACTGGGAGAGATCAGACAGAAGTTTTTTCCAGGTTCTGTGAGTAAATGACATCAGGCATTTATGGAGGTTAAAACAGTAACAGCCAAATTTCTCTCAACCTTGAGAGAACCCACTAAGGACTCTGAAATGAAGTGAAAGGAAGGGCAATCTGTCTAGTTTGCCTGCTTGACGTATGTGCTTGTCCTGAACATCAGCTGTGCATAAACCACAAAATTTCAGTAGCGCTGCAAAATCAACATATGCATCTCTTGTGTTACCTTGGAAGGGACCATGAGCAGATTTTCCAGATATTTCTAAAAATACTGTATATCTTCACTGATATGGAGAGAAAATATCTGTGCCAACAACTGGAACACATGGGTTTCTGCTCAGGTTTTCAGCTTCTGTAGAAATCTAAATATGAAGCTAACCACAAAGTTGTGGCCAACTCTGTTTTGGTATTAAATAGCCAAACTCTATCGAAATTCATAGAGCTGAACCCTGCAATACAGTATATAGTTTTTCACAGTGTTTCTATGCTTTTATTTTCTTACACTCACCCTAACATTTCTATGCTAATCTCTCACTTTCTGATTTTCCAATATAGATCTTAATGCAGGCATTTTACTTAAGGCAAGATGTCTTTTTATTTTCAGTGGCAGAAGATCAATGTGAACTGCCCAGTAGAGGGTGCTACTTGATTTTAGGAATAATACCTATCAATAACCTTTGAGAATAATCAGATTTCTATGAGACTATGCAAATCACGGGGAGCATCAACTCCTTCTGACAGCAGCACTAAAGAAACTGAAAGGTGGCGTATTTTTTTCCTGACATGCTTGTTTCAACTGGTAGTACAAAGCGCTGAGGAGTGATCTAAGTGAAGCTTTGGATTTATGCTCTGACAGCACTCTAAATGACACTAGATGCTACTGCCCAGAAATAAGCATTGTGTACACAACCCAAGACTCTTGCTTCACTTTGGTAGACTTCTCATTTTGTATTGCCTCCATACTTAGGCTGGCAGCAGGTTTTCACTCCAGGACAGAGTTTTTAGATCTTTGCCCTTTACCAGACCAAACCAATCTGCTTGAAATTTCCTAAGTGTGTTATTCTGGAAAAGTAGACATTTAATAGAAAGTTTGAGGTAAATTTGACACGACGCTTGGGAGACAGGAGGGCTCAAAAAAGAAAGCGGTTTCACCTCTTGAAAATTTTCCTAACATTTTTTTTGGCTCATAGTAACTCCAAAATGTCTTGGCTGAGAAACTAGAAATTTTGTTTTAATCTTTTGTATATGGTGATTCTTCTTTCCTTTGGCTTCTCTTGGGGTGCTTCAGGGGGCAATTATTTAATCACTAAAAGACATTTATGCAAATATTTAGGGTTCCTAAATCCACATGTCAGCTTGTATAGGGCTTATGAGATCTACAATAGGGAAATGCAGATTTCCCAGACTGCCTAGACTGTTTCACAGGTAATTCTTGTGATCATGGCAGGGCAAATTTCCTCTCAGAAAAGACTTTATTGGGTTTCAGTTCTCCTGCAAGAAGATCTGAAGGGTCTGAGACCTGCTAGAGGCAAAGGCCATTCCCATAAAGGTGTTTTGCTTCCTTTTTGTCTCTACATCTGCTTAGAATTCTCCTCCTTGCCTCTGTTATCTGCACGTACATCTCTTGGCAGGATTTGAGGGAGAAGATATTCTCCACCACAAATCTAAACTGGTTCTTTGAGCTCTGCCACTCCCAGTGTATGGCCAGAGGCAGGCCTGTACGTAAAGATTTATGCCAATGACGTCCAGGAATAAATCCACTTCTGTGTTCTTACTCAGTGGTAAAATGTCCTGTACTGGCCCTGAAGATCACGTCTTTAGGTGTACTTCACAGTTTTTCTGTAGTTAGCAAAACTTTCCGTAATGAGGATTGACGGAGATTTGAACTTTCACAGTCTATGGTTTGTTACTCCTATTGGCCCAAAGTCTAAGGACTGAAGCAATTTATTGGCAGCATTTTTCATAGAATAATATTAAGTAAAAGATGAGGTTCCCTAATGGTTTATGAACATGGTCAGAATATGGTCAGAATTAGCACCAATGTGGTGAAGATATTGTTCCATTTTTGAGATTTTTGTGCTGCTCCCAACTTCTTGGATTTACCATGAAATATATCTTTTTCAATCCAAAAAATACAGAAATAAGGGTATAGGATCAAAAAACGTAAGTCAGAAAGAATCTGTGGAAGTTTGGGAAACTTGAAACCAAGCTGTCAGAAAGGAATGAGGGAGGTATGCAAAAAGTAAAAAAGAATTAATATTACACCTGCAGGCAGAATTATCTTCCAAAGTATAGAGCATTTTCTGAAAATGATTTAGTGTTATTGAAATGTTGACTAGAAGGGACAAAGAGTAAAAGCTAGTAAGAGTAAAGCTAGTTCTGAGAGAGGCACTGCATTATATGTGAGATGTCCTTCTGTCACCAAAGTCGCTTTTTCCCCATTCCATCTTTTCTCTTGTTTCCCTATCCCAAACTACCCCAAACTTTGCTGTAAAATCTATTTTATGGAGGGGAAAATAAATTTTGAAGAAAGCCTGGTGTGTTTGCAGGTAATGGTCCCGAGTCTCTTGTGTCAATAAGACACCTAATAGTGCCACAGAAGTAAAAAAGGGGTACCTTGACGATGATGTGCTGAGTTTGCATTGGTTAAATTAATGAAATCCTGGTGAGTTCAAGGAGATATGGACTTGTTAGGGAGCATTGACAAAGAAGAGGCAGCTGTCTCAAAAGCAGGTGAGAAGTGAAAAAAATTAAACATATCTAAAACTATAGAGAAAACGGCTTCTCAAAAAGTTGTTTCTGAAGGGCAGAGAAAAAAAGAACAAAATTATTTTCGATGAAAATCCTCATTACATTTAACGAAATGAACATGATTTATAAGTCTGCAGCCTGTTTACAAAGGCTTTATAGGTTTCCCTTTGCTAACCTTTTCTATAGAAGGAAAGTCTGCGCTGGATGATTTTCAACTCATTTATTTCTTCCCTTCCACCAAGCAAAAGTATTGAGAAAGCACTGATGAACTGAGGACCAGGAATGCAAAAAAGAGCAGAAAAGATCAGTGCTAGGACACCTCAGGGGCAATCCTGAATGTTGTCCTTCTTTAAATGCTTTCTAAGAAAGACATTTTTCATTCTGCCAAAAATTATGAGGACCAGTCATCCATCACCTAAAGGAAATTTCTTCATTAAAATCCATTTATCTTGTAATTTCTCTTTTCGCAAATACGTGTTGGCTTTTTTTTTTTTTTTGTGAAACAAGTCCATCACCTTTCACATACTTGAAAGAGAAACTCCAACAAGGAGTGCTTGTAGGTTCATTATTTGGCTCAGTTATTCGCCAGATGTTAAGTGAGACTGTGTTTTGGCTAGCCTGTATGCTCTAATGTAATATTAAACCAAATAAAACATTAAATGGGGTCCAAGTGCAGACCTGCAGTTAAGAGAAGCATTTTATGAAAAAAGAAAACTCCTGAAATTTAATCATCACTCTTGAGATAATCTAAATTATTCATGCTAAAAACATAAAGTAAATTAAATATAATGTTAAAAATATGACAAAAATCCACTGTTTTTCAATCCTAATAATCTCCACCAACACATACCCTATTTTACCTTCAGGATAGCATTGCAATGTCCGGAAGGGCTAGCTATAAGGACTCTGACCTCTGCTTCCAATGTTCCTGCTGAGAATTACAGGCTATCTATCTGCAGACATGGTTTCCAGGTGTCCCACTTTATAATCGTATCAAGAAATTGATTCCATCAAACATCCTCAAATGGCAACGTTTCTGTTTCTGCCTGGCATTTCACAAGAGTATCTGGATTATTAACTCATCCACAAAGGCCAAATGGCAGGTTAGCTGCTGGTACAGTTACTGTTATTGAAAATTTCTTAAAATTAAAAGCATTTGGTAATGAACTAATTTTTTTCTCTATATGCTGAAAGATGATTTTTGAAGGTTGATAACATTTATCACTGTGACTCCAGTCTGCTTGCAAGATTAATTTATCCCTTCCATCTTTATCATTCCTGTACTTATGAAAATGTATTTAACATGCTATTATTATTTTATGTATTCAGCTGGTACATAGAACAGACATCACAAAACACTATCCTGAACAACAACAACAAAAAAGACATGAAATACGTATTGAAACATCAGAAAACACGTATTGAAACATGAGAAATCTAGATTAAAAAATCTAAATGCTGGTGTCACCTGGTGACAGAGATCTCTGACACAAAGTCTGTTCTTTATTGGATGATGCACTTTGAGTATCAGTCTGCAGCTAACAGTAAAGTTTTAACATAATTTGGTGGAAAAATATTCTTTTTCATTTACCATTTGCAGCACTGGAGTATAGCTCCACAAGAGACCTGTTTTGGCTGGGTGTTATATTGGAAGACCCTTCTTGACGTGAATGAGTTTCACATCCGGCCTCAGTGCTGCACAAGGTAAAACTTTCTCATCAGGATTTTTCTGCCATCCATCATAGGCCAATTAGGAGGAACCAGAAAGTTATCTGAATCTTGAGGTGCACAAGTTTTTGTGAAAATTACTTCTGGCTTGTTTAAAGGAAGGATACAAAATTACCCATGTGACTGTTTGAAAACTCTCAGACTCTCTCAACTACGCCTCAAATAGGAATTGTTTGGTTTCTTGGAGTTGCTCTGGGATTGTATACATTCTTCACTTGCAACCCATCATCCATGACCAATCACCCACTTGTGGGTAACACAGCCATGTTCAACTAATTCTGGTATAAATTTGAAATCACATCACAGCATGACAACATTAATTTCTATTTTCCTCTGCATATATATTGACAGTAATAAATAGGCAAATGAATAGGATGTTAACTAGGATTTCATCTGTATACATGCTTACATGTATGTATATAAATAGTTATGGAAGAAACATAAAAGACAGACACATGAATGGCCTAGAAAATAAGAAAGCAGGTAAAGAAATACTTTTTAGTGTATACAAAAAAATAGGTACAACCTATATAGGCTAAATTCCATGTGCCTGTATTTGTCCTCAACCATACACATACGAATGATTGTACTGACTGTCAGGATCCAAAGAGAGGAACAAAACAGTGTACACTAAAATCTATTTGAAACAATATTGAACCCCTTCTAAGTACAAAGTAACAGGAATGGAATGATGTTGAGACAGGCATCTTGTTTAAAAGGCTCTTTTAGATGTTTGAAATTCAGGCAAGAGAAGGCTTAGACCTGTCTGGGTTTGTAGCACTTTGCCCGAGCACCTCCACAGCTAATGAGTGAAGCAAAGCCTTGTGAAAGTTGTGGTTGAAATAGATGTTCATAACAGAAATAAAATACATAAAAGTCATTACTTACATTTCAAAGCAGCCATAAAAAACAAGCTTAGTAACTATTACAAACATGAATATCCTAATATACTTCTAACTGTAATCATATTCAGGTCTTTTGATACAAACTTTTCTAATTTGGAAACAAACTGTTTGCTTGGAAATCAAACAATAGTAGCTAGAAATTACTCTAGGTTTAAGCAAACATTGTCCACAGTTTAATCCTTCATTTACTCTCTTATCTCTTATTTGTGGTTCTCTCTTATTTGTCTTCCCCAGGGAAATGTCAACTGCTCTGTCATTATTAGCTGTCCTCCCTCTGCCTCCTCTCCCCTTCCCTCCAGTTGCTTCCACTTAAATGGTACCAAACTCAGGGAAACAGACCATCCTTAACTTCTTGAAGCAGCAATGTGAGAAGCCTTTCAAAACATATGTTCTAAATAGGAAATTATTATCTTCATATAAAAAGTATTCAGCAAGAAGGGATTTGATTACCATTTGTGCTTTTCCTTGACTTAAATAGGGAAGTATAGAGAAGACATTAAGAGACTCTCTGTATATCCCTAAGGCCATACAGATACAAGAGTTTGCTGTCTAGACTTCTCATTACTTTTGCTCTCTTGCTTGTCAATGGAAAACATACCTGCAGTGGGCTGGGGGCAAATCACAGCCTTGGATTTTGCCTAGGTACTCTACCTGCCTCACAGGAGAGCCACTCTTGCCAGGTCTCCCTCCCTGACTGAATCTGTGCTCCTGGGCTTACAGCTTTCAACTCAGATGAAAAAAACACCTCTGCCTCTGAATACCCTACACAATGGGGACCTCCTAGTCTAGACTAGCGTGATCTTTGAGGGGGGTGGTAACTATGTTGTCCAACCTTGTGGGGCTTGGTCAAAACTCAGGTGTCAGTCCCTGGATGTACTCTAATCACTAGGCCATTGCTCAAGAGAAAGGTTATCAAACACTTTCTTCAAGGAAGGTGCCTAGGGGTAGTGAACTCAAACCCATCCAGAAAAGTTACGTGAGAATTAAGAATGCTTTGTTAATAATTCTCAAATGGAGCTAAATGGGAAATAGTCATTTAATCATCTCAGGTGAGCAGCGTCTCTTCTGAACACATACACTTTCAGTGAGCTACTTGTGTTGGGGAGGTTCCATCAGAAAAGTAACATGCATATGCCATCTCAGATATTTTGGTGCATAAGAACATGAGGGTGGTCTGACTGGGTCACACCACAGGTCCATCCAGCTCAGAGTCCTATTCTCGAAAAGGTCAAGAAGTGAATGCCTAGGGAAGTTTGTAGGTGCCGCCATTGAAGAACATTCATCCATCATTCAATCATTTGTGCCTCATCAACTTTTTGTAATGGTTGTCTTACACACAATAACTCTCAATGGACTTTTCCAACATGAATTTGTCTAGCCGCCTTTTGAAATCATGTAAACTTTCAGCCTCTGAAACATGCTGTGATAAGGAATTCCACACCTTAACTGCATGTTGACACAGATGGATTAGGGACAGCTTGTTTGACTCTCTCCCCTGGACCTGAATTACACTCTGGGAACTTAAATGCTGTTTACAGTTTCCCTCTTGGTGCCCTAAGCTGGTGACTTGGTTGAACAAAACCTGAAAACAAATATACCTGCCAGTATCACTGAAAAATTTGTTATCATTCTATTTAAGGTATTTTTTGCCGTGACATTGCAGTGCTGTGCTAGGACTAAAGTGTTAAAACGGGGCTGCTCATTAGGCCTGGTCACTCCTTTTGCAGACTGGTTGATTTGTTCCTTCATATTAAGTGCATTTTCCCCCAGCTACCACTCTGGCACTGTTTTCTTTCTTTTTTTTCCTGAACAGAAACATCATGTATTAATGACAAGTACAACAGGAAGAATGAGAAATTTACATTTAAAAAAAAAAATCCAACCAGACTAAGCTGAGTTAAGGTTGTAGGACAGCAAAATCCAATTTCCCTTCTTAGGGGGAAATAAAAATCAGATCAGATCTTGGACAAGAAACAGCAAGGAAAGGTATTAAGTGTCACATTAATTTTTGATGGAGGAATAGATGCAGAATTATCGCTGGTAGCATTTTGGATCTTTAATTCATATTGAACAATAGGAAATCAAAATATGGAAAGAAAAAAATCTGATTTATACTGCAAGTATTTGGGATTTTCTTTTTTTATCTGTGTGCAAACCATCTATTTGTTTGACACAGGTCATTTTCTTGCCATTGTACATTCCATTCCCATTGTGGTATTACAGATAGGCAAAACAGATAAACAGAAGAAGCAAATAAACAGTCTTCAGTGTGATGAATACAATTTATAATTAACATGGACAGGGAAAAGATTCTAAGCAGAGGCTTAGAAAAATTACAAGTCCTGATGTTCAACTTGTTTCTAAATTTGTCTGTGAACCACTGATAAAATAGAATGAGAAAAGTCTTTATAAAGTAAATGATATATTATTACACAAAATAATAGGAACATGCTGTGCTGTAAGTATGAATTAGGCATATTGTGGTTGACTTTTGCATCATATAAACATACTACTTGGTCCAATGCTGAAAACAGAGCCAGGAATTCAGTAATCAGTGTCCCTTGTCCAGCTATTAGTGACTCCCAAAATTCCTTGGTATAAAGAACCCATATGGAACTACTCATGTAATTTAAGCAAACTACCAGAGCGACCTATATATGATGACTAATAATAAATTAGCCAGAAATTGAGAGTATAGATACATAAAGCACCATTAAAGCTCACTGAATTCAATTAGATTTTTCTATTGGATTTGTAGGCATTCAATCACGATGGGAAAGGAAGACTTGCTTAACATAATGCCTAAAATAATACCTACAAGTACATTAATATTAGTGATGCTACCAGTACATTGCACCTGTAGAGTGAAGGCCCAACAGAGAATTTCTGCTATTGGATTCGGTAATTTTTTCAATGGGAAATTTGGTTCTAAATCCTTTTGAAATTTCAGGGATGCTTCAGTGCTGACTATTCCCCTTGCCTAGTGTAGACACTAGGGAGATGCTTAGGGAGATGATCATCCTGCTTACAGTTTGGTGTGGTTGTCAGCAGCAGACGTTGGGTTTTCTTCACTAGAATATTAATCCATAAGGACTCAATATCATCTATTTCCAAGTTGTTGCTAATCAAGAAACAGCTTCATTCTGATGAAGTACCACTCATTTTCTTCATTTACTCAGCTGGTACCTTACTGTATTAAGTTCTATAACTTCAAGTTAAAGTCATGAACATATTTCCAAATTTATTAATACCAACTAAGTCAGATTAAGCCCATAAAATGAGTAGTTCTCATTTCTCTTATATATTACAATGGATCCTAGCTTAGGCTGATAATTAAAGACATTTCTTTTCTCATGCTCCTTAGTGCCTTGATTCAGACTGCTCTCAAGACTCTGACATTTCGCTAAGTGCATGTCTCATATTCTTTTCCCTTTTTGCTGTAAATTTAACAATCTTCTGAACAGTGTAAAGGGCTAGTGAGGCAGGGACAATTTACCTTGTGTATTCACTTCTCTGCTTAGAAGGCAGACCATATTGCCTTCCACGAATGATGGCTTCTGCAAAAGAAACCTCTCTCTTACCATACTTGTCTTGCTGGTACTTCTGCCTCCTCACTCCGCTTATGAGCAGGGAATGGCAGGAATGGGAGGTGCAGACCTGCCACAATGAGATATGATGAAGCTTATTAGTATGATTCTTAGTAGTGTTACAGCCCAAGGATAACCCAAAGAACCTGTGACTACCTACAGAATTCCTTCATCATTTAAGTTAGTTCACAGATCTTTTCTGCTCCTGGATAATCCAGTTGTTAGGATGCCCAACCTTCTAGTAATCTACCCCTCAGGCATACAATTCTTTGTTCTTAGAGGTTTAGAAGAGACCATGACCCTCTCTGATCACTAATGCATTATAATACTTGAGGTTAGTGTGGAGAAGACTTTCACACTGACTTTTATAGCCCTGATGTGTTACTAAAAAATAGTATGCAGCTCCAAAGCTTCCAATTCATGTATGAATTGCTCTTTTGTGTGTATTTTAAAGATCATTCCCAAAAACCAGTCATATGAATATAATGACTAGTTGACCTCCCAAAAAATTTGGGTTTCTGTGAGGCAAAATATAGGGTATAATTTTAGAATAGAGATTTTTTTTCATTTGTAAATGCTTAGCAAATCAAGGAAATTGGCAAATGAATTAAATTTGTGAAACATTAACAGCTCTGACTGTACAGTCATTACACATGGCTGCCACATAGAGGTCTTTGGAAAATAGTGTGTTTTGTGTTCAATAACCTGTGTTTTATAAGTGTTTAGGGAAGGTAGTAGGCCCAAAGAGAAATTAATCTACTTATCTATATCTTTTACATGGACTAGGTTTTCAGTCACAATAATATAACTTATGATTTTATGGCTTCATAACTAAGAATTAAAAATAACATTTATTCCCTTTCAATATTTTGCTAAATCATCTAAATTTACATTTGATGAATATGGCTAACCAGACTGACATACATTTAGTGAACCTGAATTAAAAAAAAAAAATTAAATACAGTTTTGCTGCTGTCACAAAATGTCGGAGAAATACTTCTGCTCACCAGCAGGCATGTCATGAAAAACTGTTGCTGAAATCCTAAATCTAACAATTTCCTGTTAGCCAGCATAAATGCCCTTAATGTAAAATCTGACCCCTTAGTAAATTAGAGTTTATATAAACTCTGCAAAATGTTTTTTATAAGCAAGAACTAGTCCTGACAAAAAGCTTCTGTGACTAGGCTTACTTGTATCTCTATTGTTTCCTCCATCGGGAGGAAGATCAGTCCAGGAAAGATTCCCTGGCACCCTCAATGTAAAATAGAAATTAAGGGAACTGGTAAATTCAAGAAACATTTGCGTTTAAAATTATGGTTTATTTGTTTGTCTCAGCCAGTCCAAACTTGTTTCAGAATGATTAGCAACAGTATTTTTCAGCGTGTTGAAGTAGACAAGGAGTTTGCATTTGTTATTCAATGCACAGCCAGCTTTGCTACAACAAAGAAATTAACCTCAGGCAAACACAGACACAACTTCTGGGAAAAGTTATAGTAATGCACTCTTAGGACTTTTGCTTCCTGCATTAGATAGTGAAGGGAAGGAATTCAGGCATAGACTGCTACTTTTAGAGCCTAATGAGGGCATCTTTTTATGGTGGACTTGTTGTGTTAGGCTAATGGAGGTACTCAGGGGTCTCAGAGGTCTTTTCCAACCTAAACAATGCCATGATTATAATTTTACAATTCCTTGCTATAGTCTTTGTTCATAGAAGACATCTCATCAGCAGCACTGGTGGGACTGTTCCCTTGTGCAAAGTCTTCTCCAGCTTCCGATGGATGAAGATTCAGATGATGCGTATTTCAATTGCTCTCAAATCTGGCTCTTCAGAAAAAAAAACAAAAAAAGAGTTGTATTGTAATGTCATAAATCTACAGGCAGAAATGAGTTTCCTCTGCCCTCACTGCAAGTATACAAGAGCTTGTGTTGCTCCATTATAGGCTGGTAAGCAATTGAATCAACACAGGTAAAAGCCAGGCTGAACCTGAGCTGATAAGGCTCACTGAGCAGAAAATACTTTGCTTGAGAACTAAGGCTGCACTACATATGTTCACATAGCTTCCATAGAGATTTATCATGTTTAGTTACCTTCAGCCTGTCAGAACTATCTTTTTCCCAATGCTTTTCTGAGGAAAGGCAAGCTGTGGAGGATGGGGGCTGCACCATCCAAAGGAGAATGCGGTATAAGTAACACAAGAGCAGTCAGTTTGCTCAAGAAAGGCAATGCCTGAGTACTACGAAGACAACTCTCATCTTTCAGGGTGCCAGGTGGCTTCTGGTCCAGCACTGTGGTGCTTTTGAAGCAGGTTCCCCACTCCAGAACTGGAATGAATGCGAGTGGAGTCTGATCATGTCTGCCCTTTTGTATTGGCATAAACGCCCCCAGAGGCAAAGTCCCAAAGAGACACTGTCTGGTCCCAAAGACAGACTAGAGTAGCTTTGGGTTTTCTTTACACTGTCTCAGCCATGCAGCACACCTAAAGTCTACACAGCAGAACATGCAGTTGACGGTGAAGGGTGGAAAACCAGAATACCAAATTCCATGTGATATCCACTAGACAGATAGAGGATCTGGAAAAACTGGCTTCCATCTAATTGCTTCAAATCTATTTCTACATCTGCATTCGTTTCCTTAATATCTTCTCACGCTGAGTTCCCATCCTAAAGTTCAAGGTGCTTGATCTGGACATTAAACAGTCTGGGAAATCATTGCAAAAAGAATTTGCAAAAGTAATCAGGCAAATGTTTAGGAAAAAAAAGGCTCTGCTTATACCCTCTTCTGTTCAAGCAAATGATTTTACTGTCAGACATTTTCAAACAGAAAAGTTACAGCACGGACTAGTAGTCACTAAAAGTGTGCAGAATATGAGCTCCAAAACAGAAACCTGGATCTAAGCATAGACCCCAGCCAGTCAGAATAGAAGTGCTCTGTATGACCTATTTCCCCCACTTAACATAATCAAAATAACTCAAACTTCTCTTCTGGAATACAACACACTAATTGCAACTAATCTGCAGGCCAAGAATTATTCAGAACAATTACACGGTAGAATTTCTAAAATCCATTTGTTTCAGAAAGCATCTACTTGTAGATTTTAAACTGGAAAAGTACAGGTGCTAAAAAAGGCGTAATGCTGCACAAATAGTCTAGGCTTCAACATTAGATTATATACATTTTTTAAGAAAGGCAAATAGAAACACCTAATGGAATCTGCTTTCATTGAGCATTCAAGAAAATGGATTCAAATCCTTGCTCTTCCTTATTTAGGCTATAGGCTTGATGCCAGGTGCCTTATTTTCTAGGTAAATAATATATGTTATAGTGTGGATTCATTTTCATTTTGACAATAAATCTCACACCAGGTAAACCTCGACTGGTAAACTTTTTTTTTTTTTTTTTTTTTTTTGTGGAAAAATACATTGTCAAAAGTTCCCAGCCAGCTCTAATTGTAAGTTTGTTTCTCGAAAGGGAAAAATGAAAGGGAGGAAATTTAACCATATTTATTGGGCAAATCACATGCTAAATGCATCCTTCTGGTAGAACAAACAGATGTGGAATGACAGGCAAAGACATCCAAAAAATCAGTCTTTGAGTTGGCAGATATTTATATTATAATCCTGGCTCTGTCACGGACTGATTCAGGTTTTACTTTCCAGTTCTTTGCCTTTTGTCCATTCCTTATGTGTCTTGCACATTTAACTTACAAAAACTTTGGTGTAACAGCATTGCCTTAAAATCTGCTGCTGTCCTGTAGGACCTGGGACACCCCATAGTATCAATACTGACATATCAACAACATCAAGCTGATGCGACCTCTCAGCCTAGATCCGAGTAGGCAAAGGTAGGAAGAGATGCTGCAGCAGTGGGAATACGAGCTTCTTAGGAGAAGTTTTGAAGAGCCAGTTCTAGGAAACCAGGCTGAACCTCTTTCAGCACAGCTCTCAGCCTCCTGTTTCAAGTGCAACCCTCCTGCTCATCTCCATTGTTCCAGGAGTTCCCTGTCTACTTGCAATAGTTTAGAGCTTTGACATGAGAAGGATGGGGCTTTTCTCATCCTCAGGAACTTTTCTAGTTAGGGACAGATACCGTTACTATTTACAACCAAAAGAAATTCTTTGATGTCACAGAGGAATACCAGCATAAGCTAAAGTCAATGTGATAAAATCAGCCTTCAGAGCAAAACATCAAACCTTTGAAACACTAGTAGTTGACAAGTCAGTTATTGTTGGTAATTTTTTTTCCACTTGGCTGTATGGATTTTGGCCATTAGGTCAAATTCGCCTCTCAAAACACTGAGTCTGGGAGATGTGATGTTAATATCAAAGACAGCTGACTCTAGCACTGTGCGCAAAACATTTGTCAATGAAAGTATTGCTAACTGCATAATTTATTCTCAGTGTTAAAATGACACATGGTGCCTTTATAAAACTAGAAATATTTGTTCTGCAGTAATATATTGAGCTATGCATGTGTTTTATGAAACCTTTCGTGTAAAAAAAGGTTGTTAGATTGTGACATCTAGTTTTATTTCTTCCCCTTTTTTCATTTCATTTTTAGCCATTTGGGAAGGTCTTTTTCTAATTTAAGTTACCTTGACTCATGCTTGAATTTATTAAATTGCTTTTCCCAAATGCTCACAAGGACAGTCTTTTGAATTAATGGATGAAACTAAACTCACTCCCATTCTGCAACTACATTAGTACACTACATGCAATTATTTATGATTCATTCAAACTAGCTTCCCACAGCCCCATAAATCTTATAGAGTCAGAACATTGTGGCATCATGTCTGTTGATAGTTTTCACTCTTTTGCCAGGCATAGTGCTCCTTGAATTGGAGAAAAAATGTTCCTACTCAGCAAGGAGTTACACTGCAAATTTAGGGAACTGTGTCCAGCCTGACAGAAGAAAAGGAGGTATTTCCAACAGGATGAAGCACCTACATCCAAAACTGCAGTCTTCTAAATTCCAGCTCATTTTTTGCCGCACCCTGAAGGCGCCTAAACTCCGGAGGCGCCAGCTTTTCACATTAAAATTCTCCAGACTCCTGAAATTCTGCTGTGGGCATGTCCAGAAATGCCTCTCATGTCATGGCACCAAGTTAACTCACACTCTGGCACCGTCAGATCCAATGAACTCAGCTTCCCTGCACCTGCACCCATCTTGCCCAAGGGGTAGAGCCAATGAACATTCCCAAAACACAGCAAGCTGCTGCTCTGCGAAGCGCAGCAGCAGCTGTTGCTGCT
Organism: Amblyornis subalaris; assembly: GCA_018881555.1. Lineage (NCBI taxonomy): Eukaryota > Metazoa > Chordata > Aves > Passeriformes > Ptilonorhynchidae > Amblyornis > Amblyornis subalaris. The sequence continues at coordinate 23,687,414 of JACAXG010000002.1, read as the reverse complement.
TTCCTCTGCCGCATTCAAGAGCTCTGTGGTCAGGGCTTTTACCCTAGATGTGGGAAAGCTGGGTTTTACACCCTCCTGTGCCCGAGGAAATCAAAACCCACGCCCTTGCCACGAGGCCGGGGCTGTTCTGGGTGAAAGTGCTCTCCACCCTGCCCTTTGAAGCTCTTCCATCCTACAGGAGCGAACCACAGCTTCACAACGGCTGTGGGGAACATGAGCGAGCACGATGTTTCGATGGGGTTATGGCCCTCGTGGGAGGAGGCAAAGGAGGTTTCGATGCCCTTTCCTTCCCCTAAGGAGTTTCTGGGTATTGTGTCCTAAGCCAAATGTAGAAATGGTCTTTTTGGAGCACATATGGGAAGGGGCTTCTCCGGTGCTGATCTTGGGGATGCTGCGGAGGCTGGCAGCAGTGAGTTTAACCCAATGCCTGTGTCACCTCTCCTTGGGGGACACTGCCACTGGAGCTTCTGAGTGCCGCTGCCACTCCTCCTGGCTGGCTCTCCCGAGGGCCTCATGAACACTGAGTTTCCTCTACAACTTCTCTTCCAACAGAAGCAAAACACCACCACCAAAAAATGACCAGCATTCCAGTGCAGCATTTCAAGTACATATGATGTCCATCATGCTCCATGTCCCAGGTGTCCTGCAGTCCCACACTCTGCCATAGCTGCAGACACTCCACTAGTGACCACCAGGCACCCATGTCCCCAGAGCAGCGTGGACACTGCCTGTCCTCATTTCCCATGGCTCAGGAGCTCTGCCCCTTGCAGCTTGCTGAAGCCATTGTCTGTTTGACAAATTGCTTGAGGAAAGTGGTGAACTGGGTTTCTTCTTTCAGGGGTTTTGGAGAACAAGTTGCATATTTCTCTGTAATATGCATCTATCTGTCTGACAACCCTTCCAGCCCGGGGCTGCCCACTTCTGCTAGCAACCATTGTTTCCCAGGAAAATTTTCATGAAGTGGTAGCAGCCTCTGGGACCCCTAGCTCACAATGAGCTTTTTGTTTGGCCTTGACTGTTGGAATTCTCCAGTGATTCTCCAGTTTCTAGTAGTGAAGTCATATGTGACACTCAAGTTCCCTTCGGTTTTTGTCTATTTTCGTGTGATAGCTTGTATTCCTTGGCCCACAAAGCCAAACCACCACCTCACTTCATGAGCTTGAAGGAGTCCTTTGGTTCCCCAAGTGTATTGTTCAAAGATTAGTTCTTGACCTTCAGCATGCTTCTTGACTTCCTTAGGCATATTTCCAGAGAAAGTAAAACTTGCTACATCAATCTATCTGCATATCCATGTAATCCACAGTGCATTTTGCCTCTTTTGTCTAATGTCAAACAAACCCAACAGGGGATGCAGGTTTGACAAGAGAGATGGGGCCTAAGCACTCACAAGTTGTCCACCAGCTGATTTTTGTAGAGAAATATGTGTATATGTGACGCGTCATACATATATATCATTGCCAAAATTCTCTTAAGAAGGGCATTAGGGATATGCAAAGACAACACAAAATTTCATTAAAACTAGTTAACTGACAGACAGATACAGGTAGGAAAGAAGTCTTCATACTGTCCCCACTCAGAGAATTAGTTATTGCAGGGCTAGTGGCAGAGCTGGGATTGGTGCTTGAGAGGGCAAGCACTGCACGAACAGGTTTATGAGTGCGTCCTGTGCAGTTTACCAGGTGAGGACAGGGGCTGGACCTGGCTGGAAGCAACAATTCATAGCTACCTCAGGAGCTGTTCAAGGTATATTACTAATGCTAGGGATTCATACCCACCCCATAAACAACTATGTAACGCTGTTTGTGGAATTCATTTTAATTTGGTCATTTGTAAGGGATATGTTTGTCTAATTTTAACCCTTTTCACTATGAAGAAGCTGCAATGTTTTTTCTCCAACTTCAGTATTCTCTGAGTACAACATTCATACATCTTTTGTTTTTCCTGTGGTTTGCAGTATTTGTGACTTTTTTTTCTGTTATAGAAGCTGACTACACTATAATCACTTCCAAATACTCCCCCTGACAAGGATAAATCAGCCTGTGCTGAGCTTGGGGCTGCTACGGCCAGGTTGCTGCCAATATCAAAGCCTGTTTAAAAGTAGCTGAGGGATCTTAGTGCTGCTCCGCAGATACAGATGTTTCACATTTCCTTACCAAAGTTTTATGCTAGCCTCTTCTATGTGACTGAACTGAAACTTTTTCTTAACACTTAATGCTGCAGCATTGTTGAAACAAGACTATCTTCTGTATATCTTCTCCTCAGCTGGCAGGTGCTGCTGGCATGTACAGTGAATTACTGTTTACTCCTCCTCCAGTGATACTTTACACTTCTAGAGCATTTCAGCTTTGGCAGGGCTTCTCTCAGCTCCAGCAGTCTGCAGCTCCTCTTGTTTTACTCCTAGTGCCCTACATGGTTGAGTAACCACTCAGAGCTTAGGACGGTGACCAGTCTGTTTCTACATGTCCAGCCCTGCAGAACACTGTCCTTGCAGGACCCAAAAAGGGGGAGAGGATGGCTTGGAAAAGCCCAGGCCCATGGCTGGCACAGAGCGTGACGCTTTTTCAATTGTGCTCCTTGATACACCACTCAGCTGTGCTTTTGCTATTTTTATGCACCGAACACCTGCACACCTTAAGTTAGAGGGCCTTGCTGATACCTAGAGTTGATGATAAAAGCAACAAACAGCTTTTCCAGTTGAAAGAGTAATCTCCCTGCAAAGAAAGTTCAGAAGAGTCCATTGTTCTCAAGTGTTTTTACAGTCTGGAAAATATTTTTTGGCATCACATCCTGGGCTGCTTAGAAAGCAGCAAGGCCAGCAGGTTGAGGGAGGTGATTTTTCACCTTTACTCTGCTGTTGTGTGACCCCACCTAGAGTACTCCATCCAGTTCTGGAGCTCCCGACATAGGAAGGATGTGGACCTACTGGAACAAGTCCAGAGGAGGGACACGAAAATGATCAGAGGACTGGAACACCTCTCTTATGGAGACACGCTGAGAGATCAGGGGATGTTCAGCTTGGAGAAGAGAAGGCTCTGGGAAAATTTTATTGTAGCCTTTCAATACTTAAGGGGGACTTCTAAGAAAACTGGAGAGAGACTTTTTACCAAGATCTGTAGTGATAGGACGAGGCGCAACAATTTTAAACAGGAAGAGGGAGGTTTAGATTTAACATAAGGAAGAAATTCTTTTTTATGAGGGTGGTGAGACACTGGAACAGGCAGCCCAGAGAAGCTGTGGGTGTCCCATCCCTGAAAGTGTTCAAGATCAGGTTGGACAGGATTTTGAGCAACCCGGTCTGGTGAAAGATGTCCCTACCCATGACTGGTTGGAACTAGATGACCTTTAAAGGTCCCTTCCAACCTAAACCATTATGTGATTCCATGTTTGTCTTATTCTATGAAGAAAATGAACCAGCTGCACTGACAGGAAAGTGGTACTTTATAACGCTTTAAGCTAAGTTTTTTGTTATTCTATTTATTTGACATTTAGTAGCTCTTATAAAACTGACTCACATCCTAGCTTTGGTAGTGACAGATTAAAATCACTGACTCCTTTCTTCAAATAAGATTACAGACCAACAGATTTCTGTAACATCTTTCATAACATCACACCTTGGGAAGTGAAATTTGATCCTAGGATCATTAAGGTTGGAAAAGACCTCTAAGATCATCAAGTCCAACATCTGGAAGCTTTGTGAAGAGCTAACTAGAAGGGCTGCATGAATGTTAGATCATACAGTAACTAGATATCTTGTGCCTTTAATTTTAGGAAACAATATATTTGCATGAGAAAGAACACATTAGAAATGTCATCTCAAAAAAATAAGTAATGATCATTTTGGTTTTCAAAATAATTCCATTTTAATGAAATTTCCATCAGAAATCGCTATATTTGGTCTATTAAACAGAGCTGTTTTCCCTTCAGCACGCTTTACAACATGTATTACCTGATATGGCAGCAGATACTTTGGGACAAAGAAAGCAAAAATCAACAGATCTGTTAAAAAAGCAGCAGAGGTGAGATGGCTTAAATCAGTTTAAATTATAGCCTATCAGTTGTATAAAAGTGCTCTTGATAAACAACAAAGTGGCAAAAATGTGGCCTTCTTTTACAAAAGAATTAGTCTGTGCTAACTATTAATGGAGGCAAAAAGATCTTCAGATACAGGAAAAAATATACAGCAGCTTTAGAGTATGATGGAAGTTTTACACAACAACCTCTCCTGGTAGGATCGATTTTTGACTTTTTCCAGTACAGCACACTCAGACCTTGTATGCATGTTACACATACAAGAACACCGATGAAGCATTTTGTGCCTCCTTTCACAGAAGATCTATTTGCAGAAGAAGAATGAATTTGTGGAGTGCCCCTGTTTTATCCTGCAAGAATTCACAAGGATTTTAAAAGGAAAGTCTATTTAAGTGTCAGCTTTGATCTCTGCTCCTTTCCCAGGGTGCACACTCCAGGAAAGCACAGTCTGACAGCTTAGGTCCTGGAGTGAAATCTTTACCACCATACCTCTTCAGAGGAGAGTCAGGTACTTCTGAATGAAATCCAAAACAATTGGCATGCTAAGCTTGGACCTGCCTGAAATCAGTACACTCAGCAGGCAGCTGCTGAAACCTACTTACTAGGGAGTGCTAAGGGCAGGGTAAGAGAGCTGCAGGTGGCCATCTCTGCCAGTGCTGTTGCCCAGCCTGCAAACAGCCCTGGAGAAAGCCAGGAGGTGAAACTCCTTCAAAAAACCAAACAGCTCTTCTTGCTATCTTTAGGAAACTATCTTTAGGAAAAAACTGCTCACTGCACGGCTTTTTCACTTGTTGGGGTTTTTTAGTTGGGTTGATTTGTGTGTGTGTGTGTGTGTGTGTGTGTGATGTTTTGGGGTTTTTTGCCCAAATATACAATTCCAAAGGTAAAAGAATGGAATTAATTTACCTTCTTAGCCTGAGGGGTTCAAACACACCACCCTCAAAAGAGCAGCCCGCATACAAGCCTGTGAGGCAGGAATAAAATTTTCCACCCACCCGCCCCACTGAAAATGAGCTTCAGCAAGGCAAAAAATTCAGGAGGCACTAACTTGGAGCTGCTTGCTTCTGTCAAGACTGGGACAGTTCTGGGCATGTACAGAGAAAGTCTGTATTCTGCATGTGTAGAAGAACAGCCCCAGGGACCCAAGAGAAGGTAAAATTAAAAGTGGTGTCTAAAGGGGGAAAGTTCATCCAGGATTTTTCTGCTGGAAGGATCACAACACCGTGTTTTCATGCTTGTGCTGGATGATGCTTCCACACTTCTCACCCACAGCACTGGCACTTGAGTTCCGAGATGCACAACCTTTCACTGTGGTACAGTGGCAGCAGAAAGCATCTGCTAACTCCACTCTTTGCCTCTCTGCCTGGTCTTTGCCTCTGTCATCTCTTACAACCTGTCTTTGAGTAAGGGTTCCCCCCTTCCTATCTCTCTTTTACCTTTGGACCATATTATGTCTTCATGGCGATATTCTACTGTGAATAATACAGTGAAATGCAGGCCCTGCTTGTGCTGCTGAGGTCAGTGAAGCTGAAACTATTTGCAGCAGCTGGGAAACTGCACAAATGTATTTGTTTTCCTTCTTTGCTTGAGAAAACTGAACCCTTCATTTTCTGTTGCATGAAAAGGCACCACATAATGATTATTTTGGTGGATCATTTCCCATCCGCTCTGGGTTGTCCTTTTTTTCTGAGTTTATACTGAAGTTTGGACAAAATCTTTATAAAATGCTATATTCATCTGTGAACTGCATCCTGACAAAAAGAAGGAAAAAACCACAACTTTTTATTTAACAAAAAGTTTCTCAGGTATGTCTCAGAAAGGAATAGGAAGTGGATTGCGGGACCATCAAAGTGGAATGTCTGTGTAAACTTATACAGGATATTTCATCAGGGTTTGATAGCTTTTTATTTTTAACCTGATATCTAAATGAAACCACAATAAATCCAAGGTGATGAACTTTTTCAGATGTCTGTATCCCTTAGAAACAGAGGTGCATATGTTGAAATAAATTAGTTTCTTGCTTTGGTTTGTGTATCTGAAAGGCTGTATTACTTCTAATGAACACAATATATTAGAGGTCTAATTAATCTCTGCCCAGCACAACGATTCAGAAGTCTATCCCTGCTCAGAAAGTACTTGAGTGTGTGCTTCTACAAACCTAAATAAATTTTGTCTTAGTTTTCAAGCAAGAGGCTATATTTTCCAGAAAAGCAATGTGGTAAGATCTCATACTAGTTTATACTTCTTTAGAACAGCTGTAAATCATGGCACAGTAAAATATCAGATCCAGCAACTCAGAGGCCTGAACAGCCTGCCCTATTTACATAAACTGGGTGGTAGTGCTGATATTTTAATTACTCCTTAAATTTGTCATAGTAGATATCCTAATGATCATTATTTTTGCAGTCACTTAGGGCTACTGTTCATCTTAGAATTGAAAATCCACCTCCTAAACAGTCCAGGTACATAAAATTTCAGTTGTCTACTCCCTTTCCCTCATCCCCTTTCCTTCATCCCCTGTCTCTTATCAGTTAGATACTTAATGCATTCACAAGAATGAAATGTTTGGAGCATACCAGGAGCTTAACATGAAGCATTAATAATATGGAAGCTCCTAAGTTCTTTCATTAATAGACCTTTCCCTGTGAAATTAATTTTAATGGGTGTTTGTCATGAAAATTTACATATGGTAACCTGCATTCTCCAAACGTGCCTTTCAATATTTAAGCTAACACAGCATTTAACAAATATGTTTAAACACTGAAATTTACTGTTGACAACCAGAGACATATAACTCTACAACTGCCCTCTTATATTTTTTGTGTTTGTCTAAAAAAGGCCACTAACTGAAGGACGTATTTCAGGACATCAGAAAAACTAACAAGTCTAAACAACTGATGAAAATAAATATTACAACCAGTTTTGCCCATAAAATAAGTCCCCCAGCAGACTTACTTGTAATTTAATTGCTAATATGAATACTTTGAATGCAATAAAAAGTTCCTGGTTGAACAGGAGTAATTAATGAAGAGTTTGATGTTGAGCTCTTCAAGCAAACTCTACCTTGATTTTGACATTGACTGGTTCAACACGGATAGTTTGACCGCAGCTGTACCCTTCAGAATCATTGTACATATCAGGGCTGTTACATATAATATTGTTCAGAGATGAAAGATAGACAATGTGCCTTACATGATGAGAAAATACCTCAATAAAAAAAAAATTGTATGAAGCTACACAGGAATTCTGAATGCACCAAAGCTGTGTCAGRTGATTCAGGGAGAGATTTTCGGTCCAAATACTACAGAATATACAAAGTCTTATGACRCATTTTCTCCATTCATATGTTTATCTGATGAGTCCAGTTCTAAACWTAAAAACATGAAATTGATCCTTTTATGTATTTATTTTACATTTAAAACTGATCCCAGCCTCTTCAACTTCTTGTTCTATAAGGGCTCCTGTCAAATCTCCACATCAACACAGCTCCCCTATTGCATGCGGGGTAGGATTGTGACATTTCTAAACTATAATCAAATGTGATTTTTTTTTTTTTTAACTTAAAACAATGCACTGTTTTTAAACAGGGCATTTTCATGAAGCTCTGAATAACTTTGCCTCACACAGATTTTGAAAGAAAATGTATCATTATCTCCATCAAAGGTCAACCACAGATTATAACCCTCTTTTTGCTTGTTATGAAGAATGCCTTTTCTGTGGGCAATGATAAGATGTAGCAAGAAATGTGTGAGAACAGAATCTTGAGCAGAATACACTGCTTGGGTCCAAGAATATTTTTCCATTGTTTTGTGTTATGTTAGTTGGCCAGTACTGAATAACTACACTTCAAATTTGCTCATTTCAACTCTTTTTCTTTCAAAGGTATCTAGGRGAGCATAATACATTAATTAAAGCTGATGGATGCTGATCCTTAGCTTCTGTGACTCCCAAGGCACTCAGAAAACAATCACCAAGGGTAGACTATTACAAGAAGTACTGATTGAAAAACAGTCCAAGAGAAGAAAATCTGAGAACCAGCCACATCAATTTGGGGTCTGCAGGACTCAGTTACAGAGCAGGATTGCTGAAATGCGTGTASGTTTAGAAACCAAATATAACTGGTAACATTGCTTGAGAAAGAAAACCACCTCTAGGCTGGACACATTCTGCAGAACAGAAGCAAAACCACATGGCAAAAAATTTGGAACATGCAGTGATTTTCTCCTATGATAGCAAATTACAGTGAAGGGCTCCAAGGAACAATCAGGCCAGACTGGAACAGGGCAAGCTGAAGGAGACATTAGCTGAAGTACTCTGTGACCAGACCTCAGCTCTTCGCACATAATAGCCAAGTGTTGCCTCAGACAGCTGAACTCCCACTTCGTATTTGTAACTTCTTTCTACAATGCCACAAGATGAAGCTTACCTCCAGCAGCCTGTGGCCATGTGGCAGCAGATGTAACTGTGGAGTTATGGAACAAGGGAGTGCAGGAACATTTTGGTTGGATCCACAGAAGCAGAGGTCCACAAACACATGCCTGGTGTTTCAGAGCACTCAGCAGAGAACTCACTCTGTAGTTGGGAAGCAGAGGGGAGTGTTAGGCTTCTGCACATTTTTTATTTTACTAGAGCAGGTATTATTGAACTTATTAAGTTTTCAAAGCAGGGTACATATGTTAAAGGAAAAATTAAAAAAAGCTATCTCTTTCACACATGAACCTATTAAATATACACACCAAATTCTTCAAATTACAGTATTTTGCTAATGAGTTAGTCTCTCTTCAAATATTTTATACACTAAAGCAGCATATAAGTCCAATATTCAGACTTTTTTAGCTCTAAAATATAGTTTGATTTGAGAAGAAGAACTAGAAAAATAGACTGGTCTCAATTAGCTGAATCATACAACCAGTTCATTCTTCTGACTTTTTATAATACAGCTTGTAAGAAGATGAAGAAAGAACTGCACAGTTCTTACACAGGCAAAGCTCACCAGAACAATAGGGGAAGTTTGTCAAAAAAGAAAAAACCATCACTTTTCTCTGGGTTAGCACCAAAAGTACTATTATGCAGCAGCCACTTAGAGGACTGCTGCAGAACATGGCTTGGCAGACTTTGATTTCAGAACTTGAAAATAAAGACTCAGTTTGCTGTCTTTGCTTCCTTTCTCCTGCTTTGTGAGATCTTGCAAMTCCATTGCTATTATTTATAGATTGATTGTCCTGTAAGAAGGACTACAGGTGTATGGGGATATGTGGAGAAGGGGAGAATGGCACTGTGGAGTGTCTCCACCTACGCCGACATTAGTAAGACTGATGGTGCTTCTCCCACTAGGAAGAAATGCATTCATTAAAAAGGGGAAAATAAAAAGGTAACTTATCATTAGCTGGAGGGAGGCTGAGCCAGTAACAGTGCCATGGCATGATTGATTTGTTTGTTCTAATGCAGCCTGTGCAATATCAATGAGTTGAGAATATCCAGATGAAGGGAGGAAGATTAAGTAATACTGATTGGATTTCTCCACACTTTTTTTTTTCTCTCAAAAAAACATTTTCTTTGGAATAAGACACATTTGTTGGATTATATGAAAGGGGATACATTTTCCTGGTACAGTGGATGTTCTTGTGGTTAAAGCCTGAGACTGGTAATAGGGGTTTTCTGTTCAAGTCTCAGAGATTTGTCACATCAGGCCACATTCAGAGCTGGCTATCACAGCAGCTCCCACTGGCTTCAAGGAGAGCTGTATCTGTTTAAGCCAGGTGTGCTCTTTCTGTCTGAGAATGATGCAGATATTAATCAGTAGTGTGTTTATTAAGATAGCATTTACTCACATCTCTGAGCACTCTCATGTKCTGCGGGAACACCTAACAATTTTGTCATTTACCATTGAGTTACAATCCGCAGTCCTAAAGGCCCAGCTGGCACCAGACATTTAATTCTTCTGTTTTATTAGAGGGCCATGCCTATGGTTCATTACAAAAATGCATTTGTCCCATGTCTGGGTTCCTTCTTCGCTGAAGCTAGACAGGCACTAGGGAGACATTGTTCCTCTAGCCTTAAATAAGAAGGATTATATATGTTCACAGTTAATGAACAAATTTTGGGARCTACAGGCAACTCAACTTATCTTTCTCTCCCAATGCTGACTTAGGCCTGCCTGGTTGTGGATCATCATCATGAGCAACGGCTGAGGTTTTGTAATCCATTTTCATCAGAGCTTCATTTAAAGAAGAGGAATTTGTGCTATTATTACACCTCATGTTAATATCCTTTTGAGTGCAAAAAAATCTAGTTCCATCACATTTTCCTTATAGATTTATTTCCTTAGAGCCCTATCTGACAATAGTGCATTGACCTGTAGGTATGTATGCATGTGGAAGTGAAGGATGTCCAGTCTGAGGGTAACAGAGCCAATAAGATCCTGGATTCCACATTTTTGAGTATCAGGATAGACTGCTATGCCAAGCTATTCCTGGGCTGATGGTATGTAGCTTTTGGGCTTTATTCTCTCAATACCTTTGTCACTTTTACAATTGTTTTAGAGAACTGACTCAAGCTCACTCTGCACCAGGTAATCCATTAATGGGGGACAACATAGATTGAAGTTACTCAGACCTCATTTCAAGATGCTTCTACTGTCATTCTCCAGCCTTCACTCAAACTGCTTGACTTTGTGGTGAATTCAGATTACCATCTGAGGGCAGCTCTGCGAACATTTTCCATTACRTGACGCTGTGGAGAAAATTGCAAATCCCATGAAAGAGAAAAGAAAAAACAAAGCCATTCTACAAATCTGTGTTCAAGGACTTTGCTTTGTTTACTCCACTCTTCAAAGCATTATCTGGCTAGGAAAGTGAAAATTCAATAATATGGACAAGGTCGTGGGAAACATAAGTCTTATTTTGGAGGTACTCACTCAACACAATCATTTAAGTACTACTCTTATTGAACAAAACACTTGTGTTTACCTTTTCTTATCATCATCTTAAGCAGGCAGGCTGGAAAAAACATCCATGCCACGGAAATCTCCACTGAAGTTAGCAGCTATGCATGAGTATTTCTGAAGTGATTTGAACTCAGAACTGGATATTTTTATCRTGTAGCAATTTCTCGAAAAGCCTTACAATTAAAATTTTGTATGTATGACTCTCTCCATTCACCTAAAAGAGACTCAGAGCCATCCTCTCATTGCACAGAATAAGAAAACAGACCATATTAATGAGGAATTCTAATTTTCTTAGTGCACTGAGTGCTGAGAGCAAGTTCCTGCCTGGAGCAGGTCACATTATCTGAGTATTACCGAGTTTCTGGCCAAATCCAGGTAACCTTAGAGCTACCAAGCCCTCCCTGAGTTGGCAGATTTGGCTGATCTCCGGTCAACAGCTCTGATGTCGCTTTTATAATCACGACAGCTGGGCTGTACAACCTACCAGCACATCCTCTGCCCTGTGAGAGCAGGAAAGAGAGTTTTGGAAAAGGAAGTCTCATTAACAAATCATGTTTGTTACCYTACTTGTAGCCTAGTCTCCAGTTAATTGCTCCAGATGAAAACTTCATAAAGCACACATCGGCAAGAAACAAGTCAATTCAAGAAGTGAAATAGAAACATGTAAAGCATTGCAAATTAATCCCACACAAAATACACAGATCAGTGAACAGAGAAACTGATACCAGCCTCTTCTTTACACAGATCCTGTTAAATCTTTGCAGACTGATTCCTTAAGAGCACTAAACCCTCTGCAAACATTACTCATTTGGAAAGCAGTTAACCTGTTTATCTACTGCTTAAAACACATTAAACAAAGAGTGTCAATGACAGCATTGTACACTGATTGAAAATGGAGCCTTGTCTACAAACTGCAATCGTCTTTGGCAKCAAGGAACTGCACTTTTCTCAGTCCTTTCCATGCCCACCCGAGGTAGGGCAAAGCATGGATGGCTGCTTGTGTTGCTCTTAGCTCCTCATTACATATGTCAGATAGCCCTTGCAGCTCCACAGGTAGACCCCTTCACTCCAGTAAAAAGCGCAGACTGACAATCTACTGAAAAACAGTGAGTTTTGTGCTTTYGAATAATTTTACCTTATTTTTAATTTAATTTTTTTAGCAGCCCTCTCTGAATATAGAACACGACATTAACTGAATAAATATCAGAGTCCTTCGTTATTCTTCCCTCATCAAGGTGTTAGTAATGAAGTAACACACAACATCATTAGGCATAAATCCCAGCACAGTCTAGGTGAAAATTTGCAGTATCATTCTCCTGCCCTTGGCACAAGTTCCACTTGCTGCAAGTGCGATGTCATAGCAATGCAGCTATCTTGTCACTGCCAGTACTTGCAYAACAGATGCTCATTAAGGAGAGGCTGAAGGACATCGCTATAGAAATAGTTAATTAGGGAACATCAGCCTCAGTTAAGGAGAACCACTCTGGCCAGAGGCTTATAAACACTTGGAAACCAAAATGACTGATGGAGTAGGTAAATTTATYGACTTTGCTTGTCATTTTGGTTACTTTTTCACTTTACTAGATTCTTATCCTAATGTAAGCTCAGCAATTTCCAAATATCAAGAAGTATTTTAAACTGGAAAGTATTTAAAACACTGGACAGACAATACCAGATCCTCCTCCAAGCTAATCTGCCAGCCCAAGAGAAGTGGCGCCACACGTAACGCAGCATAAAGCAAGTAAAGTTATACAAAGTCCTGCAGCTGCAAGGATTTGAATTAGATCATCATAAATCTGGTGTGTGGCCCCATGCGGCCACCTCACAGTGCTTCCAGCAAACCAGTCATACACAAGTGCTTTGACTAGTTTAATTGCTCTGCCCAAGAGGCTTTATGTAATGCCTCAGACAACAGCATAACAAACTGATCAAAAGCAGAGTAGCCTTCTATTCCRCACCATGAACTTACATATCAGGGGTGAATTTTGTCATTCACAGCACCAGGAGAGTTCCAGCAAATGATAGCAACTCTCCTAACTCCAGATCAAGTACTAAGAYGAAACATAAAATTTGAGAAGGTATATTAAACTGCAGGCAGCACACAAACTCTTGCATATGCATAAAAGASTTTGTTATCATTTGCGTTTGGTTGTTCAAAATACTTCTTTGCTCCAAATTCATGTCACCACTCTGCAGCACCATCGTAACAGAGCAGCTCAGCTAGTCTGTGAAAAATTCATTCCACAGAAAAATTCATTTCAGTTATCACTTTAATTTGCTTCAGCTAAAGATCTCTGTGAAGTTCAGTTACTTCAGTGGGGCCATTAAGTTTAATCTGGGTCTTTCACAATATTGGTAATCACAATGGTGCCCATTTTACATTTCCATAGTCCTAAGAAAGAGTTGGTATTTTTATGCAAGAAGTCTCCCATACTGGGCTTTGAATTTCGTAGTGAAAATACGCTCTCCAAAAATGCCTATTTCTTTTTCTAGCAAATATTTTCCAGCAATCTGAAAAAATTCATGCCCATTTTCTATGATACATCATGTTTTGCATCTTATCAGATCAACAGTTTGTTTGTTTGCCCCGGTCTTGAAAGGAGATGAAATAAAACCCATAGTAATGCAAAAATGCAAAAAGAGTAATCAATAGGGGATAAATATGTCTGCAAAAATATACAAGACTACTTCTTTGTAACCATAAATGATATAGGAAAGTTGTTTTTTTTTCACAGCTAGACTCTCAGAAATGTTTGCATGAGTTTTCTGTATCAGTTGAATCATAGAATTAACTTTTAAAATAAAGTGTTATGTTAAAATATTGTGCATCTTAATCTGTTAGCATTGAGATTTTATTCTTAAGATTTATTGTTGTCATTTAAATATATGCATATTGCTGTAAGAGAGCAGAGCCATAGGAATTCCAAACAAATTATATTTCTAAGTAAAGGGTTCTTTGCTCTAGTTTATATATCTGTAGCTTTTAATGTAAATATACTGCAATAAAAATCATAAGAAAACTTGGCATTCAAACTTTCCTTAAGTAGTTGAAAAATTCTTAGCTTGAAATTGTCATTTATCTGCCATTTCTGAAAGGCTATTATATCCATAATGTAAACCTCAATGTTAAAAATAAAGGCACTAAACATTTATAACAGAATATGCAATCTCCCTTTACATTAATCATAGCATTCATGTGTGTGTTTTATGCCATAATTCTTTTTAGCTTTGCTTATATTTATTTAATCTTAATTGTTTCCATTATTTGTTAAAATTACTCCACTGTACTCGCTACTCTTTTTAATATTTCTTCAGTATTTTGTTTCATGGTTGCTTCAAGGCATTTTAAATGCAGATTCTTCCTTCTAAAACAGATCTTGAATGCCTGCTCTTAAAGGAAAGTCCTAAAACGTGCAATTCTAATAAGCTTGTACCTTTACAGTCCCCAGCTTTCTGCTATTCCAATAGTTTAAAGAAATACAAATAACAATCAGCAAGCAGATGATTTCTCTTAACGTTTCRCCAGCTCGTTATAGGTGACTCCAACTTTTAGGCTCACCCCAGACACTGGCCTCACCAGGAGGGATGCCAGTGGAAAAGCTGGTTTTGAAAACTACACACTTTTGTGTGGGCAAGCAGTGGGATAAGGAGCACCAAACACCTTCCACTAGGCAACTGCCCAATGGCAGATCATTACTTCAGCAGTGTGACATGGCTGAATTCAGTGGTATGAAGGTGTTCTTAAAATACTGCCAGACCCAGCTGCTCTACTTAAGATAGAGTGCTACTTGCTCTGTAACATTTGTTTGACCTTTGTGGAGGCTCTGAACAAATCAAGTCTCCCACATCTTTTCCTCMCCACCTCTGTAGTCTACTTTCTTAACTCCTCCACACCAGCTTTCATGCCTAATATTATCCTTCCCACCAAACTCATAGGTAAATTATACAGTTACTTTAAGGGCCAAAACTGTGTTATCTGCCCTGGCTTACTAATAACTGCCACGAGTTTAATGAGAAGCCTCTCCTTTCCTTGTTCTTTATCTACCTTAAAAAATTATTTTTGCTATTCCTCCAGTTTTCTTGCAAAGTTGATCTTCTCTTAGCATCTAGCAACTCCACTTTTCCACTACCCCTAATTCTTGACATTTTTCAGCCTTTAAAAAGTCAGATTTTTTTGCTGATAAAATCTTTTGTCACTTCTATCTCTAAATCTTAGTTTGGTCCTTGAATCAGTTAGGTTAGGAACATTTCTCTATAAGCCTTTCCTGGTGGACTAGTGAATCGACATAGTTCCTGCTCTACCTCATACAAAGAAATTCCAGCCTGCAACACAGTGAAGTCCTTGAACTCTTCAGTTCTGCTGATGTCTTTGAGAAATCCACATTTTCACAAAATTTGGCTTATTAGGMGTTTTCACATATGAATCAAATGATGAACATTTTTCATGTAGACAGCCACATCACCTAAATTGCTACTTGTTTGTCATATTTCTTACCCTTAGCCTTTTAATTTTCTGAAAATTTTTCCTGACATGCCATAAGTGAAAAGTGTCCAGTCATGCAGTAATGAGCCCTTTCCCTACAATTTTTTACAGCTCAAATCTTATTTATAGTTGCCTTTGATGAGTAACCTTCTTTTAAAATGTTCGAGAAATGGCTTTTTAATTGGTTTCTGTCATTAAAAAAAACCCTCATTATCTTCAAGTCCTTTGCAATTTTCTTTTGTTTCTGCATTAAGTAAAACTTAAAACTTTCATGTCCTGTTCTATTCTCTGACTCTTTTGCTGTTTCTTCAAAGCTTTTTTCCCCTTTTTTTCATTACCCTTAGTATGAAATCTTCTATCTGCCCAGTGCTTCTGCACCAAACCACTATCCCAAGCAGTGCCATTTTTAGCTCACACTCACATCTGTGGATTTCCTGTACAGTTCAAATTGCTGTTTGAAACTTTTTCCAGAACTGCAAATATATATTGAAACTGCCACCAGTGCATTTGTTTTCCAGTAATTTTTTTGCCAGTAAAACTGGATCATTAGAATACTTAGGAAAAGTGGTCTTGAAAAGGATAGAAGATGAGTCCCCTCATTTAATAAGCACACCGTGGCTCTCTCTAAAAATCATAGGGGATTACTAATCTTGTTTTCTCAAAGCAGCCTTCTTTTGAGCCACATGACTGGACCTGGGGCTTTTGAGATCTCAAAACTGAGTCCAAGTAGCAGCCAAATACATAAATGCCTGACTAGTCTTTATAATTGAGGAAAACATTGCAGATATATTTTGCAGTGCTTATCCAACAATGAACGATGAATTTTTACCAAGCTTAACAATTTTTCCCTGTTTTTGAGCAAAAAGCAAAGGCACAAGAAAAATCTTCTTTATTTTTCTCAAGAAATGGTTCATRTGCTTCAAATTTTTTCTACAGAATGGCAAGATGATCAAGAAGCCAGAAGAAGCCAAATCCTAACCCAAGTCATTTGGGTTTAGTCTCCTTCCTCAATTAAACCAGCCTTCAGACAGCAAAACTTGAACAAGAGGTTTTGGGACTTGGCCAAATACCAACAAGTTCCGCAGTTTCGTGATTCCAAAGCAATCCTTATGATTTCCCACGAAGTCCAGTCTTATATATGGTAACGATAATTCTCATTTTCTGTCCTAGCCACAAACTATGAGTGTGACTCACCAAGGATGCCCTTTTCTGACTTCTGGTTTGGTTGGGTTTTTTTCATCTGTGTGCCATAGCTGTAAAATGCCAGCTACGGTTTCTGCCTGGTCCTCCTTTTCATTTGCCACCGCCTGTACATGTAGTTATACTTTAATAAATGAAAAGAGTTCTTACTAAGAACCCTTATTAACAGCTTACATGCTGTGTTGCACACAGCAGGTACACCTTGGCTGAAGATGCTTCATTCCAGATGGAGACCTGGGACTTCAAAGCACATTGTCATACAGCAGTCATGCGGCAAAACAAGCAGAGCAATGAGATCTCCAGCCCTGCTCCAGGCACAAATGCTGTTGTGAGACTCTTTCCGGGGTGGATGTAACTTCTTCCCAAGCAGAGTGTGCTGCAGTAGATATACTGAAAGTTGTTGGGAGTCCCATCACAGGGAAATCACTGTGACCAAGTTGCCAGATATGTAGCTCTAGCACTTCTGCCAATCACTGAAAAAACCAACAGGCTTCTGCAAATCCATAAAGATGATAACTCCAGCTGGTTATTTGACAGAGCAGAGCTCCCCATGGTGAGAAATGCTGTGGCTAGTTCTGCCAAATATTTTCCATTTCCTGAAACTATTGCTTCTGTTTTCCCCTCTGTGAGTTTCAGCCAGTTGACCTTTATGAATGTGCTAATTGCAGCCAGGTGTTTAGGCCTCTGTATTATCAGCACTGGGAGTGAAAAAGRTGCATGACTGAGGGTACCTGCATGCTGCTGACCTTCTACATGTTTCATGTTTTTCTCTCCAGGGTATTCAAATAATAGTTGAACAAGATAAGCAACCGTAAAAGGCATATTGGATTCATTCTAACRACAGAATCATCAGTTTGAGTAAATGTGCTCTCTGTAGACGAAGAGAAAGATGGGAAATCAAGAAATCCCTGTGTTGTTGCTCCAGGTACWGGGTTTTTACAACCATTAGAGGTCACCACAGACTCCAGTGAGCTTCTCCATGAAAGAAGTGGACAACTGCTCTGAGCATAAAATGCTCTTCAAGATTAAGAGTAGTGATTTATGATTAACAGGGCTGAAAAATGTTAGTACTATAATTTGGAAGGTAAAAATGACCAAGTAGGATAAACTTTGATTCAAGCATCATCTGTTGAAGAAGACAAAACAATCAGCAAAGAAAAAGCATAATAGAAAGTCTCAAGTGGTGCTTAAAAGGCATGGAGTTGGAGTGATTGAACTGGTAAGGAAACAAGAGCTGGATCTGTCAGTGTTAAAAGAAAATTAAGAAATGCCTAATGATCAGAAGTTTGGGAGTAACTTTGTGATGTTGTTAAAAAACATGTATGTTGCAATGGAAAACAGACAGCTTGAGATACTAATGAAGACTGAATGACTTATCTGTGAGTTCCAGTCCTTGATCAAGACCCTATTGTGCTGGATGGGGAAACAAAAGAATGGCTTCTTCCCCCATAAATTTTTAACCTAAAAGGCGGCTGGGAGGGGAGAAGGGAGGGGCAAGAGACAGAGGAGATTGATTTGGACAGACAATGCAAAAGAGAGTAGAAGAAACTAATAAAGAGTATTATCAACAGTGCCAGCACACCAGCAGTCAACTTGCTGGGGTAGCAAAATTTGATTTTGCCTACTCTGCTGAGAAACTTTGAGCTGGGAATGTGCAAGTACATGTTTGAAAATCTAGTATGTGGGTGATGAAAGCTGGCCAAGACAGAGAACAGAACTGGCTGCTTGGAAGGATGGCAGCAAGCCATGAGACAGCCCGAGAAGAGCAAGGGGTAGTTTATTTGATGTGGTGGCAAAGGAGAAGCCAGTCGAAGAGCGGATGGGGAGAGAGCCATAGGAACAGGCAAATAAGCACTGCAGAAGCCTCTTGGAATAATAGGAGTAGGGCAGCATTGYTTTAGCCAAGGATGGGAAGTTAATATTGTAGTATAAAGGTTCATGGTGGATTAATAAAGGTCCCAGAGGATAATGCAGCATTGATAACTTAAAGGTGTTACAAAGAAGAGTTTAGAYATAGCTTGGATTTGTAGAACTAAAGTAGATAGCATGGATGGTGCTTAAACTACAAATGCGAATGATAGGCAGGAGGGAGGTGTGTGAGGCACTGTACAGACATCAGGTAAACTCTGACCTGAAAAGTTTGCAATCTCAAACACAAGGCAGGTGTTTAAGACAAGCAGTGGCCAGTTAAAGTGTAGGGGTGAAATGTGCTTGTAATGCTTAGCGGAGCTGTAGCAACAACCACAAGTCACAATTTACATAAGATGTTATTGCACAGCAGGTTCCTTTTATGCATTACAGCACAGATGTATTTTAAAGTGGCATTTGAAGCAAGATGAGTTGAGACACTGGCATGTCCAGACGTGTGGAAAGCAGCTAAGTCTCTGCTTCTGTGCTAGTACCTAGTTCTGGAGCCAGGAAAGGAGTGAAGGGAACTGAATCTTCTGGTTATACATCTGGTTTTGGGTTCTGTGGTATTTCTTGACTACCCAGCTACTAAATAGTCAGCTAAATATTTACTCACATTATCACAGCCAGACTAATGTCAATATTTTCCTTTTAAAGTGTTATCAGTATATTGCATACTCCTAAATATGAGAATGTTTTTTTCACATTTCATAAAATGGGAGTGTGTGCAATAAACCCCAAGTGAAATAGTGATAGTAACATACATGTTAGTATGAGTTTTAGGGAKCATCTGAGCAAGAAGAGAGGACACTGAAATAATGGAAGCTGGGTAAACAAATACCCTTTAAATATAAGGGAAATACTGAAACTCTATGTCATAAGTTGAAATGCAGYGGAAATTTATTTTCTTATAAGAAAGCTGAATGACAGAAAGCATGAACACACTGTCAGACAAATGTTCTCTTTCCCTGCTTTCAGACATCCTCAGTCCCTTGGACCATGCTGGAGAGACACTTCACCCCTGCATGAGACTGCCCTGTGCAGTGGATTCCACAAGCTCTGTTGGAGACCCACTCTACCACATCACTGTCTTCCGACTCACAGCTTTTTCCRAATGCTGCAGAAAAGCTTTTTGCTGCAAATTAAATTAACACTTCCTCGTCTGCCCATTGAGCACATGTTGAACAGCTAGCTCTGTAGACAGG
This sequence comes from Amblyornis subalaris, assembly GCA_018881555.1. Classification (NCBI taxonomy): domain Eukaryota; kingdom Metazoa; phylum Chordata; class Aves; order Passeriformes; family Ptilonorhynchidae; genus Amblyornis; species Amblyornis subalaris. The sequence goes on along the minus strand of JACAXG010000002.1, from coordinate 23,667,643 downwards.
AAAGCTGCTGTACATTGTTCTCATCTCTCTCTAGACTAAACAGAACCACTTCTCCTGACCTTTCCTCATGCAGCATGTTTTCCATACCACTTACCATTCTTCTTCTCCTCTGAGCCCTCTCCAGTTTGTTTCTATATATCTACCAATAATTTTAAAGTGTCCTTTTAAAGGACAAAGTACTCAAACTGAGTCTTCCCAGCGCCAGCAGAGTAAAACAGAACATCTTACATGAGGCCCTCTTACTAGTATGCTCTACAGTGAGATTCGTCTTCCCTCAGCCATGTGGTGCAGCTTGCTCTTACTTAGCTTAGGGGCCGTATAGTCTTCAGATTTCCTTTTTGTCCTGCATCCCACATAAATATTTCTAATTTTGTATTCATGCAGTTGATATCTGTGAAAAACTACACTTGTTATTTTTCCAGAATTTGTACCACTTGTATGAGATTGTCTCTCCAGCGTCTAACACAGTCCTCCGAAGTGCTGGCACTTGCTGGCACTTCCTATTTGCTGGTGTAGCTTGAAGACCCACTGCTTCATATTTCAAGTCATTCATAAAAATAATGATTAGAACTGGACCAACAAGTTACATCTGTCCACGTGTATGTTATGGCAAACTCATCTACACTGCATTTTCCCAGTTTTCTCTTGAGAAAAGCATGTAAGACTGTGTGGAAAGCCTTCTTAGAATCAAGATCTAACAAGTCTACTTTTCATCCTTATCTCATTGGCCAATTAATCTGACAAAGAAAAATGAGATGGATTTGTTTCTGGTAAGTCCATGCAACACTTTATTATCACTGTAAAAATGTTCAAAGTGATTATACTCTGTAGTATTGTAGGATTTATTTGGTAACAGGATTATCTTTCTAGGCATTTATGATTTGTTAGGCTTTCATTTTTATGGATGGGAATTATAGTAGATATTCTCTCACCCAGGTGTCTCCCATGGTATTCCACATTTTGTTTAAAATACTCATTGCTGGTTCAGTGATTGATTTTGGTTAGCTAAGTATTGCAAGGTGCATATGCCTGCCTGTTCTTGTTAATAAAGTTTTTGTGTTCAGTCATTACCTGGTTAAATAGACATTACTGGAAGAAAGGTGTCCACATCACACACTGAGAACTGAAATCTCAAAGAAATTGAAGGAATACAGTGACATGAGAAATAATATGTATTTTCCAGCCCTTACTAATGGTTCCCTAGAAGAGTACTGAAGATATTTACTCAGTCAATACATGGAAACTTGCAGCTGCAACAGTGGGGTGAGAAGAGGATTCCTATTTCAAGGGTTCAGTAGTCATCTTAGTTATGATAGGACTAATGTTAACAAATACAAAGGGGAATTTTTAGGGGGCTGTATGATAACCATTAGTCACCTAATTGACAAAAAGAAAATCTKAATATACTTTTCTTACCCTTTTTGGATTTTCTTTGATCACTGCTTAACATAATATATCATCTAAAGCTGTGATTGCAGTTTATCTTGCTAGTTAGTCTAAGGATTAGCAATATTTTTTCTCTTTATTTGTTATCCAACCTCTAACATTGTAATATGTCATTTATCCCAAGTAGATTGAGAAGAGCCAAGTCTTTAATAAATGCTATGCATTCACACTGCTGCCTCTAGGAGTAACAGAAAGCATTGCTTTGGGTTGAATGTTCCTGYTCACTTGTCTTAAAGGTTATTTAATTAAAACAAGAGCAAAAGAAGAATGTCCCTGCTCTAGCCAAACATAAAATGCCATCCTAAAAATAGAACTAAAATCCACACTTTGATGTAACAATGCTTAGATCCAGCTCACAAGTTAGTGAAAATCTTTGTGTTGAGCACAGAGGGAACCTGACTATCTCAGTGAAAAGATATTTGTTGCATCATTCCTCAGTATCTCCTACTGGCTAAGAGATATGGAGACACTTTTATCAGGACAAAGGTTTACTGAGCATAGCTGGCCTATAAAATAATGCACACAAACCTGAGTCATACTTTGCCACCACTCAGAAAGCCAGGGGTTTCTGTTGTGTTGTCAATAGTGATGGTAAACAGAAAAACAACAAGTTTGTACAGGACGAAAGAAAAACCAGACTTGAGCAAGTAACAAAAATTATTTCTCTAGGCCTCATTATTCATATGTTTCTCTATATTGAAATTAATACTGCAGACAATCAGAATTGTATCAGAGTGAAAGATATGAAAGTGGAATAAGAATCAACCACAAGATAACATCAGTAAAAACGGCRTGCTGTAAAACATAGAAGTGCTGCAAGGGAATGAAGAATATGAGAGTTCTTTTGCTGGCATTTATATTTTCATTTCAAGCACATGGTGGGGTAAGGGGAATATTGCTTTGGAGTATAAAGACTTAAAAACTAAGTTTACTGTAACCCCAAAGTGTAGCTTAGTATCTGAGGATGTGTATATAGTGAGTATCAAAATAAACTACTGGTGTTAACCTTCTGCATCTATTCAAAATGAAAATTTCAGGGAAATTTGCCAGGTATAAAAAAATAAACATTGCTGGTTAATGTCCATGGACCAGAATGAGCTCAGCATGAATAGATTTTATTTACATAAGAGCAGAAGCAGGTTCCATTTGCTATTAGATCTTCTAAGGTAAACTTTCTTATATAAACTATGGAATCTCCCACTAAAATAGTACAGTGAAATAAAGCCAAAATTTGGGATTAAAACACAAAGGCTGCATTTATTCTCTGAAATGCACACAGAACCTCATACTTTTGCTGTTCTTTTCATCCAAGGATCACAAAGGCAGCCATCAGTTATAATAATGTCTATGCCTTCATTATATACTGTGGCACAATAGGAATGGGCCTGCAGAGCGAAACAGTACCAGAGACTCGATACCTCCTATGCTAAATATTTTGAAGGTTTCAGTTTGGACTGGGTTTATTCCATTCCTGTTGATTGCACAGAATCAGATGTGGAGCTGTGTCCTCCAGCTGAGCACAAGGAAGGACCCAAGCAGCACATGGGCAAGACGTGCTCCAATCTGAACCAAAGTGTGGTAATCAGAGGGGATGAAGAAGTCCACTTCAAAAGCCTCATTCAAAATAATGCAGCAGTAGAGACACACCCAGGGAATTAAGCCTTACCCAGCAGCCCCAGTGCATGAGGCAGATTTAATTAACCCTGTTCCACAGGTGGTAGATGTAGGTACAGCAGATTTACATGAAAAGGAAGTGGCAGAACTATGACAAAACTGAATAATTTGCTGTCCAGAGACATTGGGCACTGTGGGGCACTACRTCTGCTGCAAATGGACAGGACACAGCGGTGGAGTAGTGAACCAATGCAGATAATTGTTATCCATAAAACCAAAATACAAACAGAAATTAGAGGGTCTGGCTTGATTACAAGACCTGTGATTAATCTCATTCAGCCATACCAGTGTCAGTGATAAAGARGATAACAATTAGATTGGCTGTGATGAGTAGTAACTTAGAAATGGACCATGAGACATAGATTTAAGTGAGAAATACGAGGGCAAAAGAAACCCCAGCCCCTGACTTGGCATTGTCAGATGTAGCACATTCTCTTGGTCACTGCATGAAGAAAATGCCACAGCACTGGCAAACCATCCATCTCCATCATGGCTTCCTTCAGGAACAGCTATATTCAACACCAGAGCATCTCAGGAAATTCACAGAAATCAATTATTAGGATGCTATTGCTATCAGTTAAGCGACTTTACTACCACATAAATGTGAATGTTATTTCAACCAGCAGTAAGAGCTAATAATGTCTTATTTTGTATGATGCATTCTGAGGTTATCATATAAAGCAGAGCTTGCCACTGCTATTTTTGTATGTTTTCCTGCTATTTAACATCTGATAAAACAGCTATCCAGACTGGCTATGATATCAGCTAGATATTTAATTATTATGTGGCTGTACTGGAAAGTGATGCCAGAAAATATAGACACCCCAGATGTGCTAGTGTTGGTTTTGGGCTTAGGCCACATATTTTACCAGTGAAGAAGTTTCATAAATATATTAAAGATATCCTTTTGGAGGACTCTAAACCTACGAGTTACCACAAAATCACTGGGCACAGAGAATGACCCAAATCATTGGTTAACTTGTGACAAGGAAAGCAACCTAAGTAGAAAAAGGTCTCAGATATTGCTCTCATTTGCAGCAGAAAACAGCAGTAAGGACTTGTCATGAGCTAGGGCCTCAAGCATAATGCCTTCAAAACAGTTATTCAGTAGATGTAAAAATATCTGTGAATGAAGAGCCATGCCTTTACCTTCTCTTCCAAGAACCCAGATGTACAGCAGCTAGAGGAACAATGCCTTTAAGGTTTCCATAAAGGATTTTTTTTTTTCCTCTCCTAAGTGATTTTATAAGAAATAAGTCTTGAATACTGTAACTCTATTTTTTTTAGTGTATATTTTAAATTATTTGGTCATTATATTAAGACAGTTGGATATGAGAATTATTTTTTGACAAATATTCTGTAACTGCCCTTTAAATTATTAGCATCTGATCCTTGTCAAAAAGTTGTGCTTAATCCATTGCTGACTATGCAAAAACCTTGCTCAGGTTCCTCTCTCTCAATCTTCATTTATGATTGTTGTACCCTTCAACAGYGACAGGAGATGTAATTGTTTTAAAAGTTGCATCAAATCTGTTCAAAGGGCTGAGCAGAGTGTCCTTCCACCACAGCTGTATGTGCTGCAATTCCCTCTGGAAATTCTGTTCCTTCCCTTCATCTCTATCACCAAGCTCTAGAGCACGATGYTGTCAAGTCGGAAGAATGCAAGGCAATAAAACATGCCTTGGAACCATGGTCTGAGTGTAAATAAGTCTTCCTCCGTCTAAAATTTCTCAAATTTTCATTCATACCTCTTAGCATATTCCTTTGGGAGACACTTCATTGGAAAGATTTTAGTAGAGCACCTAATGCACCTAATGATAATTACTGACCAAATAGTAGCACTCATAACTGGAAGAAGGTAAGTTGCTGAAGAGGCAGAAACTTGTCACCAAGACTAAGAACACATCCTATGGTATTTTAGAAGATGGAAATAAAATTGTTTCAAGGTTTCTACAGAAAAGCATTCAGCAGTGCCGTTTTCATTTTACTTTGTTTGCAATTCATGTTTCCATAAATATGCAAATATGGTTGAAAGAAATTGAGATTATGGAAGCCAGCAGTGTTTGTCATCTTTAGACTCTATCTCTCCTCCTCTGGTAATTGCACAACCTATTCAAGAGTCAACTTGGCATCATAAATACTGACAGGCTGCATGCACAGCCATACTGTGCCTTCGTGAATAACAATTTCTTATTCCAGCAGAGTTTAAATTCAGAATGTTTTCTCTAATCAGCTATACTTTGTAGCTAACAAGATCATAAAGCTGTTCATTTAGTACATTTCTTCCTGTTGCTTTAATTTTTTATCCTGAGGAATTAAACAGCTGATTCATACTTTATTGCTTATGCTGAGAGTTTAGTAGTTGCTTTTAAGAACTTTAAAATCACTTMAGCTCTAAGCTGTAAAGCAGCAATCTCAAGCTAAGATTTTGCAAATAAAGCCTACACGTGATAAAAAAAAAAAGTATATGTAATTTTTTTTTTGTTACAAAACCTTGAGAACAAAATGTTTGCTGCTCCTAATTCCCCTGTCTGTTTATATTTCTGGACAGTCAGATTTTCTTGAGCTTTGCATCACCCTCAACAAAAGGTTTTAAGATATTTCCTTCTATATTGCCTTGGTTGCTTTGTGCCTAGAATCAAGACAATGTTTGGAACCTGCCCTACCTACAGACTCCCAAAGATTATCACATTGCCTTCTGTAAGGTTTAATATCTTTCAATGCTATTTGTCTGTTGTCAGGCTTGCATAGCGTCGCTGCACATTGCTAGGATACAGTAAATGTTTTTAAAAGTGAAAGACCTCCCCTTTTTCCTATTGCTATCTAGAAAATATAACCAGATTTTACCCTCTGATATATGAGTGCAACTCCCCATGGAATAAATGGAGTCCTACATGGGTAGAAGGGCAGAATTTGGCCTTAAAGATTTATAGAGCTATAAAACTACAAGTAGAAAACTTAGATTATGTTTTCTGGGACTGAGGGCTGAATCTGCGTCACTAAGAAAAGTTTCATCTTGAAATGGCATTAGTATCTCTTGGAATAGGATTTTGGATTATTATTATTATTATTATTATTATTATTATTATTATTATTATTATTATTATTACATTCTTTTAGGTCTTTGGATTCATTTGACCTTCAGTCTGACCAGTTCCCTTCCCTCTTCTTTCCTTTCCCATCATCTGGTTTCACGGGTGGGGTAATATAGGAGAGAAGTCAGGAGTGGAAATGCAGTACTAGCTAACTCAACATCTGCTGGAAGTTGCAGTAGAGATTCTCCCAGTGTCCAGCAGGAGRGAGGTATGTTGGGAGTGGAGCTGCGTGGTTTAGAACAACACCAGAGGCAGTGACCTAGAAACCTTACATAGGAGGGAAACAACACAGACTGTGAGCTGCAATAGTAAATTACTCAGGCTTTGCGCAAGCGGGTGAATAATTATTTTTCTGACTTGTCATGGTGTCCTAGAATATTCTTACCTTTTTCTTTCACTACTGAAAATAATTTTCCTATTTCCTAGGTACTCACTGAAGAGCCCTCCATTAGCCTTTTGAGAATTGTGTAGCACAATGCATTCATCGTAGGCCTTCTTTTTATTTACAGTCTGGTTTTTCCACTCTCAAAACAGAATTATCCCAAAATAAACACCAGACAATGAGAATCAAAAGCATGTGTAATAGCCATGCCATTGCGTAACCACTTGCTACATCTTTGTTTGGCATACTGGACTTTGTTTAGCAGAAACATGGTAGTATCACAAGGTCAGAGTCTCCCACAACTTAATTCATTGCTAAAGAAACCTGGAATTCATATAACACAGACTTCTGTACAAAAGAGTTTGAACCAAAGTYAAAAAGAAATCCCCTCAAAATGGTGAACAAAGTGTAGTTAATTATAAAGAGGAGGAAAAAATCTGGAAAAAACCCTCCTCTATTAGTTCACTTTGTCTTTAACTTTTTCTTTTTCTTTTTAAATTTTTTTACAGAATAGGCATATATGCAAGATGCGGTTGCTTTGTTCTTGGCTAGGTGCGACATCATCACATCTGTGATCATGCTGGATCTCATAAACCAAGCAGGACTAATCCTGCTCAGCAAAGTTACTCAATGGGGAGTTCTCCAAGACAAGCACAAGTGCTTGCAGTGCTTGCAAGCATTGTTTTAATAAGAGTGGAAGTAGCACTCCTCTCAGGCCTATGGACTCATGCTGGATCTAGGAAGAGTTTTGCTACTAGGAAAATTACTTCAACTAGCGTCTAAAACAAATGATGCTGAAAGACATTGCTCTATAATCATAGGTGCAAGCATACAGGTATATATGGATCACCTGGAAAAGTGCTCTGTACACCCAAAGGTCCCCCAACAATTCTTCCAGTTTAATAATGTGTACTAAATTGAAGTGCATGCATTGTCATCTCTCTTCTAAACCTCACTGTGACCCAGGGCCATCCAGGATCTTTTGCGTCCTCTAGAGTAATTGAAACACTKTCATGCACTTACAGTCTTCTTCACCTGCACAGTGACTTGTGGCCAAAAGTACAGAAAGAGAGTATAAGTAGCATGAATATGTTTGTTTAAATAATCCTAGAAAAGATCTTCTGACTTCTGTATGTCCTTCTTCTTTACAGAGCATTATTGGTATTGAAAGACCAAGAGTTGTTCTAATGGGAATTACATGTCTCATGACAGTGGGAATTTAAACCTAGTCAAGTAAAGGAAGCTATTTAGGGATCATTCTCTGTTCTCAAGAATAAATGTGAACTCATGATTTTCACACTTTCTGTTTGGCTTCTTCTGCCTCCCTGCCATCTTTAGACATGGTAACCTCAGCCATTCAGCAGTCAAGAGCAAGTGAYTTGCCATACTTCTTCCTAAGTTGTATCTAGGACACATCTGAGGAGCAAGGCCAAACCCATGCTAGAAAGTAGGTTAAAAACTAAAAAAATATGGATAGTTATGGGAGAGTAATCAAGTTTGTGTCTTTTATATTACAGTACGGATGCAACCTCTGGTCCCGGAAAAATRAGTAGGTGGCACTGTGAACCTGTCATGTGTCCTTAGCAATTAGAATAGTACTGATAGGGAAATAAGAGATATTATTATTAGAGCTTTAATAACAATGAACAAGCCATTTGTCTTTTCAATTAGCTTACTACATACCCAGAACAAAGGTTAAATTTGTAATGACTGCCATTTGCAATAGTAACAGACTGTAACTCGAACAGCGGTGCCCCTCTTATGTCCCACTGATGTGATTGACCTAGTAGGGAAAAAACTTGAGTTTGAGCTAATACATTTAGCACTTGTCTACCATCACTATACYATGAAGTGGTTGCAACTGGATTTTATTTTTTTGTGGTATGTGTTTTGTTAGGGAGGGAGGGGTTGGGGTTTTTTTTGGGGAGGGGGGGGTGTTTTGTTTTTGTTTATTTCGGCTGCTGTATTCAAAGAGTACTGGGAAATACCTGGAGTGGGTCTGTATAACACATCTTTCAGAAAATAATTCCTTTAGTCTTTTCTTAAAGACAGTGATGGTGACATCTGTCCCCCTTAGAGCTGAGAGACAACACTTGGCCTCAAAGCCAGCAGTCAGAAGGTATATATTTCCTGGCTGGGCAAGCAACCAACCATGTGTGAGTGTGTCCACTCCTGACTGGGCCTAGAAGAAGGAAGCAGGCTGGCCTGCTGGCTGCAGCTGAAAACTCTAGACTGCTTTTCAAGTACTCAAGCAAGCTGAACAGGTTATGTCTACTCCTCAGTGAAACTGGTTTGGTGTTAGTAATTACTATTGCTGGCAGGGAGGAAGAGAAAGCCAGGCATTTGCAATAGGAAGGGGGTTTGTGGCAGGCAGGAKGAAGAAAGGCATGGTTTGATTTTAACGAAATGGAGCCTTTATTGTTTTATCCACTCATTTGTGCCGACRATATTTGATCCACAAAGAATGAAATTGAGCTAGCATTAAGTTACATCAAATATGAGTTCAAACCTCTGTTTTCCTTATACAAGCCTTTTGCAGCTCTACTAATTTTAAGTGTTATTTGAAACCATCGCAAGTAGTGTCTCCTGGCAATTGAATACCTGAAAGATTTTCTTTTTTATGACACCAAGCAGGTCAGCTCACACTAAGTGTTAAGTGAATATGCTCTACTCAACAGGAGTTAACTTCACCTTTGTTTAGTCTTGGTGATACAGCAAGGCTTGGTCGCTTTTCAAATCAAACTCACAAGATTTGCTTAGAGTTATACTTACAAAATTTGAAGTTGTACTACAGGATATTTCTCTAATGAGCATACAAAAATCTTTGTCTAACACAGGTCCCAGAGTAACAGCCCATAAAACTCTCTACAAACAGCTCTGAATGGGGAGATGGGAAGTTCAGATTAAGAGACCACGTACATTTGCATTTCAATAAAACTCTCCATTGAACCACTTTAAAGCATTGATAGCCTGATCCTACTTTCATTGAAGCAAATGGCAAAACTCCCACTGAGGTCAAAGGGAGGCTTGATCTGACCCTAATTCATGCATGGCCAGATTTTGGTACTCTAACTTTCACTGAATAAATTTTTCAGTCTGTGCAATTCCACTAAGCTACGTATTTTTGAAATAAAGTACTCACTCTCAGTCTCTGTCGTGAAGTGCACAACGCTCCTTTGAGGTTCATCAGTCAAATTTATGAATCTATTCATAGCAAAGGAAATTTATTGGTAGTGCATACAATGTAGCTACTCTTTATGTAGGTATGAAACATTTCTGATAATATATTTACCATTTTGATGTTTTTATGACCTTATGGGTTTTATGGCCTTTTTATGACTCATCACTATTTCTTTTGTGAGATTAGTCAACTAAACCACATGCACAATTTATCTTTGCTGACTGAATGCTAACATTTTAAACATAGCTCCCAAGTAACCATAAAGAAGAAGTTTTTGATATGACTCTACATAACAGTGGCTAAAATTTGTGTAACTACCTTCCTGAATAGCTTAGAATTGGCCAAATACTCTGAGTCAGTCAAAAAAAAAAAAGACTCTCTAAGCAGAATTCAAGATTGTTTGTTTAGTTTTGTTGGTTTTTTTTCCCCTAGAAAAATAACAGTATTGCATTTATTCTCCTAAGTGATGTAGAGGAGAGTATTTTCAAGACAAAAAGGCAAATTCACACTCGAGTATCAGTGAAGATCCCTAGGAACTGAACACAAAACACATTTGCCTAGAGAAAAGAAGGCTCAGGGGAGACCTTATCACTTTCTACAGCTACCTGAAAGGAAGTTGTAGTGAGGTGGCAGTTGGTTCTTCTCCCAAGCAGTAAGGGATAGGACAAGAGTACATGGCCTCAAGTTGAACCAGTGGAAGTTTAGGTTAGATGTTAGGAAAAATATCTTCATGGAAAGGGTTGTTCAGTATTGGAAGAAGCTGTCCATAGAAGTGATGGCCCTGAAAGTATTTAAAAGACATGTAGATGTGGCACTTTTGGACATGGTTTAGTGGTGGCCTTGGCAGTGCTGAGTTAAGGGTTGGATTTGATGATCATAGAGGTTTTTTACATCCTAAATGATTCTGTAATTCTGTTCTATTCTGATTGTCCATTAGAAGCCTCTTCATACATTAATTTACATATTTACATACATTGTACATGTTGCACAGAGTGTTAAATAATTTTTCAAGGTCAGGGTAGTTTGTTGTAAGAAAGATAATGACCTCCTGTCTCTGAACTCTATGTTTTGATCCCTTTCTTCTTTCTCCCATACAGGATACATCCCTTTCTGGAACCATCTTGCCTACCAAAGGGATTAGGGAGCAACGGCTATAGCAAAATTTCAAGGAAATTTAAAAAATCCTTCATTAGGATGTCATAACAGCCACAGAAAGAGTGGAAAGGATGACTGAGATTGGATGTAATCATTCAGCATTTGTGATGCTGCTAAAGAATGCTTATTCACAGCCACAGATCTGTTGTACAATCATACATGCCTAAACTGGATCTTCATGTAGACTTTTAAAAAAATAGCTAAGATTATTTATTTTTAATTTTCAGTATGAAAACAGAACACCAATGTCCAAAATCACTGAGAAAAAGGGTTTTTTTATTGTCATAATAAACAACAGAAGTGACAGAAATCTCATGAGATAGATCAGGTTTACAATGAAAGAAAAAAATTTCAGACAAGCCAAAGAAACATTAGACAAAAACAAACAAACTTTCAGGTGTCATGTATTACTTGTATTAACAAAAGATGATCAATAATTTTGTCATTCCAAATGTAGGTCTATAATAAAATGGCAAACTGAAGAGACTAGAATAAACTAGAAYTTTTTCCCTAACTGCTGTCAATATTTGGACAGTGAAGCAACTTTTTGGTTACAGCTCACCAGGAATTAGATTACTCTCAGCAAATATTGATAATAAATAGAGAATCAGCAGGGCCTGGAAAACAATCTGCTCCAACACTCCTTTCACAATCAATTTATTTTAATAAAAACATCTAGATTTATTGAAACTTGAAAGCAAATACAAAATTTCTTCAGGCTTAAACAGCAAATGCCAGATTTTATTTTTATTATCAGTACTGTAGTCACCAGAATTGCACAAGACAGCATGAAAAACACATCAAAATCAATGGAATTTAAAGCCAAAAGTCACTTCAGTTCTGCAGTGGTATTAAGATTCTTGCTCTTTTTTTTATCTGCTTTATTTTTTTTTAACTGTAATAGTAAAAATCTTCAGTTTTGTCTTCACTGGATAAGGGGCTACTGAGATTAAATTTGGCAATTATGTTATGCTCACCTAAGGGCTGCAGTCTGTTAAAGCCTGTTCAAAAGTCTCAATAGTCTTTGATCTACTCATGATAATCTTTAATTGATCACAGAGACTGGGAAAGGTGCCCAGAGACCGGAGGAAAGCAAGTGTTGTTCTTACCTTCAAAAAGGAGCCAGGGAACTGCAGGCAGCTCAGCCTCAGTCCCTGGGAACATGATGGAGCAGCTGATCCTGGAGACCATTGCTGGGTGTGTGAAGGACGAGAAGGTGACCAGGAATAGTCAACATGGACTCACAAATGGCAAGTCATGCTTGGACAACCTGATAACCTTCTATAATGAGATGACTGCCTTGGTAGACGAGGTGAGAGCAGTGGCTGTTTTCTGCCTCGACATCACTAAGACGTTTGCCACTGTCTCCCCTAGGATCCCCCTACAGAAGCTGATGAAGTAGGGGTTAGGTGAGTAGACGGTGAGGTGGATTGAAAACTGCCAGGCYCAGAGGGTGGTGATCAGTGGCATGAAGTTCAGTTGGAGGTTGGTAGCTAGTGGGGTACCCCAGGGCCCATGATTGGTTCTGATCCTATTTGACATCTTCATTAATAATCTGGATGATGCACCAGAGTGTACCCCCAGCAAGTTTTCAGATAACACAAAAATGGGAGAAATGGCTGATGAATAAGAGGGTCATATTGTTATCCAGGGGGACCTCAATAGGCAGGAAAAATAGGCTGACAGGAACCTCTTAGGTTCAACAAGGAGAAGTGCAAAGTCCCGCACCTGGGGAGGAATGACCCCATGATCCAGTACACGCTGGGTGCTGTCTGTCTGTAAAGCATCTTTGCAGAAAAGGAGCTAGGGTCCTGATGGACAGGGATCAGCCAGCAATGTGTCCTTCTTGCAAAGAAAGTTAACAGTATTCTGTGCTTTATCAGGAGGAATGTTGTGAACAGATGGAGGCAGGTGATCTTTCCCCTCTGCTCAGTGCTGGTGAGGCTATACCCAGGGTACTGGATCCAGTTTCAGTACAAGAAAGACTTGGACATACTGGAGAGAGTCCAACAATAGGGCCACCAATATTATTAAGGATATAGAGCATCTCTCCTATAAGGAAATGATGAAGGAGCTGGGGCTTGTCAGCTTGAAGAATTCCCAGGGGGTTCTTAATATATACATAAATACCTGAAGGGAGGATGGAGCCGGGCCATTTCAATGGTTCTCAGTGACAGGACCAGAGGCAAAGGGCCTGCACTGAAACACAGGAGGTTTCCTCTGAACATCAGAGAACACTTTTCACTGTGAGGGTGACCAAGCACCAGCACAAGTTGCCCGAGAGAGTTTGTGAAGTTTCCATCCTCGGAGGTGGATGGACATGGTCTTGGGCCACTGGCTCTAAGTGTCCCAGTCCGAACAGGTGGATGGGACCAGGTGACCTCCAGAAGTCTCCTCGATCGTTCAGTGATTCTGTGAAAAGGCAGCAGGTTTTGAACTGAGACTGGATCCAGCTGAGAGCATCTCTGCACTGGAAATGCAACATTTTGCCTTCAAGCGGAATGTAAATCATTGGTGATTGTTAAAAAAAATTCTTACATAGACTGAGACAGGCTAGTCCAGGGGGATATCTTTCATTCCACTTGCTACCTGGAGTCCACAGCAGTACTCCACCTTGCTCCTAGAGAGGATCATCTGACAGACCAAGTTCAGCTCAGGTTTAGGAAAGCTAAATTTGTGAAATCTGTGCAAAATAGTCCAAACATAACGATCTCTGTATCAGGCTTTAATGACATCTTTGTAAGCTTTTCTATAGCTTTTTTCTAAAATTTAGATGATGAAGAACTAGAAAATAGTTTTGGATGTAGTGGCAGAATACCTGTTGAAGGGGTCATAACATAACTGCTGAGATGTGTCTATAGCGTTGGTAGCTTCCTAGGACACCTGCACCATGAGTTCCTATTAAGATCTAAACCAGTGACGCATGTTAGTTTCTCTGTGGTAATAATCCCAAGGTAAAATTCCAGCCCACATCTCCATAAAATTGCAAATCCAGTTTTAGGGTTCACAATGCTTGCCAATGGTCCAAAACACTGATTTGATATCAATTCACAGTGCCAGATCAACTATGTTCGAAATAATGGCCAGTCAGCTTCATGCTGGTTCATTTACCATGCGCTTCCCTTCCTGTGGTACTCCACAGACTTCTTGCCCTGCCTTAATCTCTGTCCTTTATATCCAAAGGTCACTGTCCCCAGATGTCCTTACATCAGGGCATGGCTGTTGAGATGTGATTGCTCTCTTTTTATGCAGTCTTCATGTGTAAAAGTGCAAACTCTCTGTCTCTAATACATGGTAAAATGACTTCAAACTTCAATGGAAAGAAAACATCTTTACTTTCACTATGGATAATGGTTGCAAATATCTTATACCTAAGGAAGTCAGCTTTTTAAGTATATAGGAATGGATAATTTTTACAAAAACAAATTAGATAAACATATTTGATTCCAGAAAAAGGGGCAGATATTGATGAAAGGTCCCGTTACTTTTTTCCTGCTAAGTAAATATTTAGCACATAAACAGTAGATTTGGGGTCTTTCCTCAGGATTAGAACCATCATATTTTGGAAATCCTGGACAAGCAGAACAAACATCTTCACAAACAACAACTGTAGGTGGGAAATCTGGGTGACATTAAGGGCAACATGGCATTAAAGTGATGAATAAAATTAAACAGAGACTATTCCTGTATGTGGAAGTCAGAACATCAGACGTTTAGTTCCGATGTGAGGACCTCAAATACTATATCAGAAGAAACCTTGCACTGAAGTACAAACATAAGAAGGATGCATGCAAGACTGTTTGCTTCAGTACATTTCAAATGGATTTAGGAACCACTCCTAGGAAGTCTTTGTGAAGGTGGCACCTGCAATTCTTGTTATAATATATAACGTATAATAAATATAATACTTAAAAATAATGACTTAGATACCTTAAATCAGTCTCAAAAAGCAGACAATGTTCTAGCTTATTCTGTCCATGCCCTGGTTCCTCATCTCTAAATGGAAATAAATCCAGTTTACTTCACAGCAGCCTGACAAAGATAAGCACTAATTAGTTTTTTTAAGCTCTCTAAGACCACCACAAGCACCACAGCAGTGTCTGTGAGAAAATTAATAATTGTAGTTTTAGAAGGGAATGCAGTAAATAAGGCATCCAGCCAGCCAGCCAGCCAGCCACACATTGAACGAGGAGAATGCAGCTGAACATCATTTAGTATTAGCTGAACATTATTTAGTATGAACATCATTTAGATGCTGCTGTAGTGCAGCACATCAGATACACCGAATCGGGTGAGGATCCTCTTAAAACTGTATGCAAACGTGCAATCAAAAATCAAATTATCATGTGTATATAAGATAAGTAATTCAACCTTATATCCTGGCATTAGTGTGTCACTTGGTTAACACAGGTTTTGTTTCCAACCACTGATGCCACCACTCTTCTTCTCCAGAAAGTTCTTATTCCAAGAGACTCCACCACAGGTCAAGAACTGACAGCAAAATGTAGAATGACTGGTTGAGCCTCCTCTTGTACACTGCCAGAGCTCCAAAATGTTTAACAAAGTTACCATAGGTGTTTCTAGGTGTAGTAGAAAGGACTAGGCCAAATTGTTTAACCCATGTTTTATCCCTCTGTCATAYCCTCTTTATGTAAATTGGAAAACATTGGGGAGATTGCATGAAAGGTTTCAGACCTTCAACTGAAAGAATCAGGCAGATGCAAGAGAAGGCTGAGACTGCCTTGGGGAGCATCCATTCATCTACCACTCAGTCAGTAATGAAAACCTCCTAATACTCCTCCCCACAATTTCTGGGAGAGAATGACATCTGCTTTATTGGGTCAGGTTTCACTCAGTATATATTGGGAGGCTTTAATTCCTACCTGTAACAAGAGGAAAAGTCAAAGGATAATAATTTGCAGTTATTTATCACACATGACCAACAGAAGTTGCAGCAGGCTCCAAACTCCTTGCCCTATGTTCCACCTTCCCCTGCTTGTGCCACTCTGACTTCCCACAGATGGGAATCTCCCAGTTACACCACACCACATCTTACTCTTCAGTAAGAAGTAGCCTTTGCCCTTAATTTATAACATGGAGAACTATGTTGTGAGGAGTACTTACTAGGCTTCTTCCTATGTGATTATTTTCCACATTGAAATAAAATAGTGTACCTTCAATTCACAGAATCACAAAATCGTGGAATCACAGAATCACAGAATGGTTGGGGTTGGAAGGGACCTTTGGTGATCATCTAGTTCAACTCCCTGCTAAAACAGGCTTACCTAAAACAGGTTTCACAGGATCATGTCCAGGTGGGTTTTGAATATCTCCAGAGAAGGAGACTCCACAACCTTCCTGGGCAGCCTGTTCCAGTGCTCTGTCACCCTTGCATTCTGTGGGCAGCTGCCTCATATCTTGCAAATCTAAGGCAAGTCAAGAGCAACCAGATGGAATAGGCTTGGAATGATAAGCAAAGGAAGGAAAACTGGACTTTGCTTTAGAAGAATAGAACTGTTGGACTGATAGGTATTTGAAAAATGTTTGCCAGCCTTTAAAATAGTTCATCTGAACACACATTTCTACTTTATTCTGCGTCTAAAACTATTGTCTTGTTCTATAACTGTTGTCTCTGCTGAACACCATCATTACAATATGTGTCTCTGTAGAAGGTTTTATTTCTATGTGAGATTTTCTAGATCATAAATTTTATAACTTAATGCACAAYTTTAAAAAAATCAAAACAGCCACATATGTTCTCTTCCAAGGACTTGATTCAACAAAGAACTTTAAATACTTTATTAGTCTCATCATCCAAACTCCAACCTAAGATCAGAACACTAAACAGCATTGTGAAAAATACTGTCTCTGACAGACATGAAAATAAAATGAAAAGCAGCAATATACCATTGATAGCAATACTAAGATAAAAGTCCATTTCATTTGCAGGGAAGGATTAGCCTGTCTCGTCCCAGCGACTTACACCCCTCCACCTGAGAGGACTGTGTTGCTCTCTGCCCTTGGGTCAAGTAATGGTATTTTCAACAAATCACGGCAGATGCCTTACTATTCCCTTCTTCCCTCTCACTATAGCCATCAGCTTCCTGCCCTTCCATTCAGGTTCTGTGTGAGTGGACGCGATTTATCACAGCACAGACTGTGTGACTTTACATATTAGGGCCAATAACAAGGTTGCCGCTTATTTAAAAAGAACCTCACATATGAGCACATATGAGTCTTTTCCTCCACTTCAATTATTCAATGGACTGTTTGATCAAGATGAAAAACAGTAGAAGTCTGACTAATAGTGGTACAATATTGAAAATAGAGGAAAAAAATTCAAAATCCAAAGTGAAAATTTTCACAGCCCCTACAGCTTTAGAYATTGATGTTCGTTTCTTGAGTATTGCATGTCCTCTAGAAAGTACTGTACTTAATTTCTATACCTCTACAGGTGAAATACAGAGACAGAAGTGATAAAGAAAATCTTTGATTTTTTTTCAACATTAAAATATATAACAAACTTGAGGTACAGAAACAGAGCAATTAGTCAGTAAGATCACAAATGTTGCCCCAAAATTCTTCAATACCTGCTGGTCACCTGAGAAGCATGGTGCGATCAGGTTTTCTGTCCTGTACATGACAGAGCTTTTATTGTTTCTTTGATCTGCTCCAGTCTGCAGGGAACACTGTGATTAAGATACTACCTTTAGTGAACAACTTTCCAAGTTACACGGCTTACTCTATAAAAGTGTTCTGAGAGACAGGAAGAAACAGTAGACTGTTGTGAATTTTTGTTATTGTTCTTTCTTTTTTTCAGAAGTAAAGCACTGTAACTAGTTAGTTGGCTGAATGGGCTAAGTGTCTGCCAAAGCAGACACGTCATTTATTATGCAACATGTGGACTACCATCTTTTGCCACTGAACATGCTGAAAATATCACGTATAAACATCCACAYGATAAATAAGAATGTTAAATTTATCTATTCTTTCACCAGCTCCAGCTTATACCATGGMCATATACTCTGATTTGGGAAGCCAAAATTCATCTCTACTGATCACTCTAGGAAAACAAAGAGGATAGTATTTTTAATCAGCCTAGGTTGCCTAGGTCATAGTACACACACACTGTGCTCCAGACCACACACTAAATGCTCTTTATTCCATCACCTGGTCCCCTAATAACAGAAGCAGTATGATTTGAAAACAGAAAAAAAGAAAACAAAATACTATATCAAATACACACATAAATTATATAAAAAATTCATGTACATGTATACACAGAGTTAATATAAATAAATACATTTGCATACTCGTGCACACTCCTATGATGCAAAGAATTATCAGATGCAGATTCAGTCAAGCCCATAATCAGTAACTTTATAAAACAGGTAAATAGATGTAATTTAGTTACCTCATTAATAGGTTATATTAAATGTTAAATATTTTCTATATGGTCTCCCACAAACTGCCTTACAAGATGTGCTGCTGATGTATCATCATCTCTTTCCATCTATGATATCCCTTACCATTTAGAGTTATACTTGTGGGCATTGCTGATAAGGAGTTGTATGAAGAATGCACAGTGAACAATCTGTGGTAATGATTGTTGCTTGACTTAAAAAGTAGCAGCCTTTTAAGGTCAACATCAGTTCCATGTTTGGATCGTTCCTACTATTTGGAAAGGTTTGACATGTTTTAAATTACTAAGCAATGTGAAAATACATTACCAGCACAAGACTGTTGTCTATGTAAATATTTTATGGGTAGAGTCACCCGTCATTGGTTAATAAGGTAACAAAGATTCAAAGCTATTTATGTTGACTCATATTTTTAAAATGAGGAATTTGAAAACAAGAAAATCTGACAAAGTTGATCAGGATGTAAGACACTGGCTTACAGACAGACTGTTTGTATCTTGCATGACATGAACAGCTCTTTAAAATCACTTATTGAAAAGAGATGTACCATTGCCCATGTGAAATATATTTAATGCATAACACAATGAGTCACCTAATGAACCTAAGATAAATAGATATATTTCTTGGTTTTGCAGAGATGAAAGAAAAAGTTCCTGATAGGTTTTGCTTCCACTGGTTCTCCCATGGGTCCACACCATCAAGTACTGTAGGTAGCCCATTCATCATAGAGTGTACATGAATGTTCTCACCCTGGGGTTAACAGTTTGATTGGGTAGTGAGTGCAGCTCATGGGTTCAACCTGCAACAGCCATCCCCTTGGTGCTCCCCAACCTGCCTTCATTCAAGGGCAGCATAAGGGCTTCCATCATGGACTGCTCAGTTTGGACCTATTTGTTGCCTGGTCTGGTGCAGGTGATCTTTCTCACTTGTCTTGTCTAATCTTCATTGCTCAGGATCAAAGAAATGCAGCTCACACTGTCCCACAGATCATGAAACAGGGAGATGGGGCATGGGTGATGTTGCTGTTCAGAGGCTGAAATATGATAACTTCCCTTCTGCAGAGCCCATCAGAAAGGCAGCATGACAACCTGTGGCTGGCAGGCTCCTGGAAGTCGCTTCCCTCTGCATGCCTGTATCAAGCAAGATGAATGCTATACCACCCTTTCTTCTGGGCAATGCCTCAGAAGTCTGGCAGTCTTTTGCAAGGGACTTAGAGGTAACAAAACACATACAGGCACTGCAGCTGATTTCAGAGAGCTGCCCAACAACAACCTCCTGTGTGTCACTTCTGTGCAGAACAGTCTTTCAAGTTTTGTAAGGCAAACATTCCCATCAGCTGATCACAAATTTCATCAGACCCATGAAGGCTTCGACCTAAAGTCGAACACTCTGGCCAAACAAATGCATGCCTTTGCTTAAATGCTAGACCATATGGCTCAATTAATATGCATTTGAAGTGTTATAACTCAGCTTGTTCCAGGGAGGTCCTCAGGCAGGAATTCAGTTTTATTTTACAAATTGGTTTCTTGCAGTTTTATTGTGTTTCATTACTTTTTGGAGAAAAAATGTTTTATGTTCAACATACATTGTGCATAATAAGGCAGGGTGAGAGCTGTTCAAGGAGAAGCTGCTTCATAGTATTGACTGTTTCASAGTGGTAACTGTACAAAGGCAAATAATATTGATGTTTAAAATAATCTAGCAGTCTGATATACTAGGATTGAGGCCACAGGATATCAAGACATCATCGAGACCCAAAGCAGATCTAAAGGTTCCTGTTGGGAGCTCATCTCTGAATGTCCTCATTCCTGTATAGTTGGTACAAAACTGATTTGCCAATACTTACATGAACCTAGAGTAGTTAATCCAGCCTTTCTGTACAGCCAGAAAAGCAACTTTTTTGTGTGTGTTGGCACTTTCAAGACGTTATCAGGCAAATCCAACAGTCAGAACTGTATCTTTAGGGGGCCTTTCTAGCAAGCTCCATTGTTGATTCACACCTTGATAGAGTTGAAGTGTTATCCTGCTATTCTTAGAAGAATAGGAACATGTGAAGGATGTTCATGATGAATTCAAAAGAAGTTGGCTGTGAAGTTGCATTTCATTCTAGAAGATATATCTAAACACGAGCTGTGAAGAGCCAAAGGTTTGGTGAAAATAAAAGACAACAACTGTTGTGAAAGGGTTTATAAGCCTGTTAAGAGCATGCATGTTCCTGAGAGGTCACGGTACRCCCTGGGCAATATCCCTGCTGACCTGTTCCTAGGAAGATAAATCATACAGGAGCGAGACGTCTGGATGTGCTAGGTGGCACCATCTGTCATTGCATAGGCCAGGTCAGAGCTGCCTAAGCAGTGAAACTATTTTCATTAAAGTTTAGGTACACAGTCTAAATTGAAGACAGGCGTCCTCACACCCTCACATGTGACTATCGCACCTGCACAAAATTGCAGGGGCACACACCCCCTACAGCCATTGAAGATGAAAGTTGAGGATGAAAACAAAAGAATCCAAACAAAACTCTCCAACCCTTATGTTCACAGTTTGGTGCTGTTAAATTTCACATGAGAATGATCTGTTTCTGGTCTGCTAAAAAAACTTTCCCRAGAACTGAAGTTTATGATGTGTGAAATAATGTATATGGACAACACTCTTTTCCACCAGCTCCTCAAAATAACCCCTGTGCTCCCCATGTACACCAAACTGATATTCCTCTCTGAGGCCACAGCCCAGTGAAGCCTCATCCCTCCCACCCTTAACCCCCCCACTTCAATTTACGCAATAAATTATATGCAATGCGTGATATTTGGAAGCCACATCCTGCTGTAGGCAGGGCTGGCTGTACTTCCTAACACAATATTTGGGGATGACTCTGCTTCCAGAAAGTGGAGTCGATGTGCTGGACGTGGTTTAATTGGTGCCAGCTTTGTCCTATTAACAAGTGTCATCTTTCTTCACCAGATGCACAAACAGTGATATTCTGCAGGTTATAGCACCCTTATGCATTAAAGCCTTCTGTATATATTGCTGCCTGATTAGACAGGAAATAGTGCATGGTACCAGGGGATAATTCACATGAGCAAAGCTGCTTGCGTGCATATGCAAAACTGGGGCTCCAGATGCAAAATACATCTTTTTCTAATCCCTGATCTATTCTCTTTGTGTATGTCTATATATACATTGCATGCTTGTTACTTTTTATTACTTTTAAAACTTAAAAATAAAATTGGCTTCAATTTAGTTTGAGGATTGGCACCAATCCAGGACAATTCTTGTTTTAACTGAAACAGTTCACCCACTGCTAATTTTAACACAAGGGATTTATTTTATTAACATGGATGTGACTGGGAAGCACACTCTCCCTTCCTACCAGGAAGTCTTGGAAGCCTAGCACAAAGACTCAGAAACAGCTATGCCACAGATTTATAGAGATGATCTCTTTGTGTGTGAAAAGGTGTTTTTGAGAGATGCCTAATTTTCATACCTGCTTTTGCTGTTTATGCAGGAGTGAGTTAAAAGCTTCATACTCCCAGATATCTGCAAGAAACTGAGTAAGACATTGAGTCTAATTATTCCAAGCCCTTCATCCCTTTAACTTCAGTGAAAAATATACAGGAYCTGGTTCAGTTATGGCAGATGATGAGACTAAGCACTACACCTTCAACTAGGAGTAGAAGAGGGAAAAAGCAAGGGGTAATTGCTATGTATAGACAGTGCAGACACTGGAAGACTTTTAACTTGTTTCCTTAATAAAGTTTTTGCAATCTATGAAAGAATGACTTGGTTATTCATCACCAAGCTTTGCACATGACCCAGCTTTTTCTACCATTCAAGGAATGTAATTTAAACTAGATTTAAAATCCTCTGCATGGCCAAGCGTGATGCCCACTGGAATGTTCAGCTTATGTGGAATTGTTTGGTTCAGTTTAAATAAATAAATAGCATTAAAATCTCATCATGGAAAATGTAGCTGCTAAAAATAGGCTGAGGTAGCTCTAACTCAAAGCATCGAGAAAAGGTATGTGCAGGAGGGATTCTGAGAGCCGATTCATCAAGTGCAAGAGCAACCAGACTACCAGCGCTGGCGAGCTTTCAGGCACGTAAGCATCACCACTGAGCCTCCCCACCCTGCAGCAGGAGTTCCCAGCAGGAGTTAGACCTGTTCCCTTCTCTTTGCACTTCAACCACCTGCTTTCCCTCCAATCAGATTCTCCACGGAGATACAATATTCTCATCAAGCTACCTGTGGTGAGCCTGGCACCCTGCATGAAAACCACCGTGCACAATATTTCTCCACCTGTGAAGCAGCTGTTTAAAAATGAAGCAATATTAGAAAGGATTTTGCTTTTTTTAGTTTTGTTTGTAGCTTTTGATCCTGAGTTTTGTTTGTCTATGCCACAGTAAAATCTCAGCAAGCAAAACATGCCAAGAATCCAGATGGCAAAGACAGTTTCTCTCAAATTGTTTTACCTTGTGCTGTTTTCTGCTTACTTTCAGTCATCAGCCTTAAAGATGAAACTGTTATCATTCTTGATTAAGACATGTAAGTTAATCAGAGCATTTAATACAAAAAAAATAGCAAGACATTTTACATATGGGGTTCCACGATCAGTTTGGGGTTTGAGTATTTGTGAATTTTTACGAATGAAAAAGAATATTCTGTCTGATGCAACTTATTTTGGATTTTCCAGGATGCTCCATGGGAACAAACAAGAGGCCTGGCCATGGTGAGGAGGACGAGGCCCTTAAAGCAGCCTGGAACCCAGCCAGAAGAGCTTATTCCAGACGGCAGCTACCGCAGAGACCTGGTGATGCTTTTTGTAACGATTGTGCTCTTTTTCTCACTAACATTTTCAGTCAGCATTCCACTGAATTCCACTTTCATTTTTGCTCCTGGAAAACTAAATGCTTTGGAAAGCAGAAAACTTTCTGACCAGCTGTACTCAAGTGTACCAGGGTTTTTTGGTAGTTGAATTTCTGTCTATTTCTGTTACTAGGGATGGCAGACAAGGTGCTCAGCTGCCTACTTCACCTCCACTGCACAGAGAACAGAGCAAGTCATGTATCTGTTCCTGAGCCACTGGGTTACAGTGAGATTTGGTTTAAATTATTACTGGCTAGAACTGGCTTTAGAATGCCGATTTGCACATGAAATCTCAGCAGGAACTGACTGACCAGTCGGCCACATCTTTGTGCCCTGACGAACTGGTGGACAGACCAGGGCAATAACTGTATCTGTTCTCCAAAGGTAAGCCCTCCCTGTGTCTCAGCTGAGCCTAGTTCTGCATTACACTAGTAATTTCCTTGCCCCAAAACTTACAATTTATCTATATAGGGCAGACAAGGGAAGGGAGTACAATTGACATTTTTCAGAAAGGAAATCCAACAGTAAAGGTCATTCAGTCACAGACGGGAGATTTCC
This sequence comes from Amblyornis subalaris, assembly GCA_018881555.1. Classification (NCBI taxonomy): domain Eukaryota; kingdom Metazoa; phylum Chordata; class Aves; order Passeriformes; family Ptilonorhynchidae; genus Amblyornis; species Amblyornis subalaris. Next base: position 23,643,867 of record JACAXG010000002.1, on the reverse strand, counting down.
TGAGCCTTCTTCCAGTGACCTATGGTCACTGTTATTGGCTCAGATAAGTCCCAATTCATATGTAAAATATCATGGGTAACATCAGGTCACTACAACAAATTTTATTAAAAACTTTAGAAAATGTATGTCAATTTTAAGTTTTTCAAGAGTGAATAAGGGAMCTTCAAAAAAATCTATGAGAAATATGTACATTCATGATGAATGTTGCCTGCAGAAAGCTGCATGATATTTCCAATTCATTCACTTGTAAATTTATTAAAGAGCCCAACAGCACACAGGTGCCAAAACAATMATTTCTCTGACACTCTAGTTCTAAAAAAAACGGCAAAATGGATCCTCCTCCTTTGCCCAAAACATCTAACCATTAACGGATCAACTACTCAGTTTGCATGCTTCTGCAAATGCTCTATTTACATGTGATAGGGAATGCCCAAAAAGCTCACAGTTTGAAAAGCTTGTCAGAATACAGCCCAGAGCAATGGAAAACAAGGTGAGATGTGGCAGAGGTTAGATGGTATCCAAAAGTGTAAGTAAAACCTAAGAGAAGAAACAGAGTGGAAAAAAATGCTGGGCGAATCTGCTGTGCACAGCAGCCCAGTGCTCTTCCCTGAGATTTCTCATCCTTTAGCCAGCACCAGCCTGGGCCAGTGTCTCCTGGTGACTCAGCGCAGCAGGGTGTGACAGCTCCAGAAGCGTGGCAGCCACACTGCTGTGGCACTCAGACCTGTTTAGTAACATCACCTTCTCTGTTGGACACAATTAATCAGCCACAGTGTCACTAGGATGTGGAAATATTGCCCCAAGTCCTAGGGCTGGCTGTGCCTCTGAATAGTTGTACCATCCTCAAACATGCAGAGTATACCTGATCACTCCGAGCAGAAGTAAAAAAAGGAAGCGATGTCAGATAAATAATAAAAAAGTATTTAAATAATAAAAAACCAGGGGTTCAACAGGGAATGAGAGTGTGAAAGCACAGCTGCATGTATGGCTTTCAATATGAAAAGTCTGAATCGGGAAAAGAAAAGGAGGATGAGTTTCCTCCTCACACCCTTGAAGAGGACAGTGTGCCTCAGTGTGGCTGTATASTGCCTGGCAGAATGTGAAGCAAACCACATTTATCTGCTGAGRTATGTATTCATCAGATGTTTCAAAAGAGTGCAGTCAGGCCCACAGAAACTCCAGGAGTTCCTGGAGACTCTTAAGCTCCGAGTTTCTCACCTCCAACACCTTTCACACTGTAATCTCGAATTCAAAGTTCCTTTATTGTTGCMCATGGGAAGATCACAGAACAGCTACTTTAGTGCAACTCTGTCTTTGAAACACCCGTTTTCCGGCTGTCAGCTTTTTTTCCTACACCACCTCTCATGTAGCTGTACCTTGTCACTCCCTTTCCTTCCTCCTGCCCTGAGACCTGCAGCACCACCACTGTAAAAATAGCTGGTGTGGAAGGCTAACTTCTCTTGCTATAGAAATGAAACAGCTGTGATTGCTTGAAATCTGGAAGGACTGCCCAAATCATTCATCTCACTGCTCTTCCCCAGCCCTTTTCTTGCTTTGGTGATTTTCCAAAACATTATTTCTTGTTTGAAGATAGGTGGTTGTTATATTTGTTATAGAGTGGCCATGCTGAGGAAGCTGTACTGAGGCACAATGGCAGAGAGAATAGGAAGTTTAGGAGGTACCTCTCGTACTCTTGAGGTCATGTGCTGACTTTTCCTTAAGAAGTCCAGGAGTAGCTAAAAATAAGCTGAATCTAACACACACAGAGAATACATTTCAGCTAAACCTAATGGAATAAGCAGTAAAAATAAAAGCAAAGAGAGCGAGCCCAAACCATCATTCATCAGTTAAACCCTCATTCTGATATATGGTTATGTTTATGGTTTTGTGTAATATTTAAATATAACAGGGAAGAATTAAATTTTGAAAAAAGAAACACTGATCTTAAAATGGAATAAAAATCAAGACACGAGAGTGCACGTGCCCATTAACTGCATAAGAAGCAGAGCTGCTTCTCCCTGTCCAGTAACTCTGCCTGACCATGAGTTTTGAAATCCAGTCTCAAGATTATTCTTCAGATGACCGTTAATATATACGATGGTGTAAAACAGTATCCATTTGTCTTGTGGAATCTCCATAAGAAAAATTTACTTGGAAAGGGCAAATAAAGCACGTCAGGCTTTGTGCTGAGAAAATACACGCTAGGCAGCGTACAAGTCTGAGCCAGATAGAAATTAGTAATGTTCAGAAATACCCCGAGTTTTCTTTATACAAAAATGCTCTGTTCCTCTATATTCTTATTTCTACCAGATTGAACACACTGTTACTGCTCTTTTTATATGCACTGTCACTGCTCTTTTTTTCCTTCTCTTTCCTTAATGGTGTAGTTTTAAAAAAGCTGTTTACAAATTTATGTTGGGATGATAATCTCCAACAAATGCCAGGTTGATTTAAAGAGCAAACTCCTGAACATTGACAAGGACCTGTTGTAAGCTCACTGGGAATACTTGGAACATACTACAATCTTAAAGTTGTACTCAGCTGGACTGTCAATTGCCAGTGGTGTACTCTAGATAAGTTGTTCCYCTGGAGCCTCACTAAAGTTTGTAAAAACCTATTTAATGTTATGGTTATTATGTCAGCATCCCTTCTGGATTTGTTAAATCAAAACTTTTATAATTAAAAAAAAAAGTGGATGTATTCTAGTTGCATGAAGACTCCATGCAATGAGATAATCTACCTGTGATCTTCTGCCAGCTTGACTGAGACAGTTCAAGGTAAAATCTGTTTAGAATGTGTTAAGAGATCTGAAGTACTAGATTACCAGCAAAGAAAACATTCCTGTTTCCTTATCTTAGGGAGACTGGCTTCCTGCTGCAAGCTGTGGATCCTCCTCCTGTGTGAAGTGTTAAAATACCCTTGTTCAGCATTTTCAATTTCATCTTGCAGTGATATGGAAGTATGTAYAGTCTCCGTGGTTGTTCAGATTCCCTTATTGACTCCCACAGTGGGTAGTACCAGAGTTCATGCAGTATCATAGGTCATGACTCCATGGCAAACTAATTATATAGGATTCTTAAAGTACTTTGAAGATGAAAAGTACTGTATCAGTGCAACTCCAGGTATTATTATTATTATTTATATAACCTACATAATCATTAGTGGAAGCTTAGATTTGTGTCTCTTTGGGACTAAGGTGGGAGGAAGATTTGGACAAACTTCATGTCCTCACACTTTCACTGCATCTGGTTAACGTAGATAACTGGCATTCTGAGTTCCTCTGCTGTCTTCCTCAATTATAACATAGCATGAAAAAGAAAGTGATCGAAGCAAATGTGGGCTCCTATAAGGTGAGACACAAAATTACTTCCTGAGCTGTCAGCCAAAACTTGTAGTAGCACTCATTCCAAGTAAATGAAATAGGAGAAACACCAGCTTGTTAATTAACAGATATTTAATGGAGCAGGCTATTCTAAGGTAAGTGATTGGTCTTTAGCACATGACACAAGGAAAAAATAGTCATATGGAAAGCTTTTTTAGTACAAAACACTAAACACCTGAACAGAAGTGGGTGGTGAGAGAAGATGGCTGCGTGGGAGGAGTGGGGAAGAAGACAGACATTAACAAGATACTGCACCTCACAGCTGAAGCCTCTGTCAGAATGCACAAATCCCTTCACACCCTTACAGCTTGACTTTTCAGGACAAGGACAGTTTGCCTCAATTCTATAGGAAATCCTATCGGAAACAATCCAGACCCACTTTCTCTACTCATACCATTGCCAATTGAACATTTACCTTACCACCGAGAGACTGAGCATTACAGTCGTCCCAAAGTCCACAGAGCTGGAACAACCGAAATGGAGCCGGAACAAATTCCTCAGAGATTATCCTAGACCTCAGCAAGCTACACAGGCTCATGGATTCATAGCTGGATCTTCTGTGTGCTCCCAAAATAAAACTACAGGGACTTGAATAAAAGAAGGAACTAAGTAAAGCTCAGAGAAGGGTTTTCATCTCACATCACTCAACAGAAACTCCTTGTTCTCAACAGAAGTATGCCAGGTCAGACTAGGTAGATTCTTGCCTGAGTAATACTTCTTTGCCTCCACACACAAAACCCAGGTGGCAATCTTACAGCTGGCTATATATTCAGCTTTCAAACAACTATGATGAGTCTCCCAAATATATGGCAGAGTACTCCCAGCGAAACACTTTGAAGTAGTGATGCATAGATAATTTTGAATATTCCCCTTTGAATAGGGAAATTCAAAGTGTAACCAGAGCCTGTGTTTTGAAGAGGCCTTCCTGTGGAGGGTGTCCTATTATATGTAAATACTACCGAGAATAGCATGCAAATATGGTCATTAGGGAAGGTCTGAACTTTTCCAGAACAACTTCAATTTTGAGCCAAGCTACTTCAACCTTCAAAGGCAACAAACTCTGTGACTCAGCAGAAGCTGAGATTGAAAAAGCCTGTTTCAGCAAGGCCTGGTGGTTTTAAGATGCTAAAGTATCCAGAGGATTTTCTAGTGCCTTAAACTATTTTCCATGCTGTTCTCCTATTCAGTCATTTACAGACCTGTAAAAGAGAACTACCACATAGTCTATGATTGCAATGTTTTATCAACTGTTTTATCAACACAGTTATCAACTGTGGTTGCATTTCCTTATATATTTGGGGCTGCTTATGTTTTCCACTACAGAACTTACACTATAGATGGAAAAGGAAGGAGGAGGAGGATGACGCAAAGCAAGCCCTACCCAAGCAAAGCTCACAGAAAAACTGCTCAGGTGTTTGGGATATGAAAAACTTTCTAACAAGGATGAGGAGAGGCAAGGTGAGGATTTCTCTCCTCACCTGCCTAATCCAGAAGAGTTGTTATAGAGTATGTTATAGAATACCGCACACTCTCTTATGTAGTCCTGGGTAAATTTGACATGGACAACATGTATATGTATTCCATTTACATTTACAGAGTTCATGTCTCTTTGTAAAAAAAGCAACCATTTAGACTACTTTTTCATAAATTTGCCTCTAGACGGAGTTATGGTAAAAAGAATGTGTAAGGAAATAGTATGATTACACATATTTAAGTAGTCACCACCCAAGATTTAGTAGCTTATACTCATCAGTTTTCCCCTTGCAGTTATATCAATGAAAATTAGATGTCATAATATATCTTTCTGGATCCAATTTGTTTATGTTTGATGTTGAAAAGAAGTTTTGCATTGATTTAAATGACTGAAATTCTGGAACTCAAGTGAAAATTTTCTGTCAGTTCTAATGGGAAGTATGTAACTGTGGTCTCGGCTTGTTTCAGGGAGCAATTTAAATGTCTGAACATTTTCCCTTTTGTACTGGTTTAAGCTCACATGTCTCATTTTGTTATGCAAACTTCCTCAACATAGCAGGAGAGACCATGCCTTTTAAAGTGATGGGAGAGTCCACAACCACCACAAAGCCATTACTTTTCACCCATGACTCCCTTGCTTGACTCCCTCGACTGTGTACTACTAAGCCAGTACAGCCTGTCCCAGATTCTCTGCTTCCAGCTCCTAGCACTCAGCTTCTCCAGCACTTAAAAGGAGTTAATGCAAAACAATCTCTGTAAAAACATGTCTGTCTTCGTCCAAGGTGCTTTTGCATTGCGCATGCCAGAAAGCCAGTAAGCTGTATGCACCATTTTGGCTACCAGGAGCAAAGAGTGAGGGCAGCCATTTTAGAGGTGGTTGGGTTTACCAGATTACTGACCAGCTGGAACTAGTTAAACTGTTTATAGTCATAGTATCCATTGATAATGCTTAACATGTATTCATGCACAGTATCTATATTGCTTCTTAAGGTCTTCTGATAGTGCTGCAGGTTAGGAAGTCTTTAAGCCAATTTTCCTTTTTTGTGTGTGTGTCTATCAAAATACCTTTTAAATAGGAACAGAAACCAATAAGGTCTTCCTGTTTCAACCTAGTGATGTGCTAGCATCATGTAATTTACATCTGACACACTTTCCAGGGCTGACAGAGTCTGGGTGTGAATATGTCCTTGGGCACAGTCAAAAGCACATGATTTAAGTCAGGGAAAGGCAGTCATCACTTTGCAGAGCTGATTTTGCAGCACCATGATTCTGGAGCCATTATGTCAGAATAAGAATAAAATGGAGGACCCTCAAATAGTTTCATGGAACTGAGGCAGATAATATGTCTAGGTAGTGATTTCTCAGGCATGACTTATGTTTCTGACCTTATTGTCTATGTCGACAGTTGAGATGAAAGTAATGTGTAAGGAGTAGCTGTGTACCATCAAAAGATTGGGTTTTTTGCCAGAGAAATCCTCAAGGGCCGTGCACCCCACCTCTGTCATTTGAGTCCTTTGGCAGATGTAACTGCAAACGGCTGGAATGAACAGCGTGAGAAAACAAGACATCTTCAAGGAGATTATGGTAAATCTGATTATTTGAATAATACAGTGCATTAAAAAAATGTATGTCAAGCTCAGTAGAAGGCTCATCCCTGCTAGGTTTGGATTAGGAGTAAATAGAAAAAGTTCTACAGGAAGAAGGTAAATCCTATTTTCTGCCCTATTTTGTTTAAATTCCTGAAAAGGGAGCAGTGGTAATCACGGAGGAAATACAAGAAGAAATAAAAGTAGTTATGTCTCAGTGGAATAGAAACAGCCACCAGCAAAACTGGAGGAGGTTTGATTGGACATAGCCAGGACTCTTGATCAACCAGTCAAGGTAACTTCAGATGTGGGATCAACTCCCACATCTGACTTGAAAGACTCTACTCCTTACATCACTATTTTTTTCTCCTCTGTTTAAATCAATAATGAGCTGTAGAGAAAGTCTGAGGGAAAGGCCAGCATGGTGGTAATGCACAGCTGAGCCAGTGTGCTGCTGCTGAGTAGCACAACAATACTGCAGACAGATGTGGGATGTGTGGTTCTGCAACCAGTGACACAAGTACATTGTTTAAAAATTATGGATTTCAGTGGGTGCAACAGGTACACTCACATAATTTGTTCCGGTTCTCAAACTATTACTGTAGTTTCCACTTTAAATATGGAAGTTTAATTTCTAAATTAGGAAATAACCTTCAGTGTGTGCTCACTGTATTTAAAACATCTTGAAATTACATGATATGCATATAGATTTTAGGCTGTTTGTAACTTGTCCTTCTAACTTTACTCTTTAAAAACATTTCAAATTACTGGGACAGGGTGGAGGCCTTAAGATGATTGCCTTTTTTGCAAAATACTGCTACAAAAAATATAAATACAAATTTTAAATAATTAACAGGATGTGAATTTTTGTTTTATGCTTTTGTTTTAATTACCTCCAGAGATGTGTATTTTTGCATCTTTTCCAGTTTGAAATCAATATCTAACATATCCTTCTACAGAGGCATTGTATCACACCTCATTTTTTTTCATCTGCAGACAAAGCAACTGCTGCTGCAGGGCTGCACCACTAGAAAGTGTATAAAGAACTAGATGAATGGCACACAAAAGCATGTTACCATGATGACCTTGAAATGTGTAATAAATGCAGTCCACAGAAATAAATCTAGATGGGAGAAATGGCCTCTGGGATGTCTTTACCCTACACATGCACACACATGCACTACCACCAAAAAAATCACTGAGAGAGACTTGGCACTGAAGCACTAAATTATTTCATTTGTCCAAGATGMCCCATGGGACATACCTGACAATCAGCCTGTCTAGGAGACACTACATTTTGTTTCAGGGTGAGCACTTCTCTGAATGCTTCAGTGTCCACCTTTCTAAGGGCATGATCCTTACAAAATGCTTGGAATGTCCTTCCGTTTGCACAGACAGACAAGGACAAGCCAGCTTAAATATGACTCATTGTTATTATTTAAGGAAAACTTCAAGGAGTCATTCCCTGTGCTGGTGCTTGTATAGTACCCCTCAGAGCTGTAAATCCACTATCACTTGCTCTGCTTTTTCCCCTTCTYTAGAAATAGGAATGGGAAGAATTTGGACTTAAAATAACAAGCAAATTTGAAAGAAGAAACTTGTATGATAATCACATGACCATTATATTTTGATTTTTCAAATAAAAGGAGTTGAACCATCTTGCATTTAGTGTCCAGTGCTGAAAAGGCAAGCACTGTACGACTTTATTAGTGATAGGGACCTAAAGGCTGAAGCAGGAGACAATACATGAAATCACAGCCTTATCAAAATCAGTACATTTCTTCTATCGACTTTGAAGGAATGATGTTTTAATTCCAGAAATTGAAACTGACTGTCACTCAAGCAATCTGATTACATAGGGAAATGTAAACTAGAGGCAGTGATTTCATAATGTCGAATCTAAGCTGTATATAAAAATTGCTCGAAAAATTACGTGACAGTATTACAGTACTATCTTTTTTATAATAATTTGCAAATAAATAAATATTTTCTGAGACTTATGATAAGATTTGTTTATGCTGAACATTACTTTGTTCCAGGAGTGGCACAGGTGATGCTTGTTTTTCCAGTGTTGTGAGGGTGTCTGAATGTGGTCCTGTGGAATTTCAGTTCAAAGTAAATCCAGACAGATTAAATAAAGGATGCCTCTGAAACGCAGAGTGACTGGGAAAAAATGAACAGGGGAGGAATGAGTTTGGATTATCAGGTCGAAACAAAAGATATATGGATATATGAAACAGTAAAAGACAATTAGAAAATGTATTTATACTAAATTAAAACTTTATTGACTAATGTTCTCCAGACAACATGATCTGACAAACTATGGTTGCATACATGCAATGAAGTTGAAGACAACAGTAGTTTAACATGGAATGTCAAACAAATTAATATAATGTATTAAATGAAACAATTTATCTGTGTTGCTGCAAAATGGAACCAAGCTATGTATTTCCTTGGCCAATCTGTGTTCAGCTAAGAGGCTATGCATTTGAAGAAACTGGTAGATTTCTTTAGCATATATTTCAAATAAATTAGCTAGAATTGTACTCTTTAAAAATCCTTTCAACTTCACTTGCATTTCAAACATAATCTAACTGTAAACACTAAAGTTGCTAGAGCCATCTAGGAAGACCTAACTGTCAAACTCAGTGGACATTGCAGTTCAGTAAATGTGAATATTTAGAACAAGAAAAATACCAGTTACTGCAAAAGCCATGTAGGCATATTTTATTATTAATCCAGCACAAAGCACTTCTTCTAAGTTTCTCACATAAAAGACTAAAGCTTGCTTACAGTACTACATCTTCTATCATTCAAGCATCATTATTACCTATCAGGGAGATTGGCTAGATGACCTAATGGATCTTATCCACCCCTACCTTCTACAAAAGAAAATCATTCATGCCAGCAAGAACATGGTTCGCTACATCTTGGGCTTGATCCTGTAGACTTTGTTGAGGCAAAACTCCCAACAACTTAAAAGAGAGATTTTCCAGAGCAAGACATCCAGGATTAGGCCCTTTAGATTTTTTATTTTTAAAAGAGCATCCATTTAGGATACATGGAAAATATTCTATAGAATTAAAAAAATATAATGACATGTGCTTCACTTACATTGAAGGAACCAGAGAATGTAAACACCATAGTGGCCCACATCTTCACAACACCCATGAGAAAGTGTCAACTGCAAGTAACCTGTGTGCGTTTATTTCTCAACCTATGCTTCTGAGGGTGTTTTGTGTATACCTTCACCTCCACATCCACACACATATGTACACCTTTAGCATACATACAGGTGTGATAAAATTCACTAAAGGCAGTTGCTTAGTTGTCTTGATGCTTAAATCTGCAAGTGGCAGCAAACTGTGTTTTACGTAATACTAATGAGACTCTACGTGAGTAGAAGGACACAGTATTGCATGCTGCATTAAGGGCTGGAAGAGCAGGTGACCAAAGTACTTCTTGGTGGGCCATGCCTGAAATTTGAATTGAATGACTCAAAGACTGTAAATTGCCCTCACAGGAGCCTTCCAACAACCTGGAGGACCATGTAGGAAAGTTTACCTTCAAAGTGCACTTTCTAAGAATGGAATGTTCTTGACAGGGAAATGATCAGAGGCAATCCTGGACTTTTTTGCATGTTGAATAGGAAAAATGTTTTCATCTTCAGGTAGCACTTCACCTTGACAAATGTGAGTTCAGTTATTATTGGGTTTTAGTATTACAGAAGATTCTTTAGAAACAAACATGATAGTACACACATACACATACACTCAGATATTTACAGCCTTTCTAGAAAAAACAGCCCCTTACCTTAGTACTACCTTTTTCCTTTTTTTTAGTATTTAAATTCTTTAAACCAGCTACATTAAATATCAATGTGTACTGTACCACCCCACACCAACCCCACACCCCCCCAAAAAACAGCAAGTATTTTAAAAGTTTTTTTGCTTGTTTTTTTTTTTTTTTTTTTATGATTGTTAAAATCTCTTGCTTGAGACTATTAAGTACCACCTCCACTGGAACAAGATCAGCACTGACGGCATCTTCCAATGCACATCATTTCATAGTTGAGCAAGTACTGCAGCAAGAAGCTTAGATCTCCAGGTCATCAGGTCGAGGCCTGCTGCTGGCTCGGCTGCTGGCTCTGCTGGGAGGCCTCTGGTCCACAATGGTGAGGGGCTGCAGCTCATGTCCTGACGCCAGTTTTTTAGTGTTCTGGTGCTCATCGGAGAAGTCGAAGGGCTGGGCGTGCGAGTTGGAGATGGTGCTGCCAGCCTGCCCCATTCTGTTCTGCTCCGCGCTGTAGTTGGCCCAGTTTTGCTCACTGGCTTGCTTATTGTAGTTACGACAGGAGGAATTGTTCCTGTCTCCGGTAACGAGCTTGTACCCTGGGGGAGACATGGGAGACAAGGGGGCGGTCGGTGAGGAGCAGCCATTGTAATAAGCATACTTGGGGGAGCCACAGTCCTTGGAAGGGCTCATGGCACCGCTGTGGGAGTAGGGGTCGGTTTTCCCTTTCACACGATCCTTGACGCCCTTGAAGAACACGTAAAAAAGCTCGATGATGTTCAAGGCAAGAGACACCAAGGACACCACCAGCATGAAGAGGATGAAGATGGTTTTCTCAGTTGGACGGGAGAGGAAACAGTCCACTCTGTGCGGGCATGGGTCTCGTTCACAGGTGTAGATGGCATTCAGGCTAAACCCATAAATGTACCACTGTATCAGCAAGAAAGCCACCTCGAAGACAGATTTAAACAGGATGCTGATGATGTAAGTACGGAGCAGTCCCCCACGCATCTTCACTTTGCCATGCTCTTCGATCCCATACTTGAATTTCTTAATTTCTATTTGCTTGAGATGCATATCCACATTCACACCATCATTTGCGACTACCTTGAGCTCTTCTTCTCTTTTGTTCAGCTTCTCTTCTTTCCTCATTACGTAGAACACGTGTGCCAGGTACAAAAGGGTAGGTACAGACACAAATATGATCTGCAGAACCCAAAAGCGTACATGGGAGATGGGAAAGGACTTGTCATAGCAGACATTCTCGCAACCAGGCTGTTGAGTGTTACACCGGAAAGCAGACTGTTCATCTCCCCAAGCAGATTCAACTGCTGTCCCCAACAGCAAGATTCGGAAAATGAAGAGGACAGACAGCCATACTTTCCCTCCTGCAGTAGAATAGGCTTGAACCTTGTCAAGAAGTTTTCCCAAGGCACTCCAATCACCCATCTTCACAGGATGCTGGCTAAACAAGGACACAAAGGAAAAAAAATAGAGAGAGTTAAGTCAGAGCTTTAATACCTTTCATACACTAAATCACAGATCAATGCTCATAGAGCAGGGGTGTCATCTTTGTTGCAATTAATGTATTTTACATGATGTGAAGAGAAACCAGAGTTTTAGTTAGTTTGCAGGTTGAGTGGGAAGTAAGGGAAACTGAAAAGAGAAAGTAATATAGAATGCCTCAGAGCACAATGAAAAAGAGGTTCCTAATTTCACTCCAGTTTTCAAGAAGTCCAGTGACCAGTGTGGTTTGCTCAGGTTCCTTGGTGGCAGACTCAGTTCAATGACCTACACCTGCCTCAGGTGGAAAACAGCCGTGACACACTGCTGAAGCAGGGTGTGGAACTAAGTAGTGGCACTGCCTAAATATGCTAGGAATATATGAAAGATTTCTCAGTTTCAGTGTGGATTGATCATTCAGTGTAATTTTTATGTTCACTCTTTCAGACACTTAAAAAGCAAACCACAGCATAACCTAAATACAATAYGTTACCTTAAGTTAATGTTAGGGTCAGATACCTAAAATTCTACCATTGCAAAATGCATGCAGTTTTTCCTACAYAGCAACATTAAACTGTGTAATACATTTAAGACTATAGCTCCTAACGATGCCAAGATTATACTTYACTCAACTTTAGGAAAAAACCTCGCTATCTAAATAAAGCTTATACATTAGTATTTGCATCACAAAGATCAAAGTTAGCAGTCTTTACCTATAGTTTTGTGAAGGAAACAAAAACAGTAAATACATGAAACACAGCTAAGATCATGTTACCATATTGGAGGAACTGGTTTCMTGTTTATCTGTGATTTGCTTAATTCCTTGTAGTTTCAGCTTTGTATTTGCATCTTTTTGTATTTAAATTCCTTCTTTGTTTTGAAAAGAAAAAAGATTTAGCAACCAAAAAAGAAGGTAAATAAGCTCTTTCTTGTTTGTAAGACAACTCCTGGCTTGCAGTTTGCATTCCAAGTGTTGAACACTGCAAGTTTAAACTGTCTTTCCTGACTTGAGTTCTAAAGTGCGCATTTCTGGGACACAGGCAGCTTCTCAGGATATCTGGAAATACACAGGATGACATATAAGAAATGAAATGGTTTGCTTGATGTTCTAGATTCCTAGGAAAAAAAAATTCACTATAGACTTTTATCAATTGGAGAATGGCAATCTTATGCACATAAAAACTTACATTTTGCATGTAAGTAATTTTACATTCACACATGAAAAAGCGTGCAAAATCAGGAACTTAAAAGGAAAAATAATCACAAAGTTTCCCTTTTAAAGTGAAGGCTGCTGGGCATAGATATTTGTTCCGTGCATGCTGAGTAATCCCTGCCTGGTATTAACAGTTTTGATAATGTCCAAATGATTTCCTCTCCACTGCATCATTCCCTAGTGAAGGTCATTTATAGAAAAAAGCGCTTTTTGGATAATTCACGAAATAGGAAATTTTAGCACCCAGGAGACTTGCTTTCAAGAAGCAGTGAGTCACTGGAAACACAAGACTATAAATCTGGCAAACTCAAACATAACAATAGATGCCAAATAAAAGCACACCATTCCTGCCACTGAGTCTGAGAGAGTAATGGGAGACAAGTGTTTAAAGTACTTGCTCTGATAGCTCCGAGGTGCCAATTATCTTTGAACCTCTGAAAAATATCCCAGGGCCATTTCCTCCATCTGCCTAGTCAGCTGGCTCTGAAGTTCACCCACTGCAGCCTGTTGACCCTTCCTCATGTAATTAGCTGTTCTCATGAATGAAGCTCCATCAAAGGAGCAGGCCCGCTTCAGACTTTTAAATCTGGAAGCCTCTGCCARGAGGAGCACACAGAGCTTGTTTATCTCTGACACATCCCCTCAGCCATCCTCAGTTTCCATCCTTCCCAGAAAAAGCGAGTATGTCTTTTTGGGCTGGAGCGGCAGAGGAGTCAGGCAAAGAAGCGCGGAGGTCCCTGGAAAGGCTGGAATGAAATGTGACCACGTTCCTCCGCAGGCTTGGATTGTTAAAACAGAGAACAGCCTGTAACTATACAACATGTGAAGTTTGTTTTAAAGGCAAGCTATTTGCTCCATGTCCTAGCAGTGGAAGTGGACAGAAGGAGCCTTTTTCAAGTAACAGCTTCTTGATTTAATCAGCCAGCTTTCCAGTGACTAGAAACTACTGAGTTAACAGACTTTCCTCAGACTTAACGTACTTTTTTACTGTCTAAATGTTATTTCAGATTGAAAGCCTGATTAAGAAAACAGAGGATATGTTATTTCTAGGCAGTTACGTGTTGTTTGTTTTCTAATTACACTCCTCTCTGGTTCATTAACACTATATGATTTACTTCAGTTTTGACCTACTTAATCCCACACCTGCAATATTTAGAGAATTTACTACGTATTTTTTAATTTGCTTCAGCATGCAAAATTGCTAAGTTTCATTTGTGTCCTCTGGCAATATAAACTCCAGGAGGAAACATTCCATGCTTGAATTACTCATACATAGTTTTGAAAAGCAACTTTTTTAAAAAGAGATCAGTTACATGCTAGCCTTTGCCAGTGATAAAAAAACCCACATCAATTCAAAACATTGTACTGTTAATCAGATAACCTTGTGGTGGCACAAATATATTATTCCTTTTCTTAAGTGGATTGCATTGCTTTATGAAACACAGTACTTTGCTTTGTTGTAAAGAAAATTCATTCATCGGATCTAACTTGTTTACTTTCAGGGCACTGAAAGACCAGTTTTATTAACTGATTACAAATCTGTTTACCAGGTATAAAAAGAGGTTTTGTATCAAACAGGTATTTAAGTATTCTAGCTTTGTAAGTAGTTTCAAATGGTTGGCAGATAACCTTTAAAAATAGCTCTTTAGCATTCTGGACTTAAGCTTCTTTTAGCACTTCCAAACACCTTAAATGAGTCCACTGAATGACACAGGCTGGCCTGTTCGATTGATACAAATTCAGTACTTCAGGAATTTAAGGATATGGCTGATGATGAGTATGAGCGTTTCATGAGTTCCTACCAATTAATACTTTTTTAAAGGATCATAACCTACTCTGAGACGGATTTCTTCTAGGTCCTACTGTGTGGGGGTAAAGATAGGAAAATAAATGACAGCATTCATGTGCACGGGTTTAGGATGACCACATATATAAGACATTTGATTTGTAAGCCACAATTAAGAAATTCTAGAACTATTTTTTATGGACAGCATTCATCATGTCATCTGKTTCATATTTTCCAAGAAGAATAATGCAAACTCAGTGCTGTGGTAATGCGCCCAGGTCTGACTACAGTGTTAGAAGGTCACATGCTAGTGGATGGAAGAGCAGTAAGAGTTAGAGTGGGTTCTAAAATGGGATCGTGCAGCTGAAGTAATTGGGAAACAGGCCAAAGTTTTGGTTTTCCAACCTTTTCTATGTTTTTATTTGTGCTCACACACATATAGACGGCAAAAGAGAAGGTTCTGGATCTTGAACATAAATCAGCTTGAGCATTTCCCAAAAGTAACATGCATTGCAGAGAAAGCAGCTGAGATGTACAGCTCATTGGGTTTGGACCTGTTGGAATAGGGAAAGCTAGTTTTCTGAAATCTTACAAAAATAAGCAAACGTCTTCCAAACATTCCCTTGGGAAGGTGTAGTTCATATGTAGGTCTGCAGATGAGCTTCAGTTCATTTCATCCACCAGACAAAGGTTACGCACAAAATGGTTGCAGTAACTAGAATTTGTCACAACTGTGTTTTTTTCCTTTGTCTGTCAGTATTGCTGGTAGTTAGTCGCTACCAGATCTACCCCTATAGCCTCTGCCTCTCCCATGTACTACCCTCCCCACCTAATTTAATTCTAAAGCATATTTGCAAAAACAACTGTAAGCACATTCTTAGACATTCTCTAGTTGTACAAGTCAGGTCTACCCTCTGTGTTAATGCCCAGATCCAACCCTCTCCTGACTCACTTTGGAATTAAGGGAAGGAACTCTGAATTCCCCGAGGGGGCCTTGAGCCCTCTGATGCTCCTGCTTGAGAATCTTGAAATCTGGATGCCTAAATACACAAATGGCACAAAAAACAGCCCAGGTGCCTCCATGTGAGACAAATTCAGTGGGTAACATGGGTAGGAGCTACCAGAGACTGGAGGAAAGAGAGCAATGTATCTAATGAAACAGATGCATTGCTCAATGTCCTCCAACCTTCCCCATACCCACAGGAATCCTTGGCCTTGGTTCACTGCAGAGACAAATAAAATTAATCTTTTGGGCTTGCATAATATGASAGCTGAGATAACTTTACAGTGTTGAATCTTCCTGCGCTCCTGTGTGTATAAGCATTCAGCTTTATGTCGCAAATCAAATCCCTTGTGTCCATTCCTCTCTTCCCTCTCCTGAACCCAGCCTGCTGCTTGCCTTTCTCCCATTTGTATGCTTGTTAGGTATCGTGGGTCARTGCCAGTGTTTGGCTTTGAAGTTTCTGAAGGAAACATTTTAGTAAACATCCCAAAGACTAGAGGCTTAAATTCTGCAGCGTAGTGTGCTGTCCAGATGTTAAAAATGGCAGGATGAAAGCTTCACGCAAGTCCTTTAACTCGCTTTCTGTGCGCACTCATACACACACACACACGCAGGGACGTCAGGCAAAAGGTGTCCATATCCCGTTTTTGTCCTCATTACCAGGGGTTTTCGTCACAAGTATCACAYAGAAAAATGAAAAGGAAATCCTCAGATGAAATATGCTGCTTCATGAGGTTCGCTGGTTATCTCAAGGCAAAATATGAGGAGGACACATATAAGGACACAATATTCTTGTTCGTGTGTCACTCGATAAGATAGATTCTGTTCTTCGACTGTCTTTCAGCTGAAGGCTCTTTTTTCTGCTTCCTTATGCTGCTTTTTAACTACTGGCGAGCAGCAGGCAACAACTGCTACAAGGAATCACTCCAAGTCTCACAACATGAAAAGGTTTTTAGTTCTCCAAGAGATGCTGCTCAAGTATTTTTTCCCCCGCATTTTGGCAATTAAGTCTTCAAGGTAATACACAGGGAATGTGTCATATAGGGATTATGACACCAATTGTACATATTCCTGCACAGTCCATCCTAGACAACTTTCATTTATATCTACCGAAGACTTTCACAGACATTGCCAACGTGGTAAGGCATATCATGATATCCCACATTCCTTTTCTAAAATCCCTCACTGAGGTTGCTAAAACAGAGTAACTATATACAAACCAGGTTAAAAATCCATAACCCATGTCTGGATTCTATCACATCTATTTTAAAAGAAAAGGGGAAAAAAACTTAGCAGGAAGACCACGTGAAAGTCACTACTTCAGTAGCTTCAGCATTTAACAAGGCATTTAATTAAGAACCTTGCTCTGCTCAAGCTATCAGGCATCAATCAGGATTTCCATATGAAAGCAAAATGTGTGGGG
Organism: Amblyornis subalaris; assembly: GCA_018881555.1. NCBI lineage: Eukaryota > Metazoa > Chordata > Aves > Passeriformes > Ptilonorhynchidae > Amblyornis > Amblyornis subalaris. Next base: position 23,626,706 of record JACAXG010000002.1, on the reverse strand, counting down.
GAAGGAATGGGACGCACTCAGGGCAAGGTCTTTCTGTTACTAACTTCTGATGCAATTTTGGTACAACAGAGGAGAGCGAAGCGCACCTCGACCTTTTCTTTAAAAAAACTGAGTTAGCCCGAGAGCAGCAGAGAGGAGCGATCACACTCGGGCATTAGCAACAAGTCTGCAAACTCAGCCCGGCACTCGCAACTTCGCTGCAGTTCCTCCTTCGGTTTAACAAGGTTAACAAGTTGTAAAAGTGTAGCACTTCTAAAAATGTATAGAAACACGACAAAAGAAAACAAAGAATTCCTCCAAACTGCAATTTAGCACATTAAGAGAATCCACGCTGTTTAGAGATGTGTGTTTTTAAGCAAGTTCAACCATCAGCACAATAACACAGAATTCTTAGCGTAGGGGGAAAAAAAGAAAAAAGAAAAGAGAAGAAGTGTTTTCAGAAAAAAAAAAAAGTGATACACAAAATGATGAAAAAAGAAAACTTTCAACTTACCCTTGCTGATCAGCAGTGAAACTGGATCAGAGTACTTCTTTGGAGGGTTAAACTAAAATGGAAGAGCACGTTCAGGCACTCAGACCTGTCTATTTAAACTTTAAAAGTCTACTGCTGCTTTGTATTTTTCATCCTTCCTTCCCCACTAATGAAAGAAAAGTGCTGATACCTCGTAAAAGTTTTTTGGAACTTGGAACACTGGGAGAGCTTTTAACAAGTTTTCAAGCCTCTGACTGCGAGAGGAGGGGAGAGGGAGGGACGGAGCCCAGGAGGAGGGGCGCTCTGCGGGCGGATAGCAGGGAGGTGGGGGAGGAGGAGGGAGAGAGGATTGAAGGCACAGCAAAAACCAGCCCGCCGAAAGACAGAGAGCATGGAAGTCCACTCTTGCTGATGTAACAAAACAAATACAAGGGCAGTCAGCAGCCGCCCCACACCCCCCGGTTACTGGGGCACCTGGGTGGCACTGTGTCCAGATCTGGGCTCGCCTGAGACAGATGAGACAACTCGGCTCTCTGGTGTGCACCAGGAGTTTCACTGCAGGGAAAGGGAAAAATGCATTGAAAGGGATTAATGGGTGACCAGCGTGGACCTTCTGAATGCTGTGGCTGTTGTGTCCATTCCGTCCTCGCCACCACTAAGAAGAGGCAGCCCCCACAAGCCCTCTCTGCTTTTTACTGAGCCTTGTTTACTGAGGTCAATTTCCTCTACGTGCACACATGAAAGTACACACCAGGAGCAGTGTGTTTGTTTCCACAGGAGATACACATCACATATTTTTTTACTATTATTTGTRTGTGTATGTGTGCGTGTGTCAGTCCCATGGGAGACATGAAGAAATGATCTCACATTCCAGGAAACTCTTTCCAGGAAACTTCAGAAAATAAAGCATAGTACAGAGAATCAGCCTTCAATAGTGAGAAGAAATGTTCCTGATAATTTCTGAACACATTCTACAGAATAAAAGCATGCTTCAAAACTGATCTATGCAATTGGAACAAGACAAGTTTAGCTTTGTTCCTGCCCAGACTCTGGTTAAATGCTCCTTGAAAAATGCCTCATCTATAGAACAGAGATTAATTTATTTCTCTGTGTTAAGCTCCTCACACATGGAGTTCAAAAGTCATTAGGAATTGGTCTTGTGCTTGTTCATGTCATGGGGTATTAGCTGCTCTTTGGGACTGCTTAAGAGCTTCTTTAGAAGTGTTCATGGTCAGATAGTTCTCCATGAAGTTTTGGGTTGTATTGGACTCATTTGGGTTTCAACTTGTGTTATTCTCAAGAGCTAGTTCGGGGCTCAGTAGCATGGATAAGCGTTTTTTGCTCTTTGAAGAGAAGTTCAGTAATGGTCATCGAGAGATTCCTCCTCTTTACAGCTTCTTTCTGAAATAATGCAAGTTACACTCTGCAACACAACCTAGATATTACTGCATATTCTTCACTGCTTTTCACCCAGAACTCTCCAGAGAAGAGAAGTAAGACAAGATCTTTGTAGAAAGATACTCGGCAGGGAGCTTTGAGGCTGGGAACTAAATACACACGTCCTGGTTCTTACTCTGGAGTGGTTAGTAGCAGTCCACACTGCCTCCTGTGTGAGAAAAAGAGCTAGTACACTAAAATGCACACCTTCCATTCCCCTTTTTCCAGCTGCAGATGGAGACAACTGGTTTGCTCAGTTTGCCCTCTTTCCTTTGACAGTGGCTGTTAGTTTTGATTTTGTTGTTGTTGTTGTTGTTTTTACAGTTGCCCAAGCCATATGGCAGAAAGAAACTTCATGTTTTCTGAAGGTTGTTTTCAGGCTGCCTTTTCTCGTCACATTAAGGGAGAAATGGAGCTTTGTGCCTCACAGGCTGTGGGCCCTTCTTCTTGAGAATGGAAAAATTGTAATATACAAACCATAGCATTTCAGTGTCTTCATGATTGTGGTATAGACAGTGAGCACAGTACACAGAGAGCTCCTGCTACTGTCTGTAAAACACTGGTTATTCTGGATCTAAGTATAAAACTCTGCCAACATGACTACGTGCGTGTCGATGCTGAGACATGGAGGACATTTGGGGCGTTGTATATGTTGGTACTGAAAAAGTTGCCCTTTAGGAAAGCAGAATTACGCCAGGAATAAATGCTTGAATTATAACATGCAAGAATACAAAGCTATCATTCCCTGTCAAAGCTGGCAAGATCACAGGGTCCTGCTTGCCTGATCTTGCATTTTTCCATTATCTTCCAGTAGAGGCTTTGCAATTTTTCAAACATTATGGTTTTGAAGGAAGGATGAGAAGTATTTCTCCACTTAAATAAACAAACAGTATTTGTGGGAAGCTCAGMAATCTTAAAATCCTCTTTGGAAAACTAAAATGTGTACATTAGTAACAAGGGAAGAACAGTTTTGCGGCCATATTAAGCGTAGGACTTAGTTTTACTATGGCATTATCTACATGCAAAGAGAAAGTTTTACATTTCTCCATTGTGATACTGTGTAGAATTAGGAAGGATTCTTATTTGTTCTGGTAAGAATTACATGGAAATGTCTCTTAGAGTTTGGAAATATGTCTCCATGATCACATTTCACARCCTATTACCAGAACATATTCAGCTTCAGGTGACTCAGTGATCTGCCATTTCACAAGGTTACCAGAAAGTCTCATATTCATTTGCCTTGCAATGGAAATAAGCTTTTCAGATGGAACAAATGTCCTCATACACAGCCCCTCTTTAGCTGAAGCTGTGCTCAACAGGAAACCACAGGGGTGTAAGATCTGAGATATGTGCAAATCTGTTCTTAATTATGGACTAGGAGGTGGGTAAGAAGACCACAGGTTTGAAGCCTTGCATTGTAGAAGACAGATTCTTTTCACATGATAGAAATGAACATTTTGGGGCCTCGAGCTCCCTGGGAACTCTATCGGCATCCATTGACATTTTGCCTTTCAAACAGCACTGTCTCGTGAAGTAATCTCTCAGCGTGGCAATGAGAGGACTCCAGAACCCGTTTGCCTTTGGTTTGGCAGGCTGCAGCACACTCTGTAAGGGCACAGTCRCACCACGACCCAGACGCAGTGCTGGAGCCCAGCCTCCGCCAAGTGCGTCTCTTGGACTGAACCTCAGGGTGACTTCCACAGTGTTTCTGTCCACTCTCTCCTGAATCCTCAGCTGAATCACTGGAATAGTTCAGAGCCCACAGACCTGCTTCTGCTTTTCTACACAGGCTTACCAAAGGGAACCATAATTTGGATTATTTAGAATTTCCAGCTTTTGACACATATTCATGGTTAATACAGAACTCACTCCATTGTTTTCTTTCTATTTATTACCTGAACAAAAGTACAGAATTTTATAAAAAACCCTTTTCGCTCATATTTCCTCCAAATATTCCCTCAATAATATTTGAGCAACCTGATTCACTAGGAAAGCCGTAGTGAATGTTTCATTTGGAAGGCTATCTAGTCCTTTGACCATTACCAAATCTCCCCCGGCTACCAGTGGGGTTCATGGTCTACTTCCAGTTAAGCACGTCTGTAGTTTATGGAGCTCTTAAAATGAATCACATGCCTTCACTTGTTTTCAACTTGTTTGAAAAAGTCACTTCCCAGTACTCCAATGCACAGCACTGTCCTCATCCTGTGCAATTTGGGAGAGGAATCCATGGACCAAGTAAAATGAGCTGAATATACAGTAAATGGAGGTTAATGTACGCAGGCAGTGCTTCTTGGGTGCTTTCAAGGCAGCTGTGCWGTCACCCGCATCCCTGGATGGCACGTAAGCTTCGGCACGTTTTCACCGATATCCCTTCTCACACATTTGGCTTTAAAGACACACTTGTGAATAATGCGTGGCCCTGTTTCATGCCCTACAGAGGTAAAGCTTTTCAGAACATCCAAGGAATAATAATGTGGTATTTCATGATTACCTAAGCACATAAATGTGCCGACTAATGCCTTTTTTTTTTTTTATGTACCCAGTGTTTTTTGCTTGTTTAAGGAATTTACATCACATAAAAATACAACTCAGCTTTGAAGTAGCTGACCACAGTGCTTGCACATTCTCTCAGCYGGGGTGACTGGGCTGGAGCCCACTGTAAGAGCTGATGCACCCAGCACCCTTGAGTCTGCAAAACACAGCCATGTCCCTTCCCCGCCCCAAGTTGCAAAGGGTCATTGCTTGTTCAAAACAGACAATTAAAGGCAATTGTCATCCTTCAGGGTGGTATCTGGTCCCACTTGGGTGGCACAGCACATAGAGTATAAAAATATTTTCTGATAATTTTAAGGATAGTAATAATAAAAAGGAGAATAATCACAAGACTGTCTCTTAGTGAGCCCACTTGCCATTCCTTGTTGAAACTAGTCTCTCAGATTCATTTAATTCAAAGCCAGATATTCCCCAGGGGAAGAGGAGGCTTAGTCAGCATAAGGTAGATTCTGCTCCTACTGCCTGCAAAAGAGAAAAAAAATGCTATTTTAAAAGAGACCCTGCTGGAAAAAACATCAAGACTGAAGCATCTAAGATGAAAGTGGGATRTTCTCTGTGACAGATGCCATTGCATCAGAGCCCACCCGAGAGAATGGTCACCATTCTCCGGAAATATATTGCACTGTTGCACAGTCATCTGTCTACAATCTCAGAGTGTTTTATAAATATTATCATAGAAGAAGTTAAGTTATAGTAACTTCTTTTACGAAATTGGAAAGTTTGTCATGGAGAATATCAGCAGCTCTTCTGAGTCATAGACAGCTCATGGCTCAACCAGAATTACAAGCAAAATTTCTTAATGCCATGGTCCATCCTTTAAGCCCCAAATTGTTCTGATTTGTTCTCTAGTTGCATTTTGGAATATCAGCTAGCAGTGCAAACAATTAAGTGGGTGTTTCTTTTTAAAATTTATGAGGATCACAGAGAAGGAAAATACAGTGTTCAAAGCTTGGGGTGATTGCTTCCTTTCTGTTCTTTGTGCTGGTTGGTGCTTGCCACTTCATACCACTACGGTCTCATCACAACTTCTTCATGGTGATACCTTGCTCACTTTCCCATGCCACATTTAGAAATATGAATTCACTCCWGTCATACTTATGGACAGAAAGGGAGAAGGGTAATATATGAAGGCTCAGATGCTCTTCTGGTGTGCCAAGAAACTTCTAAACCTCATTACAGACAGCTTAAACACCAGGAAAGTTGGTCTTAAAAGGATTTATCCCAACATTGTAATTGATTCCAATCAATATATCCTCTGAACTAGCTGCCTCTCTAGAAAGACACTAGAAAAGTATTCAAAGAAAGAATGAAGTATGAGTTCACAGATCCTTATGAATTTGGCTCCACCTTCTGTACACAGTGAAAATAAACATGAATTATATTGGACCTTGAATGCCAGGTAATCTTCTTGTTTATTTTATTTTTCATTTCACATTCAAAAATCCTGCACTGAGATGGTCTTCTAGTATTTTGTGATCTTTTGTTTCTCTATATTGGTGGTGGTGAGGCTTCCAAGTCCTTTGGTTCCAAAGGATGGGAGATTTTTAAAATAAATATAGCCATTTCATGTTTTCAAACCATAGAGTAACAGAGAGTAAAAGTAACATTGTCTTTCACAAAACTGTCTTTAAATTTCTTCAGGAGGTCTGGCAATGACTGAATATATTAATAGTAAATATGCACATGTAAAATATTATCCAGCCATATAAATAAAGACTCTACAACCAAACTACAAAACAGCAATCTGCAYAAATGAAAGAATACCAGAGTAGGTAACTCCCCCAAATTACTACCCAGTTGAAGATACTTTCGTACCTTTATTGGTGAAAAACATTCTTTGCTACCAAACAAAAAAAATCAGCTGTGCAATAATCATCATGCTTTGGATGTTTAGAATAAATGAGCTGTTTTGACATAAGTCTAACCATTTTTATCCAGGATTTACAAACAGCAACCGCCTTTCTGTGGAAGTCTTAGAAATTTAGTAGAGATTGATGAGTTTTCCACATGTGGCTGAACCGAGGGACAGAAAGCTTGGCTACTTTCAGAAGAGCAAAGAGGAAACGGGTGAGCTCCCCTCCTCTCAAGAAATTGTGCCTTTTCAGTCCTGTTCTCATAATATCCTCAGGTCGTATTTAATTTTGATTTTTGATCTTATTTAAATAATTCCAGATTCAATCGGCATCTGAGTAAATTTATTGATGCGAGGCATTGTGTTTTATTAACAGAACAATGTTTTTACATTTAGCTAGGCAATATCATTGGTTACAGTGGATTAAACTGAGGTACTTCAATACTTACATAAGCATTGAAGTCTAACTAAAAGGACATTTTATCTAGATAATCAAAATGAACATTTGGTTTTTGTCAGTCTACTCATTGATATTTAGAAAAAAGTTCATTTTTTCTATCACTTCCTACATAGAAAGAAACTAGAATCAATTATTTGTAGGCTGTCTGATTATGTCATACATTTGAATAAAATTTGTTAATCACATTATAAATGTAACTGTTTGGGGTTTTTTTTATTCTTCACAAGATTAGAGAATGCTTTTGGGCAGCCTTTTCCTGTAGATACAATTATTTTTAGATTGACATGTGGGTTCATTCACATTTCACTGAGTGACTGTGTTCACTCACTTGCAGACAGTTTACGATAATCGTTTTAAAGTCTTCTCCCCRCAATACTGCCAAGGAAACAAAGAGGTTTATCTTTCCTCTCATTTTAAGACATTTTTTGCCTGCCAAAAAGAGAAATTTAATGTCACCTGAGAGAGCAAGCCTGAAACACACTATTTCAAAACGTTTCTGAAAAGCAGAGGCAGACTGAGATGTTCCTGGCTGAAAGGCAGAGGTGCATTCATTGGGTTTCTTGATATCACCACAGGGGTGTTTGAGGACGTGAACATTTCAAGTTTTCCCACTAATTTCCCCTACACCACTCTGTTGCCATTTGCTGTACAGCTGCATATATGTTGGCCAGAATCACTTGAGGAGCATAATTGCTTCTTTCTTTTGGCAGTCTGCAGGATTAACGGTGTTGTAGACATGAAAGGGTCTGCAAAGAACTAAATGTCAAGAAATTCTACATAAAAGCAAGTAAAAATTATTAATAGGGTTGACTGCTGGTAAAAAACACAAATTGATTTAAAATATACTACTAATTAAGGGGTTCCCATAAGAACAGCTTTGGGAAAACAACTGGAAAATTAATCTACTGGAATTAGCAGTTTCTGTTATAAGATTTTCCCAGAAGGGGATCTTCCAGTATAATCCATGACTCATTTTCTTAGGCAGTAAAGAACATCAAGTCCAGAAAGCTGCTTTGAATTTAAATGTGTGTACATTCATTTATTTAATTTCTCAGAAATTTTTAGATTAACTGAGCTGAAAAAAAAAATGCAGTCGAGTTACACGGTGTATCAGTAATTTAATGACATGTACAAACGATGCATAAAGAACATAAAAATCCCTGACTCCATAATTTAGGCTAGGAACTGCTCATTAGTTATTGCTAGTACTGTTCAGCAAACATGAACATAGGTACATAAGGGAAGACATCACATAGTAGATAACAATAGCTTTCAGCTATTAAATTTTAATACAAAGTACATTATATCAAAAGCATGCTAAAAGCATACACAATAAAAGCAGTTCAATAATGTAAGAAAAATTAGTTTTAGTGTACTGAGCATTAAACTAAGGGTTATTGTTTACATGTCAAATTTGAATAGTAAAACCCAGCAGCTTTACAACTTTCTGAGGCTGCATTCAAAATAAACAACGCTCAATTACCTGCCCTAAAAACTGACACTGGTATATTATCCATAAGCATAGTTCTTGTAAACTTAATCGAAATAAAACCCTAAATGGGTACTAATAATCTCAGACTTTTCCAGATGTACAGAACATTTTCAGAAGATGGAATGTAATAATTAAATCAGTATTCTCACAATCAAGTTTATCTCTTGCAAATTATTCTGTCTAAAATCTAAGTGAAAATTGGTAGACAAAGCCAGTAAGATGTTATCTCCTATGAAAATTAAAATAAGTTCTCCTTATATAATTGCATTTTAGGGTGACTTAGTGTCAGGAGGGAGGAAGAGAATTAATACAGAATTTAAGTCCTAGTACAGACATGGAGAACTGAGGCACACAGGTCCTAATTTCTGGCCCAGCAGCCTTTCTTCAGTGAATACCAAGCTCTGGAAAAGCATTAATTCCTGCAGAGCTCAGGATGCACCTGTGGTGCCCAACATGCCCACAGCCACCCCATACTGTGCTGCCTGCAGCCCCCTCCCATCCTTGTTCTGGCCAGAAACCCAAAAATACCAGAGGTGCCCCCACCTCTCTCCCTGCAGAGGCCCCATTTAACCCCATATTTTCTGAAGCAGCCCAGGATGAGCTGCCATGTGGAGCTCCTCACGTCTTCGTCTTCTTCCTGGATGAGGCTGCTCATAATTCTGCTTCTGCTGCTCCTGAGATTTTTACTAGTTATTTAGTGATGAAAACACTTGCCCTCAAAATGGTAAACTTGCTTGCAGGCCCCACTGAGGCTGTTCAAGACAGTATCTTTAGATTTTGAAGCCGCTGCTTTGATTAACAAGACAGAGGACTACTGAAGGAAAACCGATGTATCCTTTATTCCTGTTGAGAAAGCTGCATTATTTTGCAAAAGTATGGCACTCAGGGCTATGGTTTAGCAGTGGATTTGCCTGTGCTGGGTTTATGGTTGGACTCAATAACATTAAAGGTCTCTTCCAACCTAAAGGATTCTATGAGGTTGGAACTAAATTGTCTTTATGGTCCCTTTCCAAACCATTCTATGATTATATGAGAAAAAATTGAAAAGTTTATTAACCTGAGAAATAATTGAGAAAAAATTCTTGCTTTTCTTAACATCTTTTTCAAAAATAGCCCTAAAGATGGGATAAGTATTCATAACACAGTGCTAAAGTATATTTATTTCTGAAAATTTCAGATGGTCACAGCACAAGTGGATAAATCTACATGGGCCTGAGAACTCCTTTTGCCATCCACCGAACCGTAGTTTATGGAAATTGAGTGATTAATGCATTTTGGATGAACTTCTTTATTCACTATTTATACTCCTCTTAGTAAATTCTTTTTCTTAAAACTAGAAAGCAGTCATGGGTATGAAGCTAGTTAAGCTGATAACCATAGAAGATATTACTGAGAATGTTTACTGATAAAGGAAGATCATATTGATTGGCCAAGTGAGCCAGCAAATGTGGGTTAATCTTGGGTACAGGACAGGGGAAGACACACTGTAAACTGCAAGTTAAATGCTAAACAGAAGTAAAATCTCTTAGAATTACTTCATGAATGGCTGTATAAAACACAGATCCTTTTATGAATTCATGTAGAGTCAAATGATATTGATGCACAATTTTTTTGCTTTTCCATGGCATATAAATAGCTCTTCGTTACTTTTTCAACTTTTGTTCTCTGCCCTCAATACCATTTGATTTCAAGAAGGAATTCTACATCAAGAACAAATGGGGTTTCTACCAGCCTTTGAAATGGAAATGTAGAAGTCTCAGTGTGAAATTGTAAAGGTCCTTGATATGCAATCTGCTTGACCCGCAGACTACATCTGAGAAGTGCACGTGTAGGGAGCCCTGGTGCTACTCACACCACCATAAAACAGCTCACTTCTACCACTGGTCTCTGCTGCAACAACTCGTAAGGAGTTTTAAAATAAGTGTTTTGCTCTGATGGTGAATATGGGTAGATTTATTATAAAACAAGCAACTGGGAATTGAGTACATATTGCATGTAATTATTCTGAATATTCATGAAATACAGGGAAACACATTAAGGCAATAATATGCACTTAAAAATGTGTGAAACATCTTTTGGTTCCTTTTTAAACTCGCGAGAGCAGGACTGATAGGGAAAAGCATATTGCTTCTTTTGCTCCATAAATTGTCCTGAGGAAGGTTTATTGCCATAAAATTATGATTGGTTGCCAGTGTTTTCAACTTAGGGATGGAAGCAAAAGCAATAAAGTATGAACAAAAATTATGGCATCATTGTCTGTCTTTTTTTCTTGAAGTTACTAAAGATATTCAGGAAAGCAGCATAGTGATGAACTTTGCAGATCAAATCCATAAAAGGGATCCTTGCACTGCAGGACTGGTCAGTGTGGCCACACTGATGATCACTACAACACAACCTATTCAAATTCCTGTTTTAGCTTAGAAAGTTGCTTTCCTTGCACAGACTGAGGCACCAAGCAGCTTCACGCTCTTAAGACCAGTATGCCCCTCAGCAATCACAGCAGGAAGCAATTAATGACTTCTCAGAAAATTAGGTGCCTCCAGACACGGCACTTGCTGACTTGGAGCTTCCAGGCTATTACAGCAGTACAGAAAGACCTAAAACATAATTCAGCACCAGAAATATTGTGTGTCTTTAAACCAAAAATCTTTGACTTGATTCCAAATGTTATGCTGAAACATAATCTTTCTTTCTGTCCCTGTTAATTACTGGTTTTACGACAAGCTCACATTTCTAAGCGGCTCTGCAGACCAAGGTTGCAGATAGATATTAGGCACAATTTTCACATTGTGCCAAGAAGAATAACTGCTGCTGGGCAAAAAGCCCGATGGATTGTTTAGACATCCCAATCCTAACCAGGGTTTGAAGTTTTGGTGGCTACGAAGAAGTATAATCTGCCAACACAGCAAATTAACCTGGAAGACATTGAAGGACATCACATATACATTTTCACATTGTCCCTATTCAGATTTGCCCTACATTTAAATATAAAAGAAGCTCTAAACTTAGTGAAAAAAACATATAAAAACACAATAAAATGATCAAAATATAGATTTTTTTTTAATCTTAAAAAGTTTTTTTTTTTGATGGCTATATCACAATACAAAATAATTTAAAGATAGAAATTTTGATTTTATGCAAGACTAAGGTTTTGAACAAGAAGGAGGCAGAGGTTTGGCCTGSGGGGACGCGGGGCCAGGCAGGACATCCGCCTTTCCCGCAGGTCCCGCCAGGGGGCGGTGCGAGACAGGGGAGACCTTCGGTCCCTCCGCACGGCGGGAGCGGGGCTGGATCAGGGATGCGCGGGAACGGGGCTTGATCAGGGCTGGGTGGGAGCGAGGCAGGGTTAGAGGCCAAAGGAAGGCAGTAGACTGGTGGCCGCGGCGTGGCTGCAACAGTGATTCGCCGCCATGTGATCCTGCTTCCTATCAGAAAGGCACTCCACAGCCTCTCTTGTTTCATTGATTCCTGATACCTTCAGCAGCCTATGTATATCTTCATGTGTACACACACACAAACACTTTTTTATAACATCTGTTAAAAAGAATATACTTTGTTGTTGTTGTTCAGTTCAGGAATGCAAGAATTGACTATAAATGTTAAAAATTTTCACTCATATCAAAACTCGGTGTGTTATAGACCTTCTTTTAGTTCAGGAATGAATATCTGAGAATTTGAAACTCGTGGGTGCCGAAGGGTTTCCATCTGAAAGTAATGATTTCTGAAATACATTTCAAGGTCTTTTATAACATGGTCTAGAATATATACTTGTCATAACATTTTCAGACTGTCAAACTGATCTACAATATTTTGTTTGGTTCTGGTTTTCCAGTAAAAGTCAATATAAGTTGAAGGAATGCTCGCTTTGCTATCTATCAGCTTGGATCATCTGCAAAATCAATCAGCTTTCAACAGAGTACATCTCAGAAAGTTAGTCCTTGCTTTTTCTTTGTGTGCCAGGATTTCTGCATTACATATCACCGAATCATAAGCTGAGTTGAAAGAGACCCGCAAGAATCATTGAGTCTAACTCCTGACCCTGCACAGCACCATCCCCAAGAGTCACATTGTGTGCCTGAGAGTGTTGTTCAAACACCTCTTGAACTCTGTCAGGCTTGGTGCTGTGACCACTTCCTTGGGGAGCCTGTTCCAGTGCCCAGCCATGCCCTGGGTGAAGAACCTTTTACTAATATACAACCTTAACCTCCCCTGACAACTTCAGGCCATTCCCTCAAGTCCTATCACTGGTCACAGAGAAGACATCAGTGTCTGCTCCCCCTCTTCCCTCACAAGGAAGTTGTAACTGCAATGAGGTCTCCCCTCAGTCTCCTCTTCTCCAGGCTGAACAGACCAAGTGACCTCAGCTGCTCTTCATACGGCTTCCTCTCAAGGCCCTCCACCATCTTTGTAGCCTTCTTTGGATGCTCTCTAAGAGTTTAATGTCTTTTTTATATTGTGGTGCCCAAAACTGCTCCCACGACTTGAGGTTAGGCCGCCTCAGTGCAGAGCAGAGTGGGACAATCCCCTCCCTTTCCCAGCTGGCGATGCTGTGCCTGATGCACCCCAGGACACATTTACCATTTACATGGTGTAGTGATTTGATTAGGGCACCAGGGTTTTCAAGGTCTATTAGTACAACTAATTAATTGTCATTAATTGTCTTCTGGGTTCTTTTCTGTCATCCATATTACTCTATTAAAATGTTCTGGCCCTTCTGGGAACAATATGTTGCATACTTTTGTCAATAAACCTACACCACAGACATTTTTCATTGAAAGTGTCAGTCAGCTGCACATGAAGTGAGTGATTACTTGTAATTGATTTGGTCAATTCCTTCTGGGAAATATGATAGAGCAATTGTTTTAACAACAATTTCAATTTCAGAGACTGTATGTCAAACCTTGATGTTTTTATCTGGAGATTGTGTTTAGCCGCACAAAAAAAAAGGGTACTTAGATCACTTGAGATCAAATTGTCTCTAGAAGCATTGACATTCCATTACAGTAAGTTATTAGAAAAAGTATCAATTAGTCATAACACTTGAGGACATGTTCCCTCCTGACGTCACGTCTGGAAAAGGCACTGTATGAGTTTGGGAGAAAAAAACAAAACAAGCTGTGAGGTAAATAACCATAGGTAACATATGGAGTCACTGGTGGATGTAAGCAGCAGSAGTTTAAACACTTTCTTATTACTCTTTATAGGATAATCAAATCACAGGCAGCCCTCTACTTGTACTGTAGATACAGGTTAATGTTCGGGTAAATAAATTAACAAAAAAGTCAAGAAATCCATCAAAAAGTTAAGACTTCCATTAGTCTTAAGTTGTTGTAGCAGTCATGCAATAGTAAATTTTAGCCATAGTAAATAGAATATCTAATTCATTTAGACATTTTCCATATTTACATGATATTTCCAGGCATAGTTTAATAATTACAAAAGTATTCACTGCTCAAAATTATCCATTTAAACGTTTACATTAATGTATTTTAGGAATGTCTCGGGAATGCTCCTGTAATACGTAATCCCAACCCTTATTTCCAACATGAGTTATTTGTACACTACAACCTGTTTGTGGTTGCTATTTTTACTATTGATTTATTGATTTCTTAAACCCACAAGGGACTTTCCAGAACGTGTGTACTCCTCTTGTTCACCCCTAAGAAAAAGACATGTACAAATCCACATTAATCTGTTTCTAATATTTGATTTTCAGCAAAAATTGCTGATAATAACTTATCCCGTATGACTGTCCTTAAGGAAATGCAGAATACAGCATAAGATCGTAGACAAAACAGTGCAATCTAAACTCCAAGCCAGTAATACAAATTGAAATGAAAGGTAATGGTAAAGTTTGGGATTTTCTTGTTTGCCTGATTATTTGTTTTTGTGCAGGGAATGTGAGAAAATACAGTAAGAGAAAATAGAAGGTGAAAAGATGCTCTTGAATGAAGGAAAATATTTTCCAACTGTCAGGGAATTGAAACTTGCTTTTGTTCTCAGTCTTTGTATGGCCCGAGTTGTTTATAACTAACTCAGACATAAGCCCTTGAAAGACCACAATTCTCAAATGGCAAAACCATAGGTGAGTAGACCTAATGAAAGCTATTTCCAGATCTAAATCTTCCAATTTTGTATTTCAACAATTAGGGTCTAGCTGGCATCTAATTAGCTCTCTAGTGAGGAGAGCTGACATATAGCCATAGGAAAATCAAAGATGTCCATTTCTTGTGTCCTCTTTGAAGGCTGTGGAGATCAATCTCAATGAAGTGAACAGTATAAAGAGATATTGCCAAAGACATGGGTGATTTTTAAACATCAAATCAAAGAAGATGAAACAATCTGAAAAAGAAATGTATCACATAAAGATGAAAACTTCTTATTGAAAGTCATGCACTGCACGGTGGATGTGCACAAAATTATTCAACGCATACTTTGCACATAGGCATTTCTAGTAAAGTATTATCTCTTTAGAAAATCTATTTTAGAATTTCCAGTAGCTGGGAGGACCTRTTAACATAGAGTTGCACTTCACAGTAGCACATCCTCCAGAAATGTGAGGGTTTTTCATGGAAGGAATATGCACAGAGGTCTGTAAAAAATATTAATGGTACAAAACAGATAGTGAGATGATTAATGCTTCAATATGGATTATATTTCTGTAAATGTAATCTGATTTGTTCTTGAAACAACCACATTGAGGCATTTGCTTCATTGTGATCATCACAGTGTCGTAGATTGTCAATTTGCCTTTTCAGTTTGGGCTTTTGTTTGTTTGTCTTTTTACCTTGTTCTTTATTTGCTTTCATAATGACCAGTGTGCCCTGCTCAGTATTAAGAACTTTCCTGGATTAATTTAGTTCTCAAAATCAGATTTAGTACTCAAATAACTTGGACTTTGAATCCTAGTTCAGGGTGGAGCAAATAATGGATAAATGTAGGAAATGGGAATTATCTCAGCTGTAAGGACTTACTTTGAAAGATAATTTCTAAAAGTATCTAATTTATGTGAGATTTATTCAGTATATATTCAGGATATATTCAGTAAGAAGTGTACCTCCATTATGAATTTTATGCACAGTTATGGAGTGCACATATGCAATGCTGTACCATTAATGGTTTTGACAGATCTTACTCTTGCTCATTTGGTTGCCTTTTTTACCAGTTTTTGCAAACTATTCTCTTTTTGTCAACCAGKGTTATGTTTCACACATACCACCTCTGGCAATGTATGAAAGGAAGATATGGCTATGAAAAGAGTTGTACTAAATGATGGATTCAGCTTTTTTCAATGTAAAATTTCTGTGGCACCCATTCTTTTCTACTGTATCTGGGATGGATTGCCTGCCTTAAAACTCACAATTAGAAAAATCAAAATAATTAACATCTTGTAAGCAGGTGCAAACTTTTATTTGGAGGTAAAAGGAGAATAAGACAACCATTTGGGTATTGTGATTACTAAACAGGGAATGATGTTCAAGTGTGTAGGTCTCAACGCCTTCTCCCAAAGCTGAAGGTCCACAAGTCTTCCAGCTATCCCTGATCTAATTTCCTCTGTAGGTTAGCCCTTCTCATGCTCCAGATTGTTAACCCGTGATTGCTTCCAAGGCTGTGTTTTTGCACAGGCGAGCGCACTATTGTGATTTGCCAAAAGATCAACAGGTTCACATCTTATTTCCATATCTTAATACCAATAGTTCAAAATGATTTTTTTTTCACTTTTTGAGATCAAAACTCTCATTTTTGTGGAGACAGGGATTTTCCTAGCAGTGATTCTCTATGTGATTCTAGGATCTGGTTGCCTTACCCCCAACTTTTCCTCCAGTCATAAACACAAATAGAGACATATGAATTCCTCTCAGGTGATTTTCAAAATAGCTTGGCTATTGAAGGACTAGAATTCAATATCTGTTACATAGTCCAACCACAGCATAATTTGCCAAAATACTTGAATTTTCTTTCTACCTTGAATTGGGGCATGAGAAAATACCTGGTTTATGCATGTGCTTCATTTTGGAGTTTAATTACTAAAATTCTCAACATTTGAATTTGCTGAATTATTAAATAATGCTGCAGGGTAATGTAGTTGTTCATGGTCTGGCCATTTAAAAACATGATGGCAATTTTATCAACAATTTAAACAAATAATCATATTGAGACTCAAATAGCTAGCTATTAATGTGAACAATTCTGTCATACTGAAGCAAGGATATTGATGGCTGTGTATTTGCCARAATGCAGAACAAAATAATACGAAACCACTTTTATACAAGGCACTTTCCCCTTCAGCAGGATTTTAGTTGAAGTTGTCTTCTATTATTTATTTGAATAATTTAACAATCTGTTGCAGTGCAGTTAAAAAGACAGATTGGACTGAACCCGTATTTGGAAGAATAGGATATAYGACTTTCACCTGTTGTCAAAATTCTGTTTAATTAGCATTGAAATTTGCAGCACTTGCCTTCCTACCTAAATTAGTGTAGCCAACTAAAATGCAATGTTTCCATACCTGTAAAATGTTCAATATAGCCAGGAAGAAGCAAGTTGTGTTTTAGCTCAGGGTTTTCAGACTCTCTTATAGATGTAGCTGAATGCACTCACAAACAAAATCTTTACCAGTATCAAAGAAGCAGATCACAGAACTGGCAATACTTTCAGATTGGTTCAAAGACAACACAGCTATTCAATAATTAAGAAGTGAATCCATTACTTTCTTGTTCTGAACACAGATCTGTTATTTTAATGTTCAGTGTCTTCAGTAGACACAGGCTGTGGTCTATGTTTGTTTACGTAAGAAAAAGCAAGAGGAAGACTCGCAAAGCACAGAAACATTAAGGTCCATATGTTCTCAACAGCTGCACAAGCTGGAAAATTGTCAGAAGCTGGGCAATATCAGTGTAGCAATGTCACCTGCCTGAGAGCCCAGGGTGCATGGTTTTAATGTCACAGTCAAATTGCTGCATGTGCTGCTGTCTCAATGATTGTTGTGGAGATACAGCCTGTTCCACAAGTACCCTTCATCT
This sequence comes from Amblyornis subalaris, assembly GCA_018881555.1. NCBI lineage: Eukaryota > Metazoa > Chordata > Aves > Passeriformes > Ptilonorhynchidae > Amblyornis > Amblyornis subalaris. The sequence continues at coordinate 23,609,417 of JACAXG010000002.1, read as the reverse complement.
TCTAAATGATTTTAGTGAAATAAATAACATCTTTCTGCCCAGGAACTCCTACAGGGTTTCAGTGGGATGACTTTCAGGACAAGAAACTTCTTTGCCGAGAAAGGCTGGCAATCTTTGTTGTGGAGAATGAATTAGGAGCAAAAAGCTGAGAAAAACTGAGAGGTAAGAAAATATTTCTTTACCAATAATAGTTTCTTTGTCTTTTTGATAATTTGCCATCGTCAAGAGTTATAATTTCTATATGGAGACCAGGAATTGCAGTAAGGGGAAGCTGCACTGAAGCAGTTTGCCACCAAAACACTATGATTTTGTATCAGAGATATCCATCTCCTTTTCTGATTCTTCCAGCCACCACTAACTCTTCCTGTTGATCCTACCTCTTCTGGGGTGGCAGCTGCAGGGCATAGATTTATTCTTATGGAATACCTCTTGTGGACAACCCTTGACACAGCACAGGGACCTCAATGGAAGCAGTATGGTGCCCAATTATCAAGCACGAGTAGCTCGTTGGTCCATTGTAACAATCAAATTTACCTAAGTACAACATGGAATGAAATCAGTTCCTAATTTGTCACTACAATATTATAAAATTGTTGCTATTGACACATCCTAAAGCTCTTGCTCAGTTTGTCTTTGAGAGACTGGGAACTAAGTTTTGTGTTCCCTTTATGAAACTCCCACCCTTTTGACGGGCATTGAACTGGAGCTCATCCCGGAGCTGGGTGAAGAATTCTTCAAGGTGACTTGAACTGTGCAGCTTTGAAATATGCTTTTTTAGTAGGAACCTGACAAGTATCACATTTCTACCTTGTGCATTCATATTTTAAAATATAACTACAGTCAGATGCTAATATGCCAAACATCCATGCCTCTTTTTCCTGTCACCTATGAAGGAGTATTTTCTTGGTATATAAAACTAGCTTTTTTGGAGGGGGTTCTAACCTGAGTTTACCTGGGAAAAGTCAAAATTGCTGAGAATAACAGACTCCAATAGAGATGTAACTTGGAGGAAAAAACTTCTATGACAGCAGGAGTTTTTTCTGTGCTAGAAAGCATGCTAAAATAAGACATTGCCAAGGCTAAATCTGATCCTCCCATCAGAAATCATAAGCCYCTGTGTTTTATTTAAAACATAAAGAGAAGGAATTGATTGTCTTTCCTTTTCATTTGTTTAACTTATGTGTTCACCACTCTGATCCCACACTAATTAATTTCTGTATTAAGTGCCTCAGAGGTAAGGGGGATGAGTGCATTAGTGAAAAGCAAATAGACTGAACTAACATGGTAGACTTCAGTGACAGGTACGGTTTCATACACAGGGTGCAGGAGCCTAAACAGGAATTAAGTAGGTGTTAAGGATAAAATCTAGTTGCATCAATTGCATGTGGTGAAACCACCTATATTTACAGGTGGCTAGGGCCATTTGGTGCACTTAGGATATTCATGGGACTGTGAGAAAGGTAGAATTGAAATACAGGAGGTGCTCAGCCCTTTGACAAGGCTTTCCTTTACTTTCACCTGAAGTTGGTTCCTGAGTTAGTTAGCTTAAACGCAGCTTCAATTTAAGCTCACCAGAAAGCAACATAGAAGAATTGATTCAACAGACTAAAACAGACACCTAGTACCATTTCGGAGGCCTTAGGGCATTTCAGACATGCACATGTGTCTGGCAGATGTGACACAGGACAAACAGGATGCCTACACTATTCTGGAGSATCTGGATACCACACATTGTGCCCAAGAACATCTCAAACTAAATGCTATTTATAGACAACTGAATTTGATGCTTATTGCCTCACAAAAGCTTTCAAAACCATTATCTACAGTAATGTATGTAATATGGCAAAAGAAGGCCACACTTAACCCAGGAATTTTCATGTGAATTGCTCCACAATAAAAACTGGATTTTGTTAACAGATGGATTATTTTCTCATTGTTATTTTTATGTTGTTCCAAATCATGTTCTGTACATCTGCGGGGTACTTCACAGTCCTCATTGCCAATGGCAACTCGCAAATACCAAGTAAGATGGTTTTGCACTGCCCAGTTCTGCACAGCAGGGTGTTTCACAGAGCCAACRCATCAACACTTGCCCACACACCACCGCTAAGAGCCCAGATAGGAACGGAAACAACTTTATGAGACTCCTTTGAGTTCACTAAACAAAATGTTTTAATCAATTCTCAATTATACTTTCATTCTCAGCACTGATGATGTGAAAATTAACGACCCACATGTAGACGGAGCTGGAGCAAAGGCTAGCAATTGCTGCAAGAGCCCCTGAACGCTGGAGCMGTTCTGTCACTTGCAGTCTGTCAGGGAAAAGCAGTTACATTCCAAGGGAAGTCTAGCAGAAAAGAACTATGACACAAAGTCTATGACTCCATGTCTTAACGTGGGCCTCACCCTAAGTAACACAGTTTGTGTTTTCTTTGGGCTCCTGTTTATGTGATTGGTACTTATGGAGATTTTGAATGTTATTTTTGCTAGATTCTCCCATCACTTAGAATATTATAAATGGAGCATGACTTCCAATGGACTCACTTGATGGTGTAAAATAAGCAAAAACAGGGAGAGAAATCAAATAATTTTAGATTGCCTACATGCCTTCTATCCATTTACCACTATGCCACTAAAGCCCTTCTGATTTTGTTTTGTTTATTCTTCTAGTTAGCAGCCTCTCAATTAAAGAATTCATTTTTGCCTTTTTTGCTAYTCTTAGGCCCTTGGAATAATCTAAAAGAACTGACTTCAGTATTGTATAAACTAGCTGGTTTATAATCCAGTGCCACGGAGCAATTTTCATTAATGTAAATACTTTAAACAGAGAAAGTGTTCTGCCTTTATCAGGCTTGAGATTTACAGTTCTAAATTACTTCAGATTTACCCAGCAGGATACTTAACAATAATACATGAAGAAAGCAAATCAATGAGTTTTCAGAGTTAAAATAGGTAAATTAAAGAACTTTGAAGGTTGAGAAAGTCATGGGAAAACATTAAATTGAAAAAAATTGATAATAACAGTGTGACACTTTTAAGGAGAGGTGCTAAGTGTACGCAAACCTTTATAGGGTAAAATATCTACTGTGGAGAAAGCCGTTTTATAGCAGTGCCAAGCTGAAAAGCACAGSACAAAGCTTGTAAGAGTATGTAGACAAAGCACTCCTCACTGAAGGAATCCAGTTATGAAAGAAAGAGAATTAGAAGCTATGATATTCTTACTTTTTTTAGGAAACACAGCAAAACCTTAAACAGAAGAGTTTCCTTGCTCCATCTAAGAACCACACTGCTTTGTACTAACAAACATTAATCCATGCCACCCCCAACCTGTATTGCAGGAAACTGAAGCAAAACAATCAGTAAACCAAATTAAAAGGATCTCAAAAGTTAAAAATCACACAGACTGAAAAAGAAAACTCCCAAAGAAAAGAAAATGCCAGGGACTCTTTGAATTCCTTCAGGAACTTCTTTGTTGTTATTGTTTAGCTGAAAGATGGCCAGATAGTGTGATAATGAATTGGAGTATAAAACTATATTGAGAATTATTTTCAAAATAGTAGCAGTGAGACCGGCTAAACAAAATGCAAATCTGATTATCTGAACTCTCATGAAGGTTGTTGTTTCTGCCACACCAAAAAGAAAACAAAACACGACAAGCATGCACTAGAAAACTCTCCTGGAATATCTTGTAGAGGAAAATTCCTTGACAGACTTTAGGACAGAGGCTATAACCTTAAGGGCCAGCTTTCAAAGAGCTTTCAGCTCTGGCTGTAAACTGAGTATGTTGCCTGCAGGCACAAACAGGATCTATGCTTGCAGATAAGCTTTTGCAATGTTCTCAGATCATTGCTGGGTCAGTCGCTCACTTGCATGCAGTAGATCTGCGAGAGACCATTAAGGACTCTTGTGAAGCTGCTATGAGAAGTCATTTCCTTCTCTAATTCAAGCATTTCTGTGATAGACCATGCTAATCTATGAACAGCTTATAGCATTAACATATTTAGGAATGTTCCACCCTCTACATCCAGCAAGACACAGTTTCCATCAGCAAGAGCAGATGGCACTAAGCACTGAGCTTATCCCATCAGCAGGCCTGAAGTAGCTTTGCACTACTAGGAAAATAATGTCATTATATATTTCCAATGCCAACTTTAATTTAATTGTGACTCTGTCTTAAACTTACCTCTTTCCTTGTAGCTTCCCCAAACCTTTTCCTCTTTTTCTCCTGGTCTTTCATGCTGGTCCTTCTCTCTCTTTCTGCCAAAAAACCTTATCTCCTACTCCAGCCAAAAGCATCTGCTCTGAGTCTGCAAAAAGCTGCAGGTTTTACTGTGATTTCTGGCATCCTTATACTGAGGGTTTATTTTCAAAAGTAGTTGAACTGGAAGAATGCGAATTCTTTATTCAGCTTCCTTAAATAGAAATTTCAACTTTTAGTTTCCTGCTGTTATGGACAAGTACTACAGGATCTACTGGCACACTCACAAGACAGATGCCATTAGTTGGAGAGGAAGGGTGCACAAACAAAAGGTGGAGTCTTTTATGCACAGAGGATATTCTTTCTTGTGATGCTAAAGTGGCTCTTTTAATTAGTTTTGGGAGGCTTCTCTCATCACCTAGAACTGATGCAAGAAGGTAGCCTGAGATTTTCAGAAGTGGCTGGCGACGACTTGTGCAAAGGAGGCATGAAGGAGATGCAGGGCATGAATACAGTGTTTCCTAAAAAGCATGCGCCACCAAAGTTTCCTGAAAAATACTTAACCACCCCAAAAATCAACTATCTTTTCTGAAAACCCTCATCTCCACCTTTTAACATCCTCACACTGTATCACTCTAAATAAGCACTCAGAGGGAGTTCTGAAGGCCCACCCCCTTTCTCCTCCTAATGGAACCTTCTTCCATACACTACCTCACTGAAGTTAGTCAAGTATTTAAACAGTGATCAAAATTAACACAAGAACCACAGTGTGGTTTGTTGCATTAAAGAAGCTGCCACTATCACTTTAAATAACCAATTTCAGTTGGTGTTTTGTTTCAAGCCTCCACTGTTTCAAGCAACCACTGCAAAATCCATGTGGCTGAAATAACCTCTCCATTCAAGCACATATCTAGCCTCCCTGCCTTTCTTCTATCCTAGTCAATGCAACCACTTCTTTCCTGCCACTCAGGCCTTAGATTCTGTTTTCTTTGTATCCAGTCTTGTACTAAAATGTACCGAGAAATCACTGYAGCTATAATTCATTTTTTGTTCTCCCTGCCCTCCAAAGACATGCTCAGGATTCAGTCAGGGCTGAGTGTTCCTCAAATGCCACAATTGCACTAAACAACACCAAACCCTCAGAATTAAGAGGAAATCTTAGCTAGAAGCACACGCAAAAATGAGGAACTGTAGAAAAGACCATTAAGGATCTGTGTTAGAGCAGACCAAACCATAACTGCAGTATCTGTACTTTTTTTTTTTTTAATTAGCAAAGAAAAATAATTTTCTCACCTTTTATTAACCGTAACATATCTGAACATGCTAGTGGTTTTTAAAGCAAACACACAGCTCCATCAATTTTTCATGCTTCCCATTTTTTTAGTATCATTAGAATGGAAGTTGTAATATGGGACAGAAATGTATTATCAGTAGACACAGGAGAAGGAGAGGATGCTGTCACTTTTTACTAAATCGCCTACACAGACACAGCATACATAGCAAGGTGTACAGCCAGTGTTTAACAAGTATGCAGCACTGGCCAAACACTGTCTTCCTTGGTGGAAAAAGTGGGAACTTTATGGCCAGCTCGCATGTTCAGTCTCTGATCTGTCACAGGTTCATATGGCTCACTGGACCCTGTACAGCAGCCTGCTTGTTTTCTTCAGTGGACTGTGTTTTTCTGTTCTTTTTACTAGTCAGACACAAGCTGAATGTTCAATGGCAGGGAAGGTTACACTGTTTTACATTAATGATGTAAGCATTATTTCTGACATGTATAAAGGAAAACTAAAATGTTTGCAGTACACTTGTATATGTGTGACCAGGAATATGAGGCACTATGGTGCTGTGCTGAAGCAAAAGCCTAAAGCAACGGAAACACCTATTTCTTCGTAAGTATTTCTGCCACCATCACACCATTAGATCACTGGACAGAACAGCTGCTGTTGCTCTTCCTGGTAATCTGCCCCTCAGTACATGTATAATCAGTGTGCTTCTAATGGCTACTATTTGTAGCCAGATCAGTGGCCACAGGCATTGGCACATAGACAACAGTATGATGTTTGCTGTACTATGCATATTGTTAGGCAGAGCTCATTACCAAAGGAGAAACGCTCCCGCCCTGCTGGGTAGGCAGGGATCCTGTCCTGTTTTCCTGGGACCAGCTTCCTCTCACAGGCACCTTGCATCTAGAGAGCACACAGGATTTAGACTGTGAATAGCTTCATTTCTGTGAATAACCTTTTCTATCCTTTAAGTAAATAATGTCTCACATTTAAAAACTCATATTGCTGACTCTGGGTTTTTCCCCATTGACAAAAATAGCAAGGAAAGGAATCCACTGGTCTCAGACCTGTTGACTGTACCAAAATGCAGCTCAGCTAACAATGCAGCACCATATCCCCAGCTCCATTAGACTTGCTAAGCGCTATTTGAAGGAAACTTTTATAACTCTCTGATTCCTCTGATAATAACTGAAAAATATTTTGCAGCCTAGAGAAAAAAACGGTAGGGATATGAATGAAATTAACTCCGGCTTGTCTAGTAGTCAGTTAGAAATTCTAAATAATAAGAATTTCTCTCAGAATCCTTACCCACTGTCCCCTCAAAATCTGAATCAAACATTCACTAGCTAAATAACTGCTTTAGATTTACTGTTTTGCCCTGAAGACCTAGGCAAATTTAGACTTTATGGTTTTTTCGCCCCTCCAGGTTTGTACAGATTAATTCATTTCAATAATCACCAAACCTATCTTCAAAATATATTGAGTAACTTTTAATTGACCATGCAGTAAGTTATTTTTTCATTTCAAATTAGTTTCATTTTCCTTACTGTTAATGAAACCATTTAAAGCAACCTTCAATAATGTAGTGAAAACAGGTCTCTTGATTGAGTTTCCATAACACAAGTTATCAATTGTCACACATACAGAGAAGGAAAAACAGTGCAGTGAACCAAAATGCCTGTTCAGGAGGAGTACATCTATGATTCAACAAGCAGGGCATCATTTTTATAAAGCACACATATCCATCATTTTTCAAATGACTGTAAAGGATTAATAAACTTTTTTTAAATGCAGTTTCAGCTTTTCAAGAAGGAGTTACTGTCAGTGAGGCATCTTGCCACTATGGTGCAACTTTCTTGCTGCTTAGTGCCTGCAGACACATTTTACTGTCCGATTTCATGCTTTTCACTTCTCCCTCACTTCAGCAGACCACCAGACCACAACCACAGGCACAATGGGGAAATGTGCCTATGATGTGGTTTCTGAAATTTGTCTCAGTTTTTCTTTGCTTGGCAAAGGCTTATTCATTTCCATGCTCTGAGCCAATCCTGTTCCCAGTCAATGATAGCTGTGTGAATGCATTTGAGTGCTGAATTTGGCTTTTTGTGTTCAGCTGGTTTCACAATGACTTTTTTGGACTCAGTGCTCATTCTCACAAATAAGTTCAATTTTTGGTAAGTAGAGTTGCCACTTAGCAAGTCTTTTTTTTATTAGTAAATAGATCTATTCCTACTACTTTGATTTTGTTTTCTTTTTCTCTGACATTTCTCTATCCGGGAGATAATTAATAAGCACTGAGATTTTCTTCTCCCTCTCCCTCACTCTCTATATCATTCTTCAGGGAAATATATGGATTTTGGGGGTCCTGCTGCAAATTTGGATATAGATCTAATTCCAGTCTTAACTGTGTATTTTGGGATTGCATATGGATTCCATTAGAAAGAAAAACTGCTTTCTGCTTTGGCTTCTGAATCACCCCAGCCACAGAGCTTCATGGTCTGCAAATATTTCAGCTTGCTACTATAGTCTTTTCTTGTGGTCCATGTGTTAAAGAAGGAAAATGGCAATACCAGGCATTTACAACTCAGCAGAAGCTTACCAGAATTTAATAGGACAAAGAAGAAATATTTCATTATGTACTTCTCCTTCTCAAAATTCTCCTGAAATATATGTGTGTATATATATATATATATATATATATATAAAGAGTCTTGTAGAAAAAGTTGCAAGAATGTTATTAACGGAAAGTGTATAAAAGCCAATATTTAGTTGAGTTTCAAGACAGTAAAATGAGAGTAAGTCTTAATGACACCTCTGAAGGCTATCTGCAACTGTTCCAGTAGTAAACAAAAATGAGGATGTGCTTCAACAACTCTGTCCATTTTTCATCTCCATAATTCAAAAAAAGACATGCACAGACTAGAGAGGGTCCAAAGGAGGGCCACAAAGAGGATCCAAGTGCTGGAGAACCTGACTTACAGGGAAAACGGAAGGAGTTAGGTCTTTCTCTCATGAGAAGGCTCACGGTGACCTCATCACAATTTTCTAGTACTAAAAGATCAGCTACAAAGCAGACAGAAGGTCACTCTTCACAAGGACCCATATAGAGAGGGCAAGGGACATTGGGCTCAAGTTACATAAGGACAGGTTTCATCTTGATATAAGAAAGAATTTTTTCACGGTCAGAAAAAACAGTCATTGGAACAATCTCCCAGGGATGTGGTAGTCTCTACCACTGGAGGTTTTCAAGATATCAGTGGACAGGGTGCTAGATAATGTCAATAGGGCTTCTGTTCACATGAAAGTTTGAACCAGATGAACTTCCTGTCTTTTCCAACTTAGGCTGTTCTATTATTCTATGACTCAATCTACAACTTTTTTGCTAGCACTTCGACATGTATTATTGATTGTTTTATTTTTGTTGGGTTTTTTGAGATGGTTGTTTGTTTTTTGTTTTGGTTTTTTTTGGGGGAGGGAATGTTTTGTTGGGGTTTTTTCTTGGTTTTGTTTCTATTTTTTTTTTTTAAATGCAGGAATTCCATTCAAACCTGAAATAGAGAAGCAGATGGGACAATCTACAGTTTGCTTGCTGGAACAAGATAACACCAGAGATCTCGCCAAAATGTTTTATCTCCTTTGTCTCCTCCTCTTTACAATTCTCCTGGACTCTAAATCAGATTTGATAAACTATTTGAAGATTTGGTTTTGACATAATGATTATTTCCTCTTGTGATTTTTTTTTTAATAAACTAAATTACTTTGATCATCTAAGTTGGCAGGGATAAAGTAGAAAAAATAATTCTACAGTTGAGAAATCACAGTAAAATGAGAGGAAAGGATTATAAATATCAACTAACAAAATATAATTTGTGGATCAACTTGCATAGGTTTTGTGCTATCTTCATTTGACATAACTTTAAAGCACAGATCCAGCACATGAGCCCCAAGGATTTAAAAACACATGAAATTCTAGTTATCAGAAAAAAAAAAAAAAAGACTCCATAGGATACTCTGATTTAGTCTGAAAGGCTGGAAAAATTGCATCTTGAGGTCAGAAGTAACTGGCAAAAAAAATAAATTACAAAGGAAAGATCTTGTGTAACCTAAGCCAAGAACTCATGAAGACTCGGGTGTGCACAGTTAGGAGATATGTGCCAAGAAGCAAATTAGGAGCTCCAAGATAATTTCTTCAATAGTTCATTAAACATATTAATATATGATGCCTACCTTGTTAAATGAATTTACCAGTCAAATATTGAAATTTGAATAGGACAACTTGGCTAATAGGTTGAGAATTTTTAAATCACTTTCAAGAAGCAGAAAAACATTACTAAATGAAGTTCAGTGAAGAGTAACAGAAATGGTCAGAATGTTGGGACTAATTATAAGGTACAATTAAAAGTGCTGAATACCTCAAACTTAGCAAGGGGTTGACTAAAGGGAAACGTAACCAGTCACAGATATTTCTTTAAAAATGTTAACCTCAATATGATATGGATAAAGTAATGCTGGAAACAATTGAGTAAGTATCAGTAAAAAGTAAGAATAAGCATTTTCTGGTTTTCTTTATGAAAAATTAAGGAAATTGCATACCCCGGGAATATTTGGTACGAGACATCATTGTAAAAGTGCAGATGGATTGGATGAATCAGTTGGCCACTTCCATATGAAAAAAAGAAGGGTTTTTTTGTGGAAAGGGAACAAAAATTCATACTATTGCAATAACTGGAAAAGTAATTATATTTTGAATAGCCCAAGAAACAAGTCAAGAAAGAGTATCTCACTGTGGCTGACTGACTATGACAGTGAGCAAGTGTTCTGGAGTATGAGGGTAAGCCACGGCATTATCCTGGCTTCCTGGATAAGCTTGCTACAGAAAGAAATTCTGACCAATGCAGCCATGGTCTCACGGCCAGTATCCAAACCTCGCTGAAATTATTGCAGTCTTTCCACTGACTTAAATAGACTCTGACATTCTGCCATAATGAAAGGAACTCACGGCTAGCACCCAAAGTTCAAGAAGAAAGCTCAGAGGACAAGGTCCTGACCTTTCTATGCCTTACAAGGGGAAAGTGAAAAAAAAAGGAGAAGACAACTCTAGGGCCACATACCCTGTGGGGAACTGATAGGGAAGGGAAGAGGGATGATCACAGGAAACTGGGTCAAGGAAGAGGGAGGAAGAAGAGCCTGGCACAACGGAGGGAAATGAAAAACAGTTGGCAGTCCTTTCATGGAGGTCTGATAAGAGCTGCAGAGATTTAAGGTCCTCCAAGTACCTCTCTCACTTTCCTACTCCTACTGCAAATTCAAGCAAAACTGAAGGCAAAAAAGCAAAGGAGACAAAGACGAAAGCTTTTGCATTGGTGACAAGAAGAATTAAATAGGCCAATTATGAGGAAAAAGAGAATGCAAAATCACAGATGTATCAAATGCAGTTTCTTGTATTAATAAGTTAACACTGAAGAGAAGGTTTTAGCTCAGAAAAACACTTTGTGGTTAGAGAAAGACAGATAATCAGAAAAGATAAATAGCTATGGGCATGGTAAAAATGGTCTTCTATTACTCAGGAGATTCCACCAGCATGCGTGAAGAACAATGGGTGGTCTTAGAAAGGGATTATGAGAAGAAATGGGAAAAAAACATAATATCCACGTCAGAAAACTGGTGAAATCCATAATAACAATAAGCTTGTATTAACAATATTTTAACCTAAGACTGCACTAAGAAAGCCTTTAAAATTTTAGCATCAGACCAGCTCTGTTACTGAGAGCACAATTCCTCACCCAGGCATGTGCCATGGTCCAGATGGCAGGTGCTTCTTGGGGCTTTCACCAGCAGTGACTTCAGTGGAAGGGTTTTGCCTTCCTCCCCCCAGTCCAAGCACTAATATTTATTCAAATCGGATAAACAGTATAAACAATTTTTGGAAGAAATAGAAATTCAGTTTATTGGGACTATGGAAACTCAGTGCCAGATATTTAAAAGTATAATCAAGCCACTTAAGTCCAGCCATAACATTTAGATTCTATTTAATCCTAATGTATTTTTGTAACTGATTTTTGACAAATCGGCCTTTTAAAAATCTTTACGTAAACTGTTCTTTAGATTTATATGCAAATACTATCCTTTGTAAACCCAAATGTTGGCATATATTCCTACCACAGTTTACAAGTAGCCTAACTATTTACTTTTCAGATTATTCCTAGATTTTTTTTGAAGGCAAATGCATCCAAAGAAAGGAAGGTGTTACCTTTTGGTATATCACTAAAATAAATAGCCTTGGAGACCACAAAATTCCCTCTGCTAACATGCTGGCAAGAAGACTAATCTGAACATGATGGGTTAGTTCAATTTTGTTCAGATTGTTTGCTTAATATACGCATTAACAACCATTTGGGAAATTGCCTACATTATAAATGAACTACTTCAAAGACTGCTTGAGTGTGTCAAAAGTCATGTCACCCTTGGATGTTCCTACTTGACCAAAATGGTCCTCTTACCTGAAACTGAAGTGCGACACCTGAATAGCACCAAATTCAAAACAAGCAACGAAGCAATCTCTTAAAGTCTTGCTGAACTTCTGTACAGGTCAGGTACATTCAGGATGAGACAAGATTGGGAAGGGGACTGTGGACATCCTTCTGCTTACGAAAGAAGGATTTCCCATTGTTTTCTTTTCTAAAGAATGGGAAAGAACCTTTCATCKTCTTATGTACCATATGTGCTACAGCCATATGTCCCTCTTAAACTTCTTAAGAGACTTGCTTCTACCTATTCTCCTGGAAGCTTCCACACTTAAATGATTTCCCTCGTGCTACAGATATTTTCAACCCTATCCAATAACCTGGAACAGTCAAAAACCTGGAACAGTCAAAAAAGTCAGAGAGACTACAAAAAACAAAAGTCAGTCTGAGTTAACAGGATGAGCAGTGAGACAAAGATTTGGTATAGCTAGCCTTACACATAGTGAAGAGCCCAAAGATGGCCTGTTAGAGCAAAAAGTCACTAACATCACCTTTTAAGAGGAGCAGATATTCAAATTTTATCTCACATCACCTCAGATTTCCGAGAGATCTTCCCGCACTATATTGCGAGTGACAGGTAAGGCCATCATTTCACTGGAACATCTATAATGTTCATTCTGCATTTTGGTGCAGTCTATAATTACATGCTCATACAGAGGCTTTCAGGTCTACTCTACTTCATTTATGTATTTCTCATAGTAAAGAATCACAAACCACTCACTCTGCGTAAAACATCCTGCTTAACATACAGAAATACATAAAACCCCTCAAATAACACATGACTATGTAATACACCCTACCGCAGCTCTAACATCATCTAACACTATTTTCAACTAGTACAACCTATATAAACACCCTCAAATATCACCTTTGAAATGCAAACATACAGGATAAGGCATAATTAAATAATATACTACATATATCTATCTAGTACAATGTAACGTAAAGACAAAGCAACATTTTACATTTCTCATCAGCCAATGAAATCTTGCTCAAATAGGCTCTATAAATAGTCAGGATTTAAGGAATGAGACATTTTAAAGAGTTCAGACAAAGCTCTATACAACACTAAAATTTAGATAGCAAATATAACAAGGTTTACCTGGGGAGACTTGTAGCTCATTCCCACATATGTTCTTTAAATGTACTTTGTCCCTTGGTGGTGCAGAAGCAAATTAACAACATGGGAAAACTACTAAGAAAAACAGGAGGTGTACATTAATTTCACACCTAATTATTAACTAATTTGGTCAGGCTCTGCCAGAATAATCAGCACTTGAACAGCTTCACTTGCTCTCAATGAGCCTCTGTAGCGTCTCTGTTTAAAATTCCAGGGGGGCACAGTTGCAGGATGCATAGTAATGATTGCAGGGAGCCTGAGCCGCGCCTGGGCCCTCCTTCCATGGGACCTGCACCATATTCTTTTATAGTACCAAGAATGACTGGGTTACTAATGCTAGAGTAGATAAGTGTGATTTCTTTCTGATAATTGTACTACACTAGCATAAAACTGAAGAGGAGGATGATGCAGGTGAAGTAGCTCCACTGGTCTTGTGTTGCTGTGAAATCATAACAGTGTTACGACAAAGTCTGTGTTATTCACATTGGAAAAATTATTCAGGACAAATTAATCTGCATAATGTATTATGAACCAAGGCTTTGGTGCTCTGATACAAACAATACATAGTGTTGGGAGATGACAAGTTCAACTAACTTATTTAATAAAACAAAAATCATCTTTGACAGACAGATGACATGAAAGGCTGAAATTTTTCTATATGCTGCCTCTCTTTCAGATAAAACTTCTAAACCACGGTATATATAAACAGTTAACTGAATGTTTGATCCAGATTGCCTTTCACTTCCTTCTGTACCCCATGTAGGTTTTAATTTGCTGTAACATCTGTTTGAAAGTCTCACATTTATACAAAATAAGTGAAAATTTGAAAAATATCATTATGCTTATATAAAGATACAAACATCTTCTACATCCTATCCTTATTACATTATCACAGGCATAAGAAATTGATATAAGAACTGTCACTGACCTAGAAAAAGAGGCACATGTGAAAAATGGAAAACATTTGGGATCAGATTCAGAAGGGACTCTGGTATAAACAGAACCTGGTAAACTTTATACTCCTAACTGAAAATTATGGTGCAGCCTCCTGTTTGGTTCTGAAGACCCCAGATGTCTGCACGCCTCTTTACACTTCAGCCTCACAGTGCTCACTGATACTATCTAGCTGAGCCCAAGAAACTGGTAACTCAAACCAAACCTGCTCCTAGGGGACTTTTATAGTGGGTGAGAAGTAGGCTAGGTTGAGCAGGACTTTTCTCTTCTGTTGAGGATTTGCGAAGGAGGTCAGGATTTACCAAAGAGGGAGGAAAAGCCAACAAGGGGGACCTTGGCTCTGCAGAGACACTAAAACACCTGAGTAGGAGTGAGTTGTGGGACTGTCTCTACCATCAGGACTGATCATCCATTTTCTATTAAATAGTTACTGGATTTAATAAAAATAAAAGTGCCAACACTCCCACATCAGTAATTAACCACAATGCTATAGTCAAGCTTCATCCCTGCGTAAGATTTTCAGGAATTTGCAATTCCTTTTGGAAAGGAATGCCTTACTTCCCTTCCCTGTGGAGCTCAAAATACAGACAGCTGAGAGAGGAAGATTTGTCTAAAACATTCTATTTCAATGGTTCCTTCCTCTCAAGTCCCATTCTGGAATTAAGTCAAAAAAATGAGAGCCATGCAGTATACTTCTGCAGAGGACAGCTCATCTCATCTCACTAAGCTTAGGATCATATCACAGAATGATAGAATGGTTTGGGTTGGAAGAGACCTTGAAGATCATAGAGTTCCAGTGCCTCTGCCATGGGCAGAGACACCTTTCACTAGACCAGGTGGATCAAAGACCCATCCAATGTGGCCTTGAGCACTTCCAGGGATGGGCCATCCACAACTTTCTCTGAGCAACCTGTGCCAGTGCCTCACCACCTTCCCAGTGAAGAATTTCTTTCTTACAGCTAATCTAAATCTCTCTCTACCTAATATGAATATAAATTCACTTAGTCTCTAAATTTACCCTCTTAGCTAAGTATTCAGTCTTTGATGGATAGGAATTGCAGTGTCTTCATTAAAATGCAAAACAAAAAAAATCTGAATGGAGTAAATAAGAGCAAGAATAAATGGTTCGGTTCTGCAAAGTGAGATTCTTGGCATCCATTGCCTTCAGAACAATTGAGAATGTGCAATAACCCTCAGGAGCGATCTTCAAGTAACCTCTGAGGCAGAGCATTACAAATATAAAATAATTCTAAAAGACAAGTGTAAAAACCATAAAATTCTAGCAGAGCTTATTTAGTGTTTTATACCAAGATCTATGCTTCTATAAAATTTCATGGAATTGCATCTAATTTACCACGGGTTATTTCTTGAATAAAAACTAGGAAGAAAGGGAATAATAATTTCCCTATACTTTTATATTATTTTCATCACAGTAGGTAACCTACCTATAATAAAAAATCCAGCAACTCTGTTTTGTAATGCTATGTTTATTGTATTGAGTTATATGCAATATAATACACATCAATACCATATGGTGCATAAGCAATAAAATAAAGAGTATGAAACACAACAGCATTACAATTATTTAGTGCTATAAACACTATAAGGCATCGGAGTAGCTAGCAAAATTACGCTAAAAACTAAGCAGGAATGTATTTTTAAAGTTTTTTGAGAACTTTGCCAAGAATACTCATCTGTGAGTACATCCTCCATAAAACTGGGCTTGAATCCTCCACTGGTGGAATTTAAGATAGATACATCAGCATAAATCAAGTTAATCAACATACACCAGCCTAGAGTCTACAGCCACATGGCTTCTTGCCTCCAGCTACTGCATTACTCTCCAGTGCAAGCCCAGGAAGTTAAGCAAAAAAGAGTACACCAAAAGTCAGACTTTAAAATAGTAATTATCACATTATTAGCATACTTTGCATGCTACAGGGGTGCTCCAAGGGTTCCAAGCAGAATAATCAGTCTCCAATCAAATCACAAGTTCACAAAACCCATTTGACAGATGAGAAAGGGATGAGGATTACACTCAGCCTTACCAAAACAGAATATTTTCCCATTTGCTTTGACTGTAAAGTCGGGTTGTGAAGTTCCAACCCCCATCATCAAGAGCTGACTACTTCCAGTCCAGAATCACAGCTCTTTCCCACTCAGCAGCACTTGCTTGCACACTGCAAGTCTGGTGTAGCAAACAAGACCATTCACAAGCCTGGAAAAAAGATACCTTCTGAATCAAGGGACCCAAGTCCCACCTTGTGGATTCAAATAAACCTCTGACTCAGGAGAACAGGGACTCAGTGTGTGTTTGTTCTGGCAGTTGCCCTCGACAAGTATGCATCAGTACAATTGCTTGGATGGAGGAGGTGGTTCCCTGAAAAAAAAGAATTGAAAAGATTAATTTTCTGAACTGAAGAAGAGAGGAGCCATCTGGACAGCCTGGATCAACGGGCTAAGGCCAGTTGCCTGCGGTTCAACAAGGGCAAGTGCCAGATTGTTCCCTTGGGTCACAACAACCTAGTGCTGTAGGTTGGGGACAGAGTTGCTGGAAAATTGCCTAGCAGAAAAGGACCTGGTGGTGCAGGTTACCAGCAGCTGGACATGAGCCAGTGTGTGCCCAGGTGGCCAAGAAAACCAATGGCACCCTGGCTTGTATCAGCAATAGTGTGGCCACCAGGACCAGGGAAGTGATTGTCCCCCTGTGCTCAGCACTGGTAAGGCTGCACCTTGAGTGCTGTGTCCATTTCTGGGCTCTTGAATTCAGGAATGACACTGAGATGCTGGAGCATGTCCAGGGAAGAGCAATGCAGCTGATGAAGGGTTTAGAGAGTAAGTCCTATAAGGAGTTAGGATGAGAGAGCTGGGATTATTTAGCCTGGAGAAAAAGAGGTTCAGGAGAGACTTTCTCGCTCTCTATGACTCCCTGAAAGGAGGGTGTAGCCAGGTGGGGGTTGGTCTCTTCTACCAAGTAACAGTGATAGGATGAGGACATAGCCTCAAGCTGCACCAAGGGTTGAACATCAGAAGGAATTTCTTTATGGAAAGGGTTGTTAAACATTGGAACAGACTGCCCAGGAAGGTGATGGAGTCATCATCCCTGGAGGCATTCAAGAAACAACTGGATAACGCACTTAGTACCATGGTCTAATTGACAAGGTAGTGATGGGTCAAAGGTTGGAYTTGATAGTCTTAGAGGTCTTTTCCAATCTAAATGATTCTGTGATTTTTTGTTGGCTGTTCAATTTTCCTCTGAGATTAAAGATAGATTTTAAAATTCAGGACTTTTTATGTCAAACAGGCTGTACCATTCGAAGTCCTGATGGACAGGAGGCAAGATCTGTCAAACTGAATGTAGGTTTGCACTTTTGCATCCTAAAGCATTGGCAGAGTGCCCTAATAATTTCTTTTATGCCTGTTCTGTAGATAGATTTCTTCATTTTGTTGCAAGCCATATGTTTTTCATAACACTTTTTTTCCCCTCAAAATAATAAAGTAAAAAATAGCTAATATTTTATTTATTTGACAATATGATTTGGGGTTGATGATTTAGTGTATGATAAAATATACATCACAAAATTTGTAACAGTTAGTGTGCAGGTGTATCAAGATATAGAAGTATTTGTTTTATTCCCCAGTGAAATGAGTTTGACTGATAAAATCGTGTCTCTATTGGAATTTTACTCACATCATAAGGGCACTAAAAAATACCAGTGAAAATATTAAATACTCTCTTGTTACTTGGAGATTATTATTCATGTCAGAGAAATGTATTTGCAGATTTACTGAATCAAATTCATCCTTAACACTAAAATTCACTGGAATTATATTGAGATGAGGSTGGCATACTGACTTCAATAATGCAAAACTGTAACACTTTTTTTTTTCCTCCAAAGAAATTAGATTCATTTTCTTAAGGAATGTCTGTGTGTTACTAATTAGATTCCATTGCATGACAGATTCTGTTACACAACAATCTTAAAATAAGTTTTTATTAAATGTCCATATTTTGTGTATGAAGACTGGTGTGTATGAAGTCCTGTGTATTCAGGACTGGTGTTTTTCTTCATCCATCTTTCTTTATTTCAGACACTATATTTGTTTAGAGAAGCTCCAAAAACTTTTCACGGATGTAAAATTTTGCTAGGATCACAGACATTATCTAAGCAAAATAAAAGAAAAAGCAAAAACAAGCGTTTTCTGGGACTTAAATAAACAGCGTTGTTACCAAGCAATGCTTTTACTTTTTCTTTAAAACGTCACTTTGAGGAGGAGGTCATAGTTTGCTAGGACACAAAATATTTGAAAAACAAAGCACACAGTTCATGTTGCTGAAAGTACACAAAGGAATAAAGCATGGCAAAATATGGGCCAAATTCTGTCTTCCTGAGCCTGTCTTACAAAGAGTACAGCTTCAAAAGAGCAGCAAACAGCACGACTTGCTTACTTTTCAAGCATTTTACAACATTCCGAAAATGAACAGAACAAAGTTATCTGTGCGTCACATCTGGCTAGATTAATCTGTACTTGTAGAAGAGACTCTTACAAGCAGACTATAATTCATATTAACAAGAGAATATAAAACAACAGCTTGCATAGCAAATGTCTCTAGTATTTGACTCCCTGCAAATATTAAGATTACAGACAGCACTTGGTTGATGATGCAGGAAGGAAATTGTATTGTGTTTGATGCTGGGATTCAGAACTATAGCAGGATAAGCCAGTGGCTAAGGAGAGCTGCAGTTTATCTGGACGGATACAATTTTCAGAAGACAAATGGGAAACAGGATAGAGAAGGTGTGGTGGCTCAACACAAAAAATCACTTATGCACACTTTGTAGTATAAATGGTGTAATAAAGGAAGTGATAGCAATGACACATTTAAGGGAAATCTAAGAGGGAGCAGAAATGAGAAATGCAAAAAGGAACAGTAGTCAGTGTCTGCAACAGAATACCACATCAGCAGCTCAGAGGAGCTGATGAACGAATTCTGAAATGTCAATGTGACAAGTGCAGGAATTAATGCTGATCTTGGGAGGAAATCTGAAGGAAGCTACTTCAGTGATACTGTACTAAAGATGAACATAAATTGAGCAATTATAAAAATATTCAACTTCAGGATATCAAAGTCCTGGTTTGAGAGGTAGCATAGGCAGTCATTGGTAAGGACACGAAGAAAGGTGGACAATTCTAAGGCATAGGAATATTTGCATACAACTACTAAAAAGGCCACCAGGTTTGCTGAGCAAACTCCTTAAGAAGCACAGTGTAATAAATTCTGTCAGCATAATTTAAAATTGTAGCATTTGTATCCCATGCATATTTAGGAGGGAAGATTACTTTTTTAAAAAAAATACAATTTCTTCCTTACTTTTCTCTCAGGTTTGAAAGCATGTGAGGATTTAGGTAGTTCATTTGGACCAGTGAAGACTCACAGGGAAGCCTCTGCCTATGTTTTGCACTTCCTTTGGCAGCATGGCCATTGGCAGCTACACAATTTGCAGAATTACAGAATGGATAGGRTTAGAAGGGACCACTGGAAGTCATCTAGTCCAACGTTCCTGCTCAGGTGGGGTCATCCCAGAGCACATGGCACAGGATTGTGTCCAGACAGTTCTTGAACATCTCCGGTGGGGGAGATTCCACAACCTCTCTGGGCAACCTGTTCCAGTGCTCAGTCATTCACAAAGTAAAGAAGTTCTTCCTTATAGTCAGGTGGAACTTCCTGTCCATCAGTTTCTTCTCATTGCCTCTTGCTTGGCACCACTGAGCAGAGCCTGGCTCCATTAGCTTGACACTGTCCCTTCAGATACTGACAGACATTGACGAAGTCCCCTCTCAGTCATCTCTTCTCCAGGCTGAACAGGCCCAGCTCCCTTAGCCTTTCCTTGTAAGAGAGATTGTCCAGTCTCCTAATCATCTTCATAGCCCTCTGCTGGACCTGCTACAGGAGCTYCATGACTCTCTTGTAGTGAGGAGCCCTTCATCAAAGTGGCATTTCTGGGGCAGCAGTACCAGAACTTGGGCCCTTTTCCTGGATGCATTGTGAGAGCAGACCTGGAGCTGGCAGAAGCCTTGCAGCCAGGAGAATCACCTAGCATTATGCAGTTCTGGAGTGAAAGATGGAGGTGAGGAGAACCCTGCTGCAGAGCTGTCTTCGTGGGCTTCCATGATCCTTCATTTAGATTGCAGCTGGGATCTGCAAGTCCCTGACTAGGCAACGGCTAGCAAAATGGAAGGAGAAGAAAGTTCTCTAAATTGTTTCCTATTTCTAATGTCGATGCAACTGCCTTGCCTCAGTAGCAAAAGCATTTCACAATAATGCAGTGTACTACATCTAAGGCAAAAGGAGAAGTGTTAAAGTTTCTTTTTTAATTAAAACCTTGCAATGCTGCGAGATAGTTGGCCCGAGTGGCTCTAGCACCGATTTTAAATGATTAAGATCAAATGGAGGAATGGAACTGAAAGGAACCCTACAGACAGGCTATAATCTTCCTTCAGTGATCACACATAATATTCGTAGTGTTTTGAAGTGCTAATGTAGTGCCCACAAATGAGCTAACAGTTCACTTCAGAAAACGGATGATACAGGATTCACTGAACCCAATGAAATGAATAATTTTAACTGCAACCAATGGTAAATCATTAATTAAAATATTTAATGCTTTAGGAATATTACTTTAGCTTCTGATTTTTTATCGGACAAAAGAATAAGCAATTCTAATACTCTAGGTCAACATAGTTTCTTCATATTTTGTGGTGATATTGTACATTCTATATCTACAACCACAATGTCTATGACATCAAATTTTGATTTTAGCATATTATAAATAGCCATAAATACAAATACACTTACTTTGAAAGAAATGCTGTATTATAGGTCAATAGGTTAAAAAGTCAGACACTCACACAACTCCTGAATATTGCTGCCACCTTCAGGAAACATATGATAAAAAAGGACCAAAATATTAATAAGAAAAGAAATGAAAAATAAATTGGTGATTTATTATGCCACTTGGTTATTATGTTGTACTCCTGTGAGATTAATTTTTATTATCACATACAAAGATAATTTTATTATTCTCAATTTCCAATAAAGATCTAAGTCCAATGCTACGAGATCTGCCCTAAGGCCAGTCAGAGCCAGTGACACACATCCTTATCTCCTTGAAATTTCAGCAAGAGAAAGTTGTGGATCAGAAAAGTATTTTATTGGCATTTGGATATTTATATTGTCATTGAAGCTTATTTTGTCTTTGATTCTTTGAGGCAGTTACTTAGCATTGCAGTCCAGATTTTATTGCCACAGTTCCAGTAGTTACTTTCACAACCACAAGCAGAGCATCTATTGAAAACTGCATCATAAAATACTGATGGAAAAATCAGTGTCTATATATTCACTAAGTTAAATTTTTAGTCAATAACATTTCTGATTGTTATTGGACAGGCTGGTTCTGAGTTGTTGCTTTACAAAGTCATGTGAGAGTTCTATTGATTTCCTGCCAGTTTCTCACTTCCCAGAAAAAAGAGATCAGGAATAGCAAAGCAAGATCTTCAGTCTTTTTGAAATGTCAGCATAACTGAAGTTTAATTACCAAATAAGCAAACTGACCCAATTTAATTTTTTTTAATTCTGTAAGAGCTTACATGCATCTCATATCAGCTTAGCTCTCAACAGGAATGTACAAAGTCATTTGATGTAACTTTAGGCTAGTCAGGACACTTTACATTTTCCTTGTTATGGAACTGATATAAATTCTGTATGCAAGTGTTTTAACAGAGGTCTTCTAAGTGCAGCTGACAGTATGAATGATCCAGCCTGCAACCCTCATGACCATTTACCCACCAATTCCTTCATGTTTGTTTTAACGGAAACATCTAGCAATGGGTTAGTATTTCCCCAGAGTGCACAGGGAGGAAAGGACAGATGGTCTCCAAAATAGAAAATTTCCTTTGGAGATTATTTAAAAAGATTTTCCCATCAGCAGTAATATTTTAAGCAGTTTCCTTTTTGATATTTATGATTAGATTATGATCTAATGAAGTCTTAAAACATGCTCATTGTTCCTGCAAATTTGGGAAACTCCCATAAATGTGATGTGAGAGGGCAACAAATGCCACAGTGGTCATACAAGGGTTGGTGAAGTGTCTTCATCTTTTATTTGGAGGCTGAAGAACTGCTTATGGGATTTCAGGGTGTGCAGAAAGGTGGTATAGACTTCTTGTGCTACCTCCAGAACCAGAATTCACAATTATTTCTCTTTTCCTAACATCTTAGTCCTAGTTTGGGGAACTCTACAGTGAGGACACCTTGGCTCTTTCTGGCCTTGATTTAGCTCTGAAATGGGAGTATAGAAAGTTGCTTTAGTTTTGTTTTGGTTTTGGTTTTTGCTTCGGTTTGGTTTGGTTGTTTTTTTTTTTTTGGTCAAGTGTAGTTTGCCCTCCCCTTTAGTTCTTTGGTATATACTTCTTTGAAAACGATCAGCCAAGAAAAGGCTTAAAGTGGGATTTCAATACGTACTGGTTATGCTAAATTATGCTATTAGACACTAAACCCCAATTCCTTTAGTAGATCCTACATAGAGAGTCGGTGAAAGTCTTAGCTAAACATTCTTGGAGAAATGAATGTCTGTGCATCACCTGCATAAAACCAAAATCTCTCCAGACCTTTGTGTGTCATCCAAAAAAGAGTGGTCTTGTGGGAAGCTACAATGAAGGAGAAGTGAAAACCCAGAAAGAGGGGAGAGAAATTATATCCCTGGTGTAATGATATGATAACCAAGACAAGCTGTTTCTACTACTAACACTAGCTGTAAAGAAGATTCCTTTGTTTTCCTTCCTTTCTGATCTGCCACATTGAAAGCACTGCAGAAACATTTCAAACTTACAGAAATATGGAATAAACTGATAATTCAAATTTTGGGACATGTTCAAGGTATGGGGAATCTTATAAATTAAATTAAACTTCTCTATAATACTTAAATTACTCACATTCCTATAATGTTTCACTTTTTGAAACTCTGTTTACTAAGAACTTGTGCATTTGTTGTTTCCTTTAAGCTTCTAAAATTATAGAAGTCAGCACTGTGACTTTCTAACAATGTTGAGATCTTAAGAAGAGTTATTTGTGTCTTATGCCTTCCTGAACCAGGGTTAGGAGCCAGRCTTTCCTGTTTGTACAATCAGGAGAGAACATCTGGAATATTTTTACCAAGGAGAAGGAATTCCTAGTGCAAGAGAGAGTGGAATTTCACCAGTGTGAAATCCATATGAACAATTTCACAGTGATTAAAACCTCTCTCATGTGACTGACATCCATCCATGTAAACATAATGGAGTTCAGAATAGTGTTGTTCACTCTGGAGTATCACCTCAGAGGGTGTCTGCCTGGATGCATCCTAATAATCACAACCAACGGTATTTGAGGTCTGCCAGCTTTGCTCATGAGAAAGGGCTCCAGGTTCCAATTGCTGCAAAACATGTGGCTAAAGAAGCTGGTTGAAATACAGAAGGTGGGAGAGGGTAGAAAGGAATAGAAGGATTTCAGAAACACCACAGGCATCGTGAAGACATCTTTCTGGGAGGCCACTACAAGTGCAACTCTTCTTATAAAGTGTTTTATATGATAGGAAAGGTGTGTTGAAGTGGAGGCACTTTCAGTAAGGACTAGGAATGCTGAACACTATGTACACTGATTCTTTTTCTATTCCTTATCAGCTATGAAACTGAGAAGCTGTCACTTGAATCAGCACTTGTGAAGTGATAGAGGAATGAGAAGTGTTGCACCACAGCACCTCTCAGTTGGTATGAGGACAGAAAAAAGCAAACCACTCTGTTGCCTGTGAAGGTAGAGCCTGGCATGGATGAGGAATAAGCTGCAGTCACTTGTAGGCCATTCCAAACAGTGCACTTAGAAGATGGGGAGAATGCATGGCCAAGCTAACAGGACTCTGGTGAGTTTACTGGAGAGCCTTTGGAAGCAGCAGCCAGCAGACAATTTTTCCAGTTTTATTTTGTAGGTACCTGAGGGCACAGGCCACATAAAAGCAATGAAGAGATCAGTGTTAAAGGTATCACAGCAACTCAGTTGCAACTGATCAAAGTCTTGTTTCTGAGAAGCAGCTGTAAGATAGGTTTATGCTTCAATTCCTGAATCACCCCTTTCCAATAGAAATTCTGGGGTTTACAAGCTTAGTTCTACTGTGCAAGTGGATCCCCACACTTAAGTAGAACTCTGTTAACTGAAGGGGCTACAGGTCCAGATAAAGGAACAAGTCGTCATGGAATTAGCATTACATGGAATACTAGCATTAAAGGAACACATCATCATGGAACACTGGCATTACTGACCATCATAATAATTAGAAAAATGGAGAAAGAAAGGATAATCACGTACAATGTAATACCTTATATGCAACCACTGACAAAGATCCCTATGAGAGTTTAGTACAACTAAATTCTGGTTTGTTATAGCTGAACTAATAGAATTGATTTCAAAACAAGCTGCTTTTGCTGGTATTGTGTTATGCATTTATTTATCGAAGAGAAAAATACTATTTGCTCTTTTTGTAATACTTCTTTCATCACAGGAGGAGATGGAGAGTTAAAGAGCACTGAAAAATACCTTGCCTTTCATTATTTCAGTTATTGAGAAAATTGTAAATAGCAGCGTGACTGTATTCGTTTGATTTCAGTGGGAAACCTGGGGGCTACCGCGGGCGGAACAGAGAAGAGCCTGAAGACAGGGAGAGCTGAGTGTTCAGCGAGCTCTGAAGAGGCGACCCTTATCGGCAAATGAGTCCCAGCTGCCCGGGGAGTGACCTTTCCCGGGGCCCTMAGGGCGGCCAGCGCCGCAGCAGCACCGTCCCGCCCGGGCGGGGCGCAGGCGGCGAAYGCGGCCTCTCGCGATGTTTCCAGGCCCAGCGAGACTCGGCGGCGGCGCCGCGGTTGCCAAGGGCCGCGGCCGSCGAAGGTGAATCCCGGCGGGCCGGGAGCGGTGCGGGGTCCGAGCGGGGAGGCGGCCGGGGTTCTGCACGGTGCCGCCCCGGGCCCGGCGCTGGGCGGGATTGGGAGTGAGGGGCTCCCGGGGCGGAGGGAGCGCGGCGGAGCCGAGCGGGTGCGAGCGGGGAGCGCATCTAAGATGCCCCAGCGGGAGCGCCCGCGCTGTCGACCATAACGTGGGGGAAGCAGCTGGGCAGGCTTAGCCTCTCCCGAGGCTCGGGGAGAGACCAGCTGCTCTCCTCGTTCCTGGGTTATCCCAGGAATCCCGGTTGCCCAGAACTGGTGCGCAGMCGAGCGACGGGCGGTAAAGCGCGAGGAGGAGTAGAAGTTCTCGCACTGCTCGCATTTTCGTGTTCTGCGAAATGATGTCCTTTTTTCTTTGCTAAAATTGCCTCCCTGCTCAGGCAAAGGCTTGGGTAAGGAGGAATGCTGACAACAACGGGCCGCTTCTGAATCGTCCCCGCGTTGGAGGGCAGGATTTACAACTGTGGGACGGTGGTGGGAAAATACGTTTGTCCTTGAAAAGACTGCCCAAACTGAGCTTTGAGTAAGGTTTTTTTTAGGGAGAAAACCACCATTTAAATGTTGCCTGGAAACTGAGTGGGGGATATGCCTGCTGGGAAAAAAAAACCCAAAGCCAACAAACACCAAAAAACCAAGTACAACAAACCACAAACCTTTACAAATGACGTGTGAGATAAGTATCTCTGTTAGTGATTACACAAGCCAAGTAAGACTTATCAAAGCAAACTGGAGATGAAACTGCCATATTCTCATGATTTTTTCTTTATGAATAATGTGAGCAGGCCTTTACACTGACTGCCAGCTACTATCTGGATTACTTGCACTGTTAAAATGCCTCGTTATACCAAAATACTGTTTGTTTGGTTTTTTTCCCCAGAGGATTAGGGTATTATCTTATGTTAAGGTTTATGTAGACCTAATAATGCATTGAGTTTAAGTATCTTGAGATTCTATAAGGAAGAGGGCTGCAAATCAGTGAGTTAAGATTATTGCAAGGGATTTGCAGTGTTTTGTTTGTTTGCTCTGAATTTAGTGATATTTCTGGTAAGATGGTTGAGTTAATATTGAATTATATGGCATCAAAGTAAAATGTTTAGCAACTGTGCAACTTAACAGAGAGAACTCCTCATTTGACCAACTCCTGCCTTTCATAAAAGGTAACTCCTCCAGCTGGTGCTATATGGCTTTTTCTTTTTTTTTAGTTGATAGTATTTGAGTCTGAAGCAGTGATTTACTATACTGTATCTTCCAAGTGTGTGTGTATTGCTCATTCATAGGTGCTTAGTGAGTCTTTAACTTTTTTTAATTAAAAAATTAAAGACCACTGAGTAATTTTTCCTTAAATAGACTAGAAGTATACAAGCTAGAACTGCCACTGAGGTTTGAAAGTATTCCTTGGCATATAAAGATGTTTAAGCCATTAATTTTGTTAATTAATTAATCAGAACCAAAAATGAGCTTTTGTCTGCTTTTGCAGCCCTTGAAAATTTAACTGATAGTCTGTCTTCTGGACTTGGCAGATAYTTCTAGTTTCTTGCTGCTTCTGTTCCTCACAGTTATTCCCAGTAGTTTCAGTTTAATTTGACAGGACTCTGTCAGGTCACTGCAGTTGATTAGCACAGAGAAATTAAACAGTTCTGATAATTCCACCTGGCCCTTGTAAAAGCTGACAGCACTTTCAGTCATGAGCACAGCAATAGCTCTGAGTAGAGCAATCCCCAACTCAGGACTGGGTGGTAATAGTGGATGAGAAGCAGCAGAGAAACTTGCAGAGTTTTCTTGTCAAGGTACAGTCATTACATCTCTAAAACCTTCCCTTTTTACTTTTTTAGCTTACAGTGTAGTCTTGTGCCTATTTGATGGGCAGGCTCTCAAGCAACTACAAATAGGACTATTCAGGCTTTTCTTAATGTTATATCTTCTTTAAGAATATTGTGCTACAATTTCAGGACTTTTATRAAAACTGACTTGATTGTTTTGTTTTCAGTTTGTCTGAAGATAAGCTCTATCAAACATTTCCTGTCTGTGATCTTATCTTGTGATAGAAAATCCTGTTGATAACAGGAAAAAAGTGACAATTTAAGGGATTTGTACTTTTCTTAGCATCTTGAGGGGAAAAAAACCCCCAAACTATGAGAGCTTGTTATTTTTCTGTTTGTTTTCTACAGATGTCTCACTTTACAAGTGAAGATGAAGCTCTACTACAGTCTATGCTCAGACAGTTGCTGCAGAATGTGAAGGAAAAAATCACTGGAGCCCCATCAGTAGAATGTGCAGAAGAGATTCTCTTGCATTTGGAGGAAACAGATGAGAATTTTCACAAGTAAAAATATTTTTGCTATTTTTAGTCTTTTGAAGAATGGAATATGTGGTAAACTGTATTATTCCTGGGAAATRTCTACATTTTATATTGCTTTGTAAATGTATGTGTATTTATATATATATAGATATTCCTGTCACTAATCAACTCTCAGGTGATGCTAATTTGAAGAATAAAGTTAGTGTTGCAGTTTTCTTGGTTTGCTTTTTTTCCCTTCACTCTTGGTAATATATTTTACTGCAGCAGTAATTCATGAACCATTTGTGAGAGGGGAATTTACAAAGCTACTTAACAGTCAAGTCTGATGCATGTGCACATATAATATACTAAATGCACACGTGAAGAGGAGCTAGAAGAAATCCACACTGATGGCTCTCAGTAATTTTGACACCTGCTAGACAAAGTTGTTTTTTTCAAAATAAGATACATTTTCAGAGGGCCATTTGGCTTGCATATTTGATTGTTCTGTCTGGCCTGTATTACTGAACATGTCTAAATTATCAGGTAGCCATTCTTTTATTTTAGGTTTTAAATAAAGCAGAAAAGTATCCCCATCACACTTGTATTATATCAGACTTGACAGGGTGACCTCACTTACATGAAATCTAGATTTCTGGATCCTGCACTCCTCTTTCCTTTCCATGAGGTTGTAACTTGACTRTTTTTTTACTACATGGGAGATTTTTAGTATGCATTTTAAGACAAGCCAAGGGAATATCAAGCTGAAATGACCTTGAAGACATTTTAATACGGAACAGAGCTCTGTGACCTGACTTCTGAGAAAGGTGGTTCCCTGTCATTTTTTTCTGAAGTGGCACTATTTGCATTATCTTAAATTTACCTAGGTTTTATCATTGCTTTGTCAGTGGCAGAAGTTAGGTAAAAGTAAATAAGTGAGATAGAACTAGGGTTTGTCTAAATTTTCACTGCAGTTTCAAAACTTTGAAGCTTGCCTGTGTTCTGAAGATTCTTTAAAAGGTATTTTAGCTCAGTTTTAATGTTTATTACAAATTATGTTGGATAACACTTTTGTTGGCAGTCTTGTGAATTTTGAGTACTTGTGACCCATGACAGTCCAGATTGGTTTTCCTGGAAGGTTGTATGGCCATTTTATCAGTGAAGCCATTAAGAAACCTTCTTCTTAGTCCATCCATCCAGATTGCAAGCTCCGTTACTAGTAGTGTGTGCTTTTGGACTGCCCAATGCTCTAGTTCAGCTCAGCAATTTGATCAGCATTGTTTCTGCCTTATGCTTATTTTGACTCAGTAATTTTACCAGATTTAGGGGCCTTACTTTATCCTTCGTTCCCACTTTGATGTAGAAAAGACAGAAATGCAGGATCCTCAGAAAGCTAATAAAAAGGAAAATTGAATTAAGTACAAAACTTAGGTGCAGTACTAGACATCAGAATTTTAAACTATATAGGTAGCATGCTTTATGTTATATTAGAGGTGTTTTTAATACCACCCCAACCCTGCTTCCTTTGTAAGCCCTACCAGATCAGTTTGAATTGATTCGGCTTGTGAAGTAGTACTGTCACTGCTGAAACACTTAATTGTTACACAACATTTCTAAGGTGGAAGAAAGATGCAGAAGATGAAGACTATGATTTGAGACATAAAAGTAGTAGTGTGAATAGCGATATGGTTGCTGTATATTTTGGAGTGAAGCAGTCACTGCAAAAACATACACCCTGGAAATGTTGCCATTATAAAACAAAGGAGAGAGTTTCATGCAAGCTTTCATGCAGTGGAGAGTTGTATGTAATTTCACAAATGAAAACAAATAAACGTGTTTTGCATCTTTCCTGAGATGTATTTCTGTTACTTTAGTTGAGAACAAGAACAGAAAGGTAGGGGAAAATAAAAATACTGACATACCTCATGAAACCTGAGATAAGCAATCCAGTGAGGAAGTATGTATCATGATACTTACGATTTTCTGCATTTTTTTTTTTTTTTACGTATCTTGACTTTCTTTACGCATCTTTTTTACCTATCTTGGTAGGGTTTTTTGGGCTGATGGTTTGATGTTTTTTAGTATTCAAGGAAGGCAAAACATGCTGCCTGTTGTTGCAGTGGCTTTTATTTACATTTGCATTTTACAGCTTTAGATTCTGTACTCACATGGTGAATTGAATTTTTTTGTTTCGTTTGAATTTTGCTCTCTTCATAGTTATCCAAATTAACATGAAGTAGTTGTACATCTACATTTGATACAATGTAAATATAATTATGCATCTACTTTTAATGTGTGGTTACTTTTTTTACATTTCTGTTTGCCTTGCCCTTTATGCAAGTCAGAAAACTATYCCAAAATAAAAGTTGATTTATTCTCAGCACTACTCTTTAGCAATTTCTGTAGCTAATACAAAGGTAGAGGACCCAGGGAGAGTCTTTAGTTTGAAATCTCCCTCTGATTATTCTTTTTCTATTACAAAGTTTCTGTATCTGATCATAAGACTGCAAAGTGCTAAATCCTTACTTTTAAAGTGTTTGTGTAATCACAGATAGCTGTTTTGTCAGTTTGACTGAGATCTTCTGCATACTGTCATGACACAGAATTTCATAAGCCATAGGTATGCTCTAATTTATGAAACGTGTTTTCTGTGTTTCTTCTAGTTTTGTGTGTATAATGCATAAATAATAGCAGATAGTTATATCATAAGGCACTGCTATGTTCAGGGTGCTCCAAGGAATGTTTCTATTGGAATTTTAAATTTGAAATTTCTTGATACTCCTATTTTTTTTGCCTACGGAACCTTAACCTTTTGTTTGAGTGGATTTTCACTTTTAGAAGCAGCACAAAGTGAATTTAGAAACTATTTGGTATTGTATCTTCCTACACTATGCTGATAATTACCATGTTGAAGAAAACCAAACTGTATTTTTACACTGTTGAGGTTTATTTTCATGTAAGTCATAAACTCTTACCTCAGAGTAACAGATCTACTGGGAGAGAAGGTAGTGATTGTTGATACAATGTTGAAAATCTTTCATGGTGAAGTCAAGGAAACATTACATTTTAATTTTGTATATTTTTTGCAGCTATGAGTTTGTGAAATATCTTAGGCAATATATAAAAAATACTGTGGGACCTGTGATTGAAGAAGAAACAGAAAAATGTACTTCTGCTCAAAATCAGGGTGAAATATCTGGCTATGACACACTTGTCCAACATCTTACTAAGAAGACCCGTGAATCAAAAGAGTGAGTATATACACATAATTGACATATCTGTTTCTTCTTTGTCTTAGTCTTCTTTTCTCTTTTCCGTTACATTTTTTGGAAAAATAAGATCTGAATCTGTAACAAAAACCAGTGCTAAGCATTCAGATATTCCCACCCTACACTGCAATTTGTCATGCTTTGTCTCACCCTGGAATTAAGGTTGTGAACTATTGCATAAAAAGATTGGTAGCAAATCTGTGACCTTTTTGAGGTGTTTAGGATTTTAGCATCAGTGGTCATTTTTATGTGTTACATAATAAGAAAACAAAAAGACACAGCCTTTATTTTCACCCAGAAAATTGACATTAGGATGACCGTTTTTCAAATTATGCTGTTTGTATCATTTTGTTTCAAGGATTGGGTGCCTTAGGGCTCTTGTGCTCATTAAAATTGATAGAAGAAACTCCAATGAACTAAATATGTATTTTATTTTTTCAATTTGACATGTAGGAGGATATTAAAGCACAGCATGGTAATTTATATCTTTGATGACTGTAAAATAAATAATAGTAGCCTTAAAATAAAAAATAATTTGAAATATCAACATTTTACAGTAGGATGTTTTTTGTGAAGCATTTTTTTTATTTTGAATTGCTTCCCTGTGGATATTATTATTCAATATATGTAGATTAGAAAAACCCTGGTTTTGTTGAAAGAAAATTATTTTGTGTGCATGACCTGTACTCAAGATCTTGAATCAGGATGATGTGTTCACTTCTACTGGTTCTGCTTGAGGTTTGTAGCAGAAGAAAAATTGGGTGTTGAACTAGAAGAAACATAAACAATAACAAAGATGAGAACTGGCCTGTTTTCTCAGGGACAGATCCTCCCATTTGGTGGACTCATGTTCTTTCTTAAGAACATCCCAAAATAGAACTATGCTAGTGGTATTTAATTGAGTGGTTCTGGAAGGGAAGAAAATGAGTTTTATTGGAATTTTAAAGTATTTTTAATTGAAACATTAAAGGTACATACATGTTTTGTTGCTGAATTTGGATTTGCATTTGGTATTCATTAATTTCTGTAAATTCAGTGAGTTCAAGTCCACTTAGCATTATGTCATATTCAGTTATTCATGATTTAGCGATTTATTTTTTCTTTTTTACGTAGTGATTTTTATGTTCTTTAATATTAAAATCGTCTTTACTTTGAAGATACAGAGAAATGATGCATGCCTTGAAGAATGTCATGATGGTTGTGGTAGAATCTTTGATTGACAAGTTCGAAGAAGATTGGATGCATAATAAGGAGCTGGATAGTAAAACAAAGAAAGAATGTCAGAGTGGCTATTACGCAGACAACTGTTCTGACAGTGACTCCTCCTTCAACCAAGTACAATGTGTTTTCTCTCTGTGTTATGAAATAAGCATGATACTGCAAAATTGTTAAGTTTCTGTCAGTGGAGACTGAGAATGGCCTGAGAAAAAGATTCAGTTTTCCTAACTTTTAGATATCTTGAATGAATTTTTTTACCTTTCTTTCACTTTTAAGTACTAAGCTTATACTAGTTACCTTTAGGCATTATATGATAGATGAGATTAGTATGATACCCCTATGCTCTAAAGTACCTATCCAAGTACGGTATAGAAAAAGATATGATAATGGTAAAAGCGGTACAACATCAGTTCATTTCCAGACTACTGTAGTGTGCTGTATTGCTTACTGAATAAATTCTTATAAGGGATTTTATGAAGATACAGAAAACTTTGAAGTAAAGCAAAGCAAAATATGTTGTCGTAATTTCATTATTGTAAGTTTAACTTTGGGAAAACAGCAGAAAACGTTTGAAATGTTGACTTAATTGTTAAATTAGTATAAATGTTGAAGTCCTAATTATTAAACGTAAATTAGCTGTCAGAGAGACTGATGATTTTAATCTTCTGCTGTTCAGTTTAATAAAATATACTAATGATCATTTTATAACATGTATTACAGAGTTATGCCTTCATGAGTCAAGAACAACTGCAACTGCTTACAGAAAGGCTTGATCCTATCCAGCCTAAGGAAGTAAGTTTAAAAGCAGAAATGAAGTGTTAATACAAATAAATGTTTATAGCATATTGGAGAACAGCCTATATGTACGTAATAGTTCCTATGTACCTAAGCAGAAACTTTGTTGGTTCATATATCTTGGCTTCAGTGCAGCAACTGCTCTGCAGTGCAGTATTTCACTGTTTATAAGCATCTGGTTCAAAAGCTAGTGTTGCAGCAAGTATCTTTTTTTTAGATGTCTCTGTACTACAGATTAGCTTTTTCAGTTTGAAAAAAGTTGTTCTATGAGAAATAAACTTGCTGAACATTAKTTGTCCTATATACGTCCCTTGTCCTTCGTGGTAACTTCTGTGTTGCCCTTTGAGTTACCCCTGTTGGAAGAAAGAGATGCTTGCTGATGTGCCAACGAGCTGCTGCCAGGCGGAATATATGAAGTCCAAGCTAAGTTTGCTTACCTGTCAGCGGCAGTACTACTTTGTGTCTCTAACCAGCTATCAGCACCAGCGGCTGATATTTTTGAAGCTTGGAGAAATATCAGTTTGAGTGTGCTGTCTTGGTAAGATTGGTGGGGATTGTCTGGCAGTTGAAAAAGGCATGGTAGGTAGGAACTGCTATAAACGCTGTGGTTGAGTTACGTTAGAAAGCTGGGTAAAAAGTCTGATGCTATTAAATATTCTTAAAATGTCCTGCAGTTTCTTTCAGTAAGATAAAATAAATTACTAGAGATTACAGTTGTCTATGAATAGAACAAAACCAAATTTACTTGAAATTATTTAGAATGCTGATGAAAATTCAGCAGTATAACACAATGTCTTATAACTGTGTGTACTTCCCTTAGCTGAGAGCTTTAGAGGGCTGTATTCTCTGATAACAAAATATTTGATTACAAGCAGAAAGCAGAACATAAACCTTGCATCCAGTATTGAAAAACCTATTTAAAATGGTTTTATTGCTTCTTCAAATGTGTCCTTTTTCCCCACTCAGTGATGTAGTGTTTGGTCTAAATTACCATGAAAATATTGCAGAAAATAAGTGTTTTGTTACTCCTTATCTGTTCTACAGCCAGGTTCTGTTCCTCCCTCCCTTCCTCTCTCCCTTCCTCCCTCCCTTACTCTGACTTATATTGTAAATTACATATTTGAGAGGTTGCTGTGAATGGATTTTTAGTGTCATCTTTTTGACCACTTCAGGTTCGCCAAGAAGCTTTGCAGACACTGTGCCTGGCCCCTCCCTCTGATATCCTGAGCTCCGAGAGTTGGCCAAGCCTGCGTAAGCACCTGACAATCTCTCTGGCAGATCCTGATGCGACATTCAGTGTAAGGGAATGTTTTATATCTGGTTATCAGATGTGTATCCAAAGTAAAGAGTACTGAAGAGGTGTAAGAAGTTACATATATATTATAAGTAGTCCAGTGGGTTTCCCAGGCTTTTTATTATTTGTGTACAGGTCGCAGAAACTATTTTTCTAAGTAAAAAAACTGCAGGATTCTAGTAAGTTTTGGTTTAAAGGGTTGCAACAGACTTTCAAGAGGATTTTTAGACACCATAGTACTCATTTGCATATCTTTTAATGGGAATGAATAGGTTTGAATTTCTTTTAGCAAAAGACATGTAAAAAAACTTGACAAAACTGTTCTCTAAAAGAGGTCATGTTAATACTTCCTCTTCAAGTCAGGTTTGTGCTCCATGATGATGAGAAAATTATACATATTCGTATTATACAGGCAGTGATGAGGAAAAAGATGACAGCTGCGTAAACAGCTTTTAGATTATTTATTATGTCAATTAAACTTGTTTGCTTTTTCTTTGAATTTTAAAGTGATTATCAAATAAATAGGAAAGTTGCCACAGCTGCTGTCATATATTTCTCTTTCACCTGACTTCTACAGTTTCTTTTAAAACAGTGCTAATTACAAGTCACTGATCTGTAACGGAAAAATGACATTCCTTGTTCTACTACTTTGTACCTCGGTGAGGCTTTCCATTGGTGCTGTAGTTAAAGTATTTGAAAAAAATTTCCTTTGAACTGTATATTTCTGTTGGCAGAAACTGTATTTTTATACAACATGCTTAACATCCGTACAGATGTCTAGATGAATAATACGTAATATTAAGAATAATGCCTCTGCATACTGATTATTTTGCAATTATAATACACAGTTAGTGACTATTTAATACTTTGCTTGTTTTTTCACCCTTAGGAGAAAATTCTCAGGTTTTATGCAAAAACCTTTTCTTCTTCTCCATTTAACATGACAAAAGAAGTCTATACAAGTTTAGGTATGTGCATTTAATTACATTTCAGACTTCATGAGTCACGTACTTTTTGAAATCAGTGAAGTTTTATAATGAAGCTGTATAATACAGTCTGTTCTGTCACTGTTGCCATAGAGGTGAAGTGGATTTTTTTTGTTGTAGTTCAGTTTTTTTTTTTCTTTTTTTTTAGCAAGACACTTGGAGTTGTATTTTCTTTCTGGAGAATATTCTCTTCATATTTCAGCTGGTCTGGATGTATCTAACACAGATGTAAATCGTTTACTTAAAAAGGTATAAATGAGCTTTTTGTACCTTTTCTATCATTAYTAAAACATCATGCTTTAATTATTTTTTAATTTAATAATCATGTTTTCAGGTCCGCCTTTTAAATGAGTACCAAAAGGAAGCACCATCTTCCTGGATTCGACATCCAGAAAAGTATGTCCCCTTCACAACCCTGGAACTGTTTCTTAATTTAATCGTTATTCACATATAATAAGATGCATGTAGTTCTAGCAAAGGATTGATTATCAGATGCACTGTGCCTGGTCAGTGACAACAGGGGAAGTAAAAGTAGAGGGTGGGAAAAGCAGGGAAGTTGCATAGTAGTAGTCATATTAAGCTGCTTATTTAGCTTTTGAAGTGTTCTAAGTGCTTTCGAACAAAAAAATAATTT
This sequence comes from Amblyornis subalaris, assembly GCA_018881555.1. Classification (NCBI taxonomy): domain Eukaryota; kingdom Metazoa; phylum Chordata; class Aves; order Passeriformes; family Ptilonorhynchidae; genus Amblyornis; species Amblyornis subalaris. The sequence goes on along the minus strand of JACAXG010000002.1, from coordinate 23,573,833 downwards.
GGATGCAAGTGTAGAAAGTGTGATATTTAGCACTTAACAAAAGATGTAATAATTTAGGAGACTATAGATGCATGTTAGTTTTATTTGTGGTATTACAACGAATTAAGATCCGTACAAAATCAAGTTAAAGATAATGTTGTTTATGGTTTGTCTGAACAAGGTTTTATGGGAAGTTTGTTCCTAAATATTACTGGTGGAAAGCCTTCAGTGATTTTTCTGTTTTCTGTCCATTTTTTTTATTTGTGTCATAAGGTACATGGAAGAAGTAGTGGAGAGTACCTTGTCACTTTTGTCAGTAAAACACAAGCTTAATCATCCTGCTGCTCCAGATTTTTTGAGTCCAATGCACTTCTTGGCTCTGCTAGATATCAAAGCAGTGTGGTTTAAGAAGTGGACGGTAAGCGAGAAAACCGCAACCCAATAGCCTGTAACTTGTTCATGTCTGACATGTATTTTGAAAAGTTTGACTTACGACATCACAGACCTATTGTGTCCTATAGCAACCTATACTGGGAACTGTAATTAATGAAGTGCAATTAATGATGTCTTTAGACATCTATGTCCACTGCTTTTTAATACTACTCTCCTCCTCAATTTCTGTTCAGTTACTAGTTTTCATAAAATTTCTGAGTATTTTCTGTGCCTTGTGACTTCAGTCCTTTTGGCAGAATTGACTGACAGCCATCAAAAGATGCAAGTATTTTTTTGGAAGAACTGATGAGCATGAAAGAACAGTTATATATAGGACACACTGCTCAGAACTTGCTAACTTCCAGTGGGCATTAGAGCTTTTTCCAGCCTACCATGTATAAACTTATAGTTTAGGATTTACATGTCAATGTCAAAACACGTAGTTTAGCATTTCATGTAGGTATTGGTTTGCTGTTTTTACTACATGTTCTACTACACTTTTTTTAATGACACAGTGGGTTTTTTGTCATAAATGTACTGCAGACAAAAGTCTCAGTTGAGTGTAGTACTGGCTTATTCAAGCTGGAGTTCAGTACATTGAATGTGGACCGTACACAGGATCCCTAACAGAACAGAATCAGAGATAATTTCTACTTTTTAGTTGAAAAACAGAACATATGTTTGCAGTTGACAGTTACATCTTCTTTGTCATTTAAGCATGCATATTACAGCAGAAGAGTGGTATTTAGGCTTTTGGAAAGGAAATATAAATCCTTGGTAAGTACTTCTATTTATATACTTTATTAATTATATGTTCAATAATAGTCTATAAATAAAATTTATTGATAGAACAAGGGGTAGTGGCTTAAAACTGAAAGAGGGTAGGTTTAGATTAGATATTAGGGAGAACGTCTTTGCTGTGAGGGTGGTGAGACACTGCAGCAGGTTGCCCAGCAAAACTATGGATGCACCATCCCTGGAAATGTTCAAGGCCAGGTTGGGTGGAGACCTGAGCAACCTGGCCTAATGCAAGGTGTCCTTGCCCATGGCATTGTTTGGAACTAGATGTTCTTTAAGGTCGCTTCCAGCCCAGGCCATTCTATGATTCTAGAAATTACCAAGGCAAATTTACTTGCAACTTATTTTTCTTACGCACATTGTAGTTTGAACAGTTTTTTTTTCCTTTTTTCTCTTGTCAGAGCTGTTCCATGTTGTTCAGCTAGATAAGAATTTTTTTTTTTTTTTTTWAATTTTTCTTTGCTGAAATGAATCATTGGTAAATGCAAAGAAGGGTATTTGGCCAGCTCTGAGTCAGGGGAAATTGGAACATTTTCTAGCATATGTTTAATTAGGATTATTATTTATTAATTTGCTATGTTGCATTCATATTTAGAATTATTTCCAAATACGCATAGACATCGCAAATGGTGAAAGAAAAAATACCGTAAATACTCTATGCTCAATTTGGATATTTGATGGAAAGAAACTACAAAAACTACCATTGTGTTCTTTGAACCATTAAGGGTTCAAATCAAAGGATTTATCAGCAAGATAAATCAAATTGGGAAAATATATTTAGTAATATGGTTGTGTATCTTTTGTATGGGCAGGTCTTTTTGCTGGGATGGAAGTTTCACTGTTTTCAATAAGACCAATGGAGATGCAAGATCCATTCATATAAACAGGACTTTGGCTGTGTTTTATAAAATCTTGTAATACAAATGAAATAAAATGTAAAATATCTGGGACTGATAAAATCTTAAGTAGGAGGAAAGGATACAGACAGCTGTAAGAGACCTTTATCTTTTTTATCTGTGTGCATTGAACAGAGCATAGAACAAAGCATGATCCATGCAACAAAGAGTATATAATAGAAAGTCTATGAGCAGGATAGTCTAATCGAATTTATAAGCACAGGGTAAACATCTGATTAAGGTTGAGGTTTTTTTAATTTTTATTGTGTATGTCTTCATATTTACACTTGTGAATAAATCTTGGCAGCTCTAAGCTGTAATAAATCTAAATATTCTTCTCTGATAATAAGAAAATAGAAAAAATTAACTCTATCAAGCTGAAACCAGGACAGTATGCTTTGGGTTTCCTTGCTAAAACCATGCTTGTAATTGTTAAACTTGTATATACCTTGATTAGATTATAATGCTGTGACAATGATACACCATTTCTTCAAAGAAAAGTAATAGCACTGGCAGTACCCAACAACCAAACTTACAGTTTAGTAAGTCTATTCAAGACAAAGTTTTTCACATGTGGAAACTTGAAGTCTTCCACGGTAATGACAAGATGGTATTCACAGATTACTATTAACTTCTCAAAACACTTGCATATTCTCTGTGCTCTTTTTCATAGATTGTCTTTATGCATATAGAGCTGGTTGTGTGATAATGTAATAATAAAGGTGAGGTATTTTAATAGCCCTGTAAAATTTTTCCTCCTGCTGGTTAATCCATCCAAAGCACTGAAATATGAGGTCATTGAAGTAAAGTGGGTATTTCAGTTCTTGTGTTAAAGGACAGAACTTGGATACAAGAGAGAATGAGTTTATTGTAAGATATTAGGCATTTTATTATTTTGTGCTTTATTCCACAGATTAATGCAGCTGTCCGGCAATGTCTTGATTATTTTGAATTTTGCAAGGCAGCGGTTAATAAAAATTCCAAAATCAGTGACTTTTCCCACCAGCCCTCTAGTGAGTATCTTTGCATGTCTCACATTATATGCACATACATCTACATTATTTAAGTCTTTGAGCATGCTACCTACCTCAACAGGAAGACATTCTGTCTATTCTGTTTTCTCCTAAATTGTTGTATGACTGTCTTTTGAGAGAACACTAATAGCAGTGGTTAGTTACTTATGCTGTCTTTATATACAGAATGATCCACTTGTGTTGCAGGTAGTAGGTAGGTAATGTAAAGTAAACAAAAAGMGTCCTAATTTTTTGCTTTATTGTTAAAGGTGATAAGCAGAATTTTTCTTACACTGGACCAGAATTGCAGTACATCTATTTTGTTCACTCACTGTGCCTCTTAGGAAGATTGTTGATCTATAAGCAAGGCCAGAGTCTCTTTCCAGTACAGCTGAAAAATAAAAAAGGTAAGGGGAAAGTTGAGGAAATTGGAACCTGTTGAGAAACACTTTGATATATATTTTCACTGCAATATTGTGGACATTGTAGAACAGCACTCTGTTCAGCAATTCTGTATCTGGAAATTTTTGTAAAGGTCATGTTTACATATATATGTATATGAGCACCTACACAGTTTTTTTATTCTTTGATGGATGTGGTTGAATGGATCACTTATGTATTTTACTTGTGGTATATTAATTTCATATTGAAGGACAGTTGGATCAGTGTGTAAGTGATTCAGTCTTTCTAGATGTGAGTAATATCTTCTGTCAAACAAATTGATACAATTGGTTGGAAGAGAGACATGTCTAGGGACCAAAACTGTTTTTCAGGTGTGAAACAAAATCAGTATTTCAAGCTAATTGCAAATTGAAAACAAGTACTCTGAGTTTAACCTATTAATCAAGATAAAATAGAAGTAGGAGAAATGTTCTCTACCTGCGGAGCAGAGGTGTTRATAACGATGGAAGATACGAGATGGAAAAAGCCCTTGACATCCAGAGAAATCTACATATAGTGATACATTGTGCAAATGGAAGTGTCTGAGGGCAATTGTAGCATTCCATTACTTTAGTATCTCTATTAATTCAGTGTAGAATTCAAAACATTACTGGATAGTAGTTCTGAGACTTCTCTTTTGTCCCTCTACTTAGAGGATCAAGATTTGATAGATCAAATGTAGAGCAGAAACATCTACCAATACAGTGCTTTTGTCATTTATGGATTATTTGTGTAACACCCTTCAGGCAGGGATCCATGAGTGGTGGTTGCTTTTATTCTTCACCATACAAATGTAACAATCTTGCCATTTATCTTCTTAATAGTGTTCCTCTTACCTTCATAGATAGCAACTCTTTCCTCACAAATTGTCTGATTTATTAACATAATTACATTAAACTTGGAGTAATTGTTCCCATCTTGCCTTTAGCTACATTTGTTGGGTTTTGTTTCAGACCTGAGGAAGAGTTGTCTGACAGCCTGTCTCTTTTCCAGTTGTTTCACTTAATTTAATAGTACGATAATGCTTTTTTTTCCTACAGCCATGCATATTCAATATTCTCAAATGCTGGCTGTCATTTTTTCAATGAAAGATATTGTAAAATTTCAATTGTCTAAATTGAGAGCCAGATCAAGTCTTATAAGATGATCATGAAATACCTTAGTAGAGTCCCAGGGACATGCATGTCTTTTGCTTTATCACGTGTACATAGTTGATTTCCTCTCTACAGCAAAGCGTTCTTTACATATATTTACAAAATCCATTTTATTTGGAAAATTAAAGTTGTACTTTAATTTGCGAAGTGCTTTCCTTTTTTTTTCTTTTTTTTTTTTAATAGATACTGTATCCATAACTGATGTGTTGGTATTATTTACTCAGCTTATTTATTACTCTCCAAGTTATCCAAAGACAGCTTTGGTAGCACATACAGGTAAATGCTTTTTTTCATTATATGTTAATAGATSTAATTATAATTAGGCATGTGATAACTTCTTTTGCAATTTTTGTGTCTGCTGTTTGTGCAGATTTTTCTCTTCCCTCCTGTCCTTACCCTTTCTTCCTCCCTCTGTGTTAAATCAGCACTTAACAAAGTTACAATTCAGAAGCAACTACATAAATCTTACAGAGATACTTGTGTAAGTTAAAATATAAATAAATATTTCTTGTGTTCACCAGACAATTATTCTCCAGAAAGTCTTGTGATGGAGATTCTACAAGTTTTTTGTGATCAAACAGGATGTGCTGCTGAATGTTTGTATTCAGACGCAGTGATAGATGCCCTACTTCATCCTGTTCAAAGTTTGCTGAGTGGCACAGAGGTTTGTCATAATCTTCCAAATGATTTTTACATTTATGGAATATTATCATTTTTCTGTGTTTTCTATGTAGAAGGTTTATTTAGTCACATAGTATGGTAACTTCTGTGGTATTTTCTACATTAGCTATAGTAGCATTTAATCCATAGTGTGCATTAGATAGCTTAGAGTGGCATTATGATTAGTCTGACAAACTTGGTTTTTGGAAGTCTTGTGAAGAGTAGCAAAAATTGTGCTGTAGTGAGACTGTTCCCTTGGGAAAAAACACACTTCTTAATTTTTTTGATTGGTTTTGGGTTTTTTGCGATGTCATTTGGATATTTCTTGGACAAATATTTGCTCTACCTGCATTTGAAAGGCAACCTACTTTTATTTTTAAATTCAGTTGGCAACTGGGAAGTTAGGTGTTCTCAATACTAGTATAAGTAAAATATATAATTCTCCATGGGAAGCTACTATTTTCTGAATTAATAAAAGAAAAAGGGTTTTTTAGGTTTTTTTTGGTTGTTGTTTTTTTTCTTTTAAACATTTCTATAAGAATTATGAAATTATTGGAAATTAGTGCCATTTGTGATTAAGATTTCTGTGTGATGACGTTTGAACATAGGCTGTTTACTTACCATGTTTAAGCCATCAAGAAATCATCAGAAAGGTGACCTTTGGGTTCTGCATACCTAAGATAGACTTGAAAAAACAGCTTTCACAAAAGCATTGAATATAAAACTTCATTTTTTTTCCTCTTCCAAATAGGTGTATATAAACTGTCTTGAAAACACTTTACTTGATGTAGCTGATATTTTGGCAAGGATTGCTGCTTCAGAAGATGGTCTTTCTCTTCTTCTTTATGGAGAAAATGAAAAAAATGTCAAAGACAGGTAAGAATGCATTAATGGATGCATTAGTGAGCACTTCAGAGAATCACATTGTTCTTGTGAGACTCATTTTCTCTTCTTTCATTTATCTATAATGTGATACATTTTGGTTTTGTTTGGAGTAAAATATCTGATTATAAATTAAAGTAGTAAGTGTTTCAGAGAATGTATTAGGAACATACTTATGTGTAGAACCAAGTGAAATGACAATGTAAATATATATAATATGGGAGATTTTCATGTTTTACTTATTTTTCTAATTCTTGTGAGAGCTTTCCTTTCTCTGAATGCCATTCCATTATATTCGTAGTATTGCTGTTCAGACCAAATGCCTCTTTTTGTTTTTCTTTGTTTGCTTTTAGAATAAATAGTAAGATGAAACAAATTTATTGAAAGAATAGATTTAATGTAGCATTCACTTTTCAATACATGTAGTAGAGACAGATCTTGTATAAGAAGCTCATGTGTGTAACACTGTACCTAATTTAGGATCAGTGTGTTCCTGTGGGCAGTATGTAGTTAGCTGATGCTAGAACTTGAAACAGCAGTGAAGTCGAGATGAGCCTAGCCAAGCTGCAAGTCATGAAAATGGAATGTATGTCTTCTAAGCAGAGATATCTCAGAATGCCTATGTTTTTAGGGGGCGTGGAAGTAAAAGGTATTTTTTTGGAGAAAGGGTTGTCCTTGGCATTGCAAACCTGTAATACTTCAGAAGGATATCTTGGATAGGAAAAAGTAAGAACATGGACAAATTTTACCTTGTAGGGATATCCTTAACACAGATGAAACAGAAGTGAAAAATGATTTCCTGGTTACTCTTCCCAACTGGATTCCTATAAAACATAGAGTCTATGTAGTTCATGGTCATGTGGGCCATGTGGAAGGCAATGGATATAATTTTGCGTTGTGTAGAACTGTTAGCTAAAGGAAAATCACTTGCTGTAAGTTTATTGTCTTCTGACTGGTGTTACAAATTATTTTATAGTTTGTCTCTCCATAGGTCATAGTCTCTTTCTGTAGTTTCTTTTCCCCTAAAAAAATTTAATTAAGTTTAGTCAGAGGATTTGCTTCAAGGCTTATTGTTTACTATAAAACAACATTTTAAAAGTATTATTTTATTTCTAGTCCTACAGCTGCTCATGTAATTGTTCAGTTCACAAAGAAACTTCTTCATGACGACATTTCTCTTTTATCTGGATCTGAGCTTTTGCCAGTTGTTAAAGGAGCTTTCATTTTTGTATGTCGTCAAATGTACAGAACTTGTGAAGGCCTGCAGATGCTAATTCCTTATGATTTTCATGAATCTATTGCAGAGGCCTGGAGAAAGGTAAATCTTACTTTTGAATTGGGAAGACTGGGATAAATCTTACTGTAAGAGGTTCAGGTTGTATAATAGTTGTTCTTTGCATCAGGTTGATTATATTTAAGTAGTGAAATAGTGCTTGAAAATTTTGTAAAAATGAAGTTCTACTTGCAAATTTTCCCTCTGTATATGAACCTAGCAGAAGTTTAATTAGAGACTTCTATGCCTTAAAATTAAAACAGGAACTCTGCATGCATTGGTAGCCCTATCACTCATTGTCCTTGATGATAGAAGTGACTTCATGTCATGATAACCGCTGTCCACCGCAGATCTTGCCTTTGCTCTTGGTTGGGGATATGTTGAAAGAAAAGACTCCTGAAATGTGCTCTTAGTAATTTTTAGTTAAACTGGTTTGTTTTGGTGGGAGATATGGAGAAAAAAATCTTTTTTTATATCTTAGAGAAGGATCAGACCAAGCTGGAACAAAGAATGGACTAAAAGACAATTTTTTTCTTTTTTTCTGGTGGTGAGGAAGTGGGAGAGAAAATGAATGCAAGGGAAAGAGAATGGAACAGCTGTTCTTCTTGTCATATCCTGTAAACTTTTATTATGGTTAGATACTTAAAAATTACAATCACAATGTAAACTGTGGCAGAAAATATCAGAAAGTTAGAACAAGAATAGAAGAGACCTAAAACACCAGTTTGTAGGTATTTCTCACTGCTTCATATATGAATACTGTCATGAGGGCATACATTTCTATTGAAAATAAAATATATTATTACTTAGAATCATATCACAGTAAAATTTTTCTCATCAAAGAACGTTGGTTTTGAAACTTATGTTCTTCCTTGCCTTGAAAACTTGAGGATTTTTATGGAATTAAGGAGTTTAGTTCACTTGAATCATGTTGTAATTTACATAACTAAGCAATCTCTCTGCCTTTTGATGCTTTCCTGTTGTGTAACTCGTCAGCCTTACTCGAACTCACCTGTTATTTTATTTAATGTTTTTCACATGCAGACTGTTAAAAGCTTTTAATGGGCATTTCCAGTTATTTCCTCTAAAACACCACAGCATTCACACGTACTAAAGACTTCTTTCCACATTAAAGTCTTTTATTATGGTATAGAGCATCATTTAGACAAATTGTCTTGACACACACAAGTTAAGTAGACTGAATGTGTTGATTAAAAAAAAAATTTAACTGACAAAATGCTATTTCTTCACATCACTTTGGCAGTCAAATTGAAACTGAAGTAGAATCAACATATTCTGATCTTCAGGAATCAACAAGTTAGTACAGGAAAGTCAACTCCATCATCATACTACTTTTAAAATTATCTTCTGTTGTTGTTCAATTTTAAAAGACCTGCAATTTATAAAATATTCTACCATTTATAGTGTAGCAAAAATGGAGGACTATGGTGGACTCTTTCCAAGCAGTAGTGTCAGTTTTTTAATGGATGAACTGGTAATTTGTATCCTTTTCTTTTACATGTCTCCTGGAGTTTTAAGACTGATGAAGGAAGAAATTATTTTTTTTCTTGGCAGATTCTTATGAAATTCTGGGACAGAATTTATAGAGATGATAATAAAAGAGGAACAACAGATCCAGTACAAATGACTAGTTTAATAGAAGACTCTTTTGTGGATTTATTACATCACATTTATAAGAGAGTAAATTAATGACTGTGCACTTTTATTTGAAGGGTGTAATTTGCTTTTTATCCCATAAACATAAAACAACTTAAATAATTAATTTTGAATATGCAATGTCTTTCATACCAGTTATTTTCAAATATAATTTAAATTATAAATGCCATCAAATATAAAAATATGTATGTATATTTATGTCTGTAACTCTAATGACATCCATACCAATATAGATGCATTTATATAATTTATAAATAAATAAAATAAAAAGTGGCAGAATTAATCAATAAGTTCGGTATTGTGTTGTTAACTCCAGAGGCTGTTATTTCCRTTACCTGTGACAGAAATAGAGTAAAGAGTTGTGTTACAATTTTTCTTTTTTTCCTTTTTTTCTTTTTAATGCCAATTTTTGCTTTGGGAGTCTCCAGTTGGAAACTAAAGAGATTTATTTAAGTATTCTAATAAAAAAATTTAAAATGTGCTATCTTTAAAATTGTTTATAGCCAAGGAAGAAGTAAAAAAATAAGCTTTTCTGGAATAAAAAAAATGTAGTGGAATAGTGTATTCTGTGCCAAAGACTAGACTACAACCTGATCACTGTGGCTTTTTTCTTCTGTATAGAACAAGAGAATGAACAAGATCTGGAGTTTAAAAATTATGTAAATAAACAGTAAGGAGGTATTTATTTTTCATTTTGCAGACAAGTTTGCTTTCAGAAAGAGTACCTACTCCTGAAACTGATGCAGACTCAACTTCATCAATAAGTCTAGAGTCAAAAAACAGGTAAGTTGGTGCTTAATTTATGCACATGTATAAGTAAACACACACTGCTACTTTAACTAGAATTGAGACATCTTGTATCCCCATGTCTTTGTTGTAGTTTGATTACAGCTGGCGACTAAATACCACACAGCTGCTGGGATGGGAAAGGAGAACCAGGAAAAAAAGATTAAGAATTACGGGTTGAGATATGAACAGTCTAATAGTTGAAACAAAGTAAAATTTAGTAATACTAGTAATAGTAATACTACTAATGCTAATAATAACATTAATAGTAATTAAAAGGAGAGAGAGAGGAATAACACACAAGAGAGACAAGTGACACAGAGCTCAATTGCTCACCACCCTCTTATTGTCCCCTCCTGGCCAACTCCCTGCGGTTTAATAATGTTCATAATGTTCAGTAATACTGAGCATTACTTTTTTCATGGTATAGAATATCCCTTTGGCTCAGCTGTCCTGGCTGTGCTCTCATGGCTTCTTGTACATCTGCTCACTTGCAGACCATGAGAAACTGAAAAGTTCTTGACTTGGATAAGSACTGATTGGCAACAACTAAAATACCAGTGTGTTACTGATATTATTTTCATCCTAAATCCAAAACACAGCACTGTACCAGCTGCTTAGAAGAAAACACACTCTAGCCCAGCCAAACCCAGGACAGTCTTTTTGCCAAAAGGATAGTGGTAGGTAGAGGGAGTGAAACCATGCTAGCATAGGTCTTAGTAAGCTACAAAATTCTTCCTGACCTCTGAGGATTTTCTTGGCGTAGAAAGTGGTGTCTAATCTATGTAAAATTGACTTATAGTTGATTCTCTCTAACTAAAGAATTTGGTTTGAGGAAAATGTGAATTGGAGAGCACAGAACAAAATAGCTGTCTGTTTATCTTATGCCTTTTGATGTGGTGCTAATTTAAAATGCTGTTCTGCTGAATCATATTTACGCCTTCAAAATATTATGTAGCAAGATTGGCAGCATTTTGGCTGAAAGCCTGATACATACCAAGTGAAAGGCATCCTTCCTTTTATACTGAAACTTAATGTCCCTTTGTATGCATGAAGAAGAGAAATACACAACTATTTGGGAGCCTGAAAATTCAGGGCAATGTTGATTTTTCATTTACTGCTCTTAGTACGTGAAGCTATTGTGTAAATATAACACCTTTCTTCACAATTCTGTACTGATTTCTAGCAGGAACCTTTAGTTCCTCAAATGTGAGTTCGTCATAGTGTTTTTACATTGTTGAGAAATTCTGTGCCTGTGTTTAGTTTTGTCAACTATTAACTGCCACATTAATACCTTAAGACTGTATGGAGTTAGATAGTAAGTCATATATACGTTTAAGGATGGCATAGGTCTTTTGGGTTCCCCCTTACATCATCTTTCTTTTCTGTGTTCCTACCTAACCTTAGTTTTGAATGTTTGCACAAAATACAGTCTAGTACAGCTTATCTTTTTCCCAAATGCTTTTTTTAAACTAACATAAACTTATAAAGTAAACATAGAGTCCAGTGAGTAAAGTACTTGTTTTTCAAAGTTAGAAATTTTACTTTTTTGGTTTTCCCATGCTTTTTTACATATAACTTTTAAGTACTATTTTGTTACTCTTGCAGTTTGTTATGGGAAGAGACTTTGTTAGATGCCTTGCTAAATTTTTCTACCACACCCAAAGGACTATTTCTGCTTCATAGTACCGGTGCCCTGCATGATTGTGTGAACTTTATGTTTAGCAGTTTATCAAAAAAACTCCAGGTAAGCATTGCAGAGTCTGTACAGTTTACTTTTTACTATAAATTTTGAAATGCTAGGGAAAATTTTTTTCTTTTCTTGTAAGTGCAAATTTTTTTAGACCATGTTGGTAGGTCATGTTGAAATCTAAATATGCTAGACAATACTTGAAATAGAACCAAAAAAATCATATAATATGCATTTTTAGGACAAAAAAGTAATGCCACAGCCATCCTACTGAAAGTGTACAAAAAACATAATACTAAAGGTTTTATTTGCTCATAATGCATGTCTCAACCACAGTATTTTGTGTTTAAATTTTTATAAGATACTTGATAAAGATGTTTGGTTTGTAGTCTGACCCTGGTAAGTCTATAGAGGATAATATCTATGAACTGTTCAAGTCTGAACATAAAAAGGATTAAATTCTGTAAACAAGTGTAAGAAAGATCAATATTTAAGAGATCGTTTGAGAATTTCATGCCTTCTGAATAACTAACACTGCACTTGTTTACTTGCTATCAACAGACAAATGAATATGAAGACTTTGGTAATGGAATGATTGTTACACAAATGGCAACCACACCAATGGGTGCAGTAGCTCTGCAGGGTTCAGGTAAATTGAAGAATGTTGTTTTTGTGAATAATTGCATGCTGTAGTCTTGCATTTGAGAAAAAGACAGAAAGATGTTAGAAAAAGATCAACCATGTAGAGTAATTACACAGTATCAACAAAGACTGCTTAAATGTCTGTGAATTTCTTCTTGATGAAAATTAATGCTCTCTAACTTTCAAGTCATCCATTAATATTGATGCAGCATTTTGGTGTTCATTTTATTTTTTCTTCTCAAATTATGCCACATCTTTACTTCACTGGTTTGGATTTCCAGAAATTTCCTGTATGTGTGTGAAGACATTTTTACTGTTTAAAAATAAGTTTGAAACAATTTGCAAGTGCTTCTTATTGATCCTTGCAGATCAGAATTAATAACTGTTGATGCCTGTAATTTGTATGTACATTTCCATGGTTGCTGACTGCTCAAAGGGTGAGGAACTGCAAAGGCCTGAATGTCATTGGTGCAGTTATACAGTAGTGAGATGTAAATGAGATTGTCTGAATTGACAATTCTTCCCATAGCATAAACTTCCTTCAGAATCAAACTCAGATAACTCAGCTGTTCCCATATCATCAACAGTGCAGGTAGTCATTTATATTAAAACTAGAATCTCATCAGTAAAATAAAGATACTGTCTTAAGTTGCACAGGAAGTCCATGAGGTACAAAAGTTGCAAGTCATCTCCCTGAGTGTCTAGAAGTGGCTGGTATTGACAGAAAGATTGTCAGAAAGGCAGGCAAATTCTGCCAGTCAAGGAAACTGATTGTTAGTTATTATTTATGCCTCTGGGATTTTTCAGAAAGCAGGGAGCAGATCTACTGAGGAGTTATCCATCTGTCCTGTTGTAAGGTTTTCAGCCAAATTGCTTCTTATGGCCCTTTTACACCCTTTGGCATCAGAGACAAATGATATACCAAAAATAATCAGCATTGATTTTCAACCCTGACAGCTTGTGTAATGTATGTAAAGTTTCTATTAAGCCTATAACTTACATTTGAGGATTTAAGAATTAGATGGCTCTTTTCTCTTTTATTTAACTATTTAACGTTTTTGTTAAAATTTTAATTCAGCTAGTATTGCTTCTCTTAAAGTTTTTTTTTGTCCTTTTCATTGTGTTATGTTTTAATTTATTAATGAGTTATAGCGAATCTGTATTTTTAGAACCACAGAGACAATACTAGCTAAGACTTGATCTGCTGCAGTTCACTTTTTAAAGGTCAGAAGCTCATTTACATGGAAGATATAKAAATATAATCCTACTCTAGTGTAATAGTCTTTGGAAACTATTGCTGCAGACTGTAGATTGAACATAAGCAGCCTGCTCTAGAAAGATAGTTTTGACTAAAGAATTGATGATAGTGGGGATAGTAATGCTCAGGCAATCTCTGTTGTGGAATTTCAGTCTTCAGTATAGAGAATTTTGAGAATCTTAGTTAGAATTGTGGTGTAAAATATTTTTAATATGAAACTCATGATTAGAACAAACATTTGTTTTAGGCTTTATAAAGGCACTTGTAACTGAATTATGGGCTCTTTTGGAGTGTGGCAAAGATGATTTGAGAATAACCCAACCCAAATCTACTCCAGTTGACCCTATTGACCAAAGTTGTCAGAAGGTGAGAAATGATTTAATCTTATGTATTGGCATGGAAAGAAACAGTGCTGTGGTTCAAATGGAATGATACATGCCTTTCTGTAAATTTTTATTGCAGCTGTACCTGCTGCTTGATACTTGTGTTAAAATTGGTATAATACCAGTGATGTTAAATGATGACTGATTGAAAGGATTCTTGTGTTGCATGGCAGGTCACAATGCCAATGATTAACTATGAAATAATGAATAACAATAATGACAAAATTAAGTCTTAAATACTGGCCATTAGTTTATATCACAGATTACTGTAGTAAGATCAGGAAGAGTGGTGTGGTTTAGAGTATTCTGTGTCTCTAGATTTTAGAATTATATGGTAATGAAATACTGTAATTTTCAAAATTGCTTGCATAATTTGATAGATAATACACATTTCAGACGCTACTGCCCTTTCAGCTTATATCGATGCCTACCAGAGTGTGCAGTCTTATTTTGGGCAGGTCTATTTATGTCAAGTTCAGCCTGTAAAGGATAAGAACAAACTTAATGTAAGTGGCAAATAATTGCTAACACTTAACTTGGTTGTACTTAACAGATTAATATTCCCTTTTGTCCGTCCTTTTTTGTTTCTCTAGTCTTTTTTGCTTCTGGTAAACTTGCTCACTTACCCAGCAGTTTTTGAGCTCCTGAATAAACGAGATCTACCAAATAAACCCATGTATTCATTCCGTGAAGTACCTACAGATATTATTGTAAGTATTAAAAAAAAAAAAAAAAATAAATACTTTGGTGAAGACATTTCTTCCTGAGAAAATGTTATTGTTATAATAGAATAAGCTTTTTTCTTCTTAGTGAAAGGTTTTGATTTTTTCTGCATTTTGTATTATATACAGCATGAGGGCAGTATATGCACATATCACTTCATATTAACCTAAATTTTCATTTTGAAATCTTAAAAGTAATATAAAATTTGTTGCCTAATTTAAAGATCATCTTTCCTGACTTGTGTTAAAATTGTTTTTCCATGGAAAAAAAATAACATACATAAACACCTCTGTATGTGCATGCAGTTACATACTCAAAAATGTTGGAAAATATGTATACTTGTATTTTATATTGCATTGCTCTATCACACTATCTGTGGATTTAAACAGAATTAAAGAAGAACACAAAACCCCCATACTTCAGGGTTTTTTTAGTAGCACACATGATTCACACAAAGAGAAAAAAAAMCAGTAATTGGAAAGCTACTGATTAAGACATACTTAAGAAAAATAGCTTCACAATTTCTGTATTTAATATTATTTTGTATTTAGTCATCCAACTGCAGTCCATTAGGCCTTTTTTCTTATCTACAAGGCACAGACAAGTAATTTGTGACCTTGTGTGACAGTTAAAATCAGGGTTTTTTCTAATGAGTTAGCACTTTAAATTGCTGTTATGTTGAAGTGTTTGTTTAGCACAGGGTCTGGATTGGTGATAGTTTAAGTTGCTTAGACAGAGTTTATCATAATGGTGTATGTTATGTTTGAAAAGGAATTTTTAATTCTTTTTTGCAATACTGTTTTGATGATTTCAGGAGGAAATGGCATGATAAATTTCATTTTTCTAATCTTCTCAATGCTAGTATGTCCATCAATGGATAGTTCTCTTCAGTCATCAGTTTTTTAAGGCACTGGGAGAAAGGGAGATAGATGTATGCTGAAGATGATAAATATTTGAGAGCATTCAAATTGTGATACATCTGAAGTAATGATTTTTGTGACTTTTGACAGCCAGTGTTGTTTTAGCTTTTGAGGCACTTCAGTATTTTTATGAAATTCTCTAGGTTTCCAGCAATACCAATACTGAGCTAATTGTTCAAAATTCCCTGAGCAGTTACAGGTGTTTTAAATGAGGTTTGTCTCACTTAACTACTGTGCAGCAGTGGCTTTTTTAAGGCTAAAATAGAYACCCAAGATTATGTAGTTAAGAGAAAGGAAATAGTCAGATCATCTAATGTTAATTTGGCATRTAATGGCTAAGTCTGAGTAGTCAGAAAACTTCTGAAGTTAAGCAGAGATACAGGTTTGTTATAACTGCATTTTTGGGCAGTGATTGCAGAAAGCAAAAGATAAAAGAYTTTGACCAAATATAACTATAGAGAGCAAAGTAAAAGCAATTTCTGTGCCTCTATAAGGTTTGATTGGAAGACCTAACTACTTTGTGTGCTTCATTTTTTCTGTATTTCTGAATAATGTCACATTGCCACAGATTCTGACTTGTTTATGCTGAAATATATTTGATAATGCACAGAACTTAATCATCTTTGTTTGCCCTTTATTTCTTGAATACACAGAATTTAAAACATTTGCTTCTCTTTTGTATTTTTGTCTGACTAGTTGCATCATTGACCGAACATATTATCATTTGGGCTTTTACTGCTTTTAACTGTTGACTAATCAAGTTTCTATTTTGTGCCCTTAGGAAATTTTTTCTTTATACATGCAAGATATCTCTTTACTGTGTTCGACACATAAAATTATTTTAGAAAATGGAGCACATAAATTCTGTTCTTCTGCCTGCCTCCACTCTTACTTTGAGGGTTTCTGCAGTACATATATTCAGGGGAATCTAGTTTGGAAGGTACCCTCCAGACCTGTAGCATTGAAAGACATATTAAAGCAGGTGATTTTTTCTTTCTTCAGTGATTCTGGAGAATCCTATATTTAGATGGTTTGTCTTAGGTACTCAAAGTAGATAACATCTGACCTGTAATATTTAAGCTATACCCTGTAGCTGAGCAGTGCAGATCTAGCTGCACACTTTTTTGATGGGATCTTGTGTTAGACCTTTTTCATTATCTTCCTTCTTAAAATCCCAAATCAGAGCTTGGTCTCCTTTCTCAGTAGTCTTCTCTCTCTGTCTGCTCTTTGTACTCTTTTGCAGGCTCCAAGCTTTGATTTATAAATGAGAGAAGGAGGTTGTTGCCAGAGAAATATCCCTTAGCATTTAACTCTTTGTATGTGCAAATATCTAAAAAAATCTTAAACTCCAAACAAATCAGTTGGTTGCATTATCAATTTTATGAACAGCCTTGAGGTCCAAGTTGAGTTGTTTTATTGAGAATTTTATTGTGAATATATTATGTGGAAAAAGCTGCATCCCACACCGCTCCAAAAAATCTAATAGGAAAAATACAGCTTGCACTGTATTTTAGATAAGAATGCATTTTATGAAGACATTTTACTTTGAAAAGTTCCTGAGTTTTACTCATGATTTTTGCTTTTCTCTCTGTTGAAAACCAGAGCTTTGGTTGATTTCATGAAAGTATGGATCTTAACTGTCATATCCTATTGACATACTTACTGATCTAACTAGTTGAATAATAACTCCCTCTGTTGTCTCTGAAACTATACTTCTTAAATGTGGAGAAAATAAAACTTTGGATTTAATCCAGATTAAATAAAGCTCATAAGGGCTTTGCAGTTTGTTTCTTCTGACCACAGCACAGCAATCTGTCTCTGAGATGATAACATCAAACTATGCTTTTGTGCATTTCTTAGTTTTCTAATGAAATTATTTCTTCAGAAGCAATTTGCATATGCAGTGAACCAGAGAGGAAGATAATTAGGTTGGATTTGTGGAAGAAGTGGGAAGCAGCCACAGGTCACTGTCTATTACATGAGATGCTCTAGGATGAAAGGTGTAAGCCTTAACATCTGAGCCAAGCCTTGCTATGCTGAGAATAAATGGCTGTGTCTTGAAGCATGTAGTACTAACCAGTGTGAGAAAGGGTATTACACTAAAGGAATCACTCTTCTCTTCATTGAAATAGATGTGTACACATTTCAAACATTCAAATAACAGTTTAACATTTCTGTTGTGGTTTAATACTGAACAAGAACTAGAATAGTTGATATGCAAGGATCTTTTTGTATGTTTATATTTTTTAACAGATTTTTTTTTTTCCTAACCTGCATGGTTTCTTTTTGCCATTGACTTTTGGGTGGAAAACATCTCTTGTTATAGAAGTAATTTCAATGTGTATTTTAATAATAGCTTTCATTGAATAGTAAACATCTCTATGCAACTATGATGTGCATAAATTATAAAAGCATACATGGTTTTCTACATTTCTCTTCCTTCGGCAGGATATCATTGACAGGCTTATAATTTTGAACTCAGAAGCTAAAATTCATTCCTTATTCAATTATGAACAATCCCATGTATTTGGTCTGAGGTAAGATGCTTGTTTTTTATTCTCTGGTCACATTAACTGAATAGGATATAACATGCTTGGATGTGTTACTTCGGACAAGATAACATTGTTTGAGTTTTATTAGGTATGAAGGTGAAATTCCCCCATTTTTTAGCATAAGAAGATTAAATGAAAAATGGCCTACAAAATGAGAACAGTGATGAATCTAATCTTATTATCTGTAAATGGATACATTGTAATATGAGAAGCAGTGATACAAATTGCATGTTATTTTGCCTACTTGACTGTAAAAACCAAATTGTACATCCATTGTAGTGCATAAAACAAAAATCACACCAAAATACTAAAATAAACACTTTTGTTTACTATGTTTGTATGAGAGTTTGATTTATGTAGTCTCTCTGTACTTAAAATTATTTTTTAAGTATTTATTTAATTATAACCAATTTCACCAAAACTTACTTTGAAAAGAAYAGCACTTGATTGCAAATATCTCTAGAACCTAAAGGTACACTTAAAATATGCTCACACTGTCATGCTCATGTTTTGTAATATTAAGTGCTTTATAATATTTTAACATAGATATTAGTTTCTGCATTTTTATTCTGTTTTCCAAAGAAGAATATATAAATCCTTGAATTTACATTTTTGTATGGATTGTACTTCATAATATGGAAAACTTTGATAAAGGTATGCTTGAGCAAGGTATAGCCCAATTGATAAAGTTCTGCAATGTTAGCTTTTTGCCGCCATATTTGTACTTTGATATCACAGTAAAATTATTTCATACTATGTATGAATAACCATAAGTTACAGTATCATTTGTTGATAAAGATGAGCATGGAGGAGATGAACAATGACAGAGTTTGGAGTTGGGATATACATGATTTTGTCATATAAATCAAAAGCTGTGAATGCTGCTTTAGAGGAAATCACTAGTTTATATAGAAATGAGAAGTTTTAAGATGAAATTTGAAAAATAAAATATTGTTCATTTAGGATTAGACTGACTCCATAAAAAGCTTGACAGAACTTCCATTGATTTAATTAGGATGAAGAGAAAGTGACATGTTTTACAGTTTGAAATAAAGGGTGGTTGCGCACTGGAACAGGCTCCCCAGGGAAGTGATCAAAGCACCAGCCTGAGAGAGAGTTCARGCTGTGTTTGGATAACGCTCTTAGCCACATGGTGTGACTCCTAGGCTGTCGTGTGCAGAGCCAGGAGTTGGACTCAGTGATCCTTGAAGGTCCCTTCTAACTCAGGATTTACAGTATTAAGACTTATTTACAGTATTAAGACTTGCAAGAAACCTTAGCCTATATTATCTGAATGTGAGAGGTATACAGTTTATTCCAAAGTTCCATGGTCTTTCCTGTGAATGCTACTGATTGCAGAAATCCATGTTCTGTAAAATGAACCTTGCTTTGTGTAGTCAGTTTGCTCCTTGACCAAATTCCATCAAGAATTCCAAGTTCAGCAGCAGTTAGACAAAATAATACAAGATGTTTAACAGATCTGAAAATTTAGAAATTAGAGTAAAAGATCTACATTTCTTTGCCGTTATATAGAAACAAAATATTTAGGTGTTTGTGATAACTGCAGCATTGAAAAACAGTATGATTTTGTGAAGCATTTGTCTAGAAACACTTCTGCTAGACTTRGTACCAGTAGTAGAGCCAAACACACATTCTTTTAATTGTTCACAGATCTACACAGCCATATACTCTGTGTTTATATATATGGCTCACCCAGAACTGAGTGCTGAACTTCAGATCTGTTTAACTTATAGGCTATACTGTAAGGTCCTGCTTTTATTATTCAAAACAGTTATACATTTACTTACTGGAATGTTAAACAACTTCTGAAGTTGAGAACCACATTTTCTTTCTTGTGTATACTGAGCTTCAGTGTCTTAAAATCTTTGGTTATTAGCTGTGTAATTACATATAAAACTTAAAATATATGGGTATTTCCACAGTCTGTTTAATTTAAAATGCACAGATTTGTATTTATGTTTGTAGTGTTAATATTACATTTTCTGATGGATAGTTTTCTTCGTTTTGAATAACTATGAATCCTGAATTGTCATTCTGAAGGACAGTCCAGCAGAGACTCTGCTGTCAACTGTCGTTTTCAAGCTTAACTGCTCTGTAAAGTGGTGTGCATGCAGTAGAAATCAAAGGAAAAACACAGGGAAGCTAGATATGGTGTACACAGCCAATATCTCCTGGTCTTCAAGGAATAGTCCCTATAGCACATTCATACAGACTGGGGCCTGTGTGGTCAAGATGAAATACTCAGTTCCACAAGCTATAAAGTTCAAATCTGTGGGGGGTTTTTTGTTTGTTTGTTTCTTTGTTTTGTTTTTTGGGTTTTTTTCTTTTTTGGTTCTTGGAAGTATCTTGGCCTAGGATGAGTCATCAGTAATTTCACAGACAGTGATCTGGTATTCCATTAATTGCAGCTATTTTGTTTTTGTGTGATGAGATTTATTCACTTGGAGCTCCTTTTAAGCTAATTGGGGGGAAAGAAAGGTCATATTATTATTATTATTATTATTATTATTATTATTATTATTATTATTATTATTATTATTATTATTGTTAATCTATTTATTAAAGGGAAACCTTAGGCAAGAAGTTAGAGATAAGAATAAAAAAGTGCAAGTATACAGACAGTTCCTAATTTGTGTATAGAAAGATTCTCAAACCGTCAGTTCAGCTTTCAACCTCAAAGCAGATTTACACTTAGAATTGAGAAGTCTCCCAGTTGGCCAATATCAGTTGATAAAAGATCACTGAGGGCTGTCTCAGCCACTCTTGTACAGGCTGAAAATGTGGATGCACAGGAACTAATGCAGAAATTCTCAATGGTCTTTCTGTTTTAGAAGATTCTGAACTTGCCATCAGAGCACAAATCCTAGAGAAAGGAAATTCAAAGCAGTAATGAAAGCAATAATTTTTTAACATACTAAACATGGAGTATTTTCTTAATTTAATAATCAGCTTTATTTCTCTGATACAAGCATCCCAATCAATCTGATATTAAAAGATATTGCATTTGAGAAATAATAATTTTCTTAAAATGTGACACTAGAAGTCTTAACCACCTCCCTTTCAAGGCCAAGCTCTTTGAATCTTTGTAACTTATATTAACAAAGGACTCTTTCAGGTTGATGATTTTACATGTTATTAAGGCAACTTACCTAGTATTTCAGTACAGTAAATACATTAATGAGTTTTGAGTTTTTACAGTCTGCCAAGAAAATACATGCATAATATATATATTTTCAAAGTCTTTGCCTAAAGCATTATTCAGGCATTTACATATTGCTGTTCTCTTTATTCAGAAAATGAGTTTTCTATGAATGTTAGTGACACCATGTTGTTAGCTGGATTAAAGCATGGCAGAGTAACAGATTTGTACCTTTGATAATCAAGTTCCTGTCTC
This sequence comes from Amblyornis subalaris, assembly GCA_018881555.1. NCBI lineage: Eukaryota > Metazoa > Chordata > Aves > Passeriformes > Ptilonorhynchidae > Amblyornis > Amblyornis subalaris. The sequence goes on along the minus strand of JACAXG010000002.1, from coordinate 23,552,259 downwards.
TAAACAATATCAATACCCCAAAATAAATTCAAAGATACTCCATTAGTGTTGACTTGAATAAAAACAGAAGGAGAAACAGTATTACTGGGAATATGCATAGACTATGGTCAGTGGAAGGGGATAATAGTTGGTCTACAGACACCTTTGCAAAAATTCCCTTTATTTAATAGAGTACTTTTATAACATATACTCTTCCTGGACTGTTTTTTTTTTTTTGCATCTGTATGATAATGTGGCAGTAATGGGCATCCAAATACTTAAAAGAGGAAAACTACAACCTTTCTTTCTTTGGCTATCTTATTTTTTCCCCAGTGACTTATTTTGGTCGTAAGTTAATATCCTAAATTTTGTGAAGTCAAAAGATGTTTTGTGTGTACCTTCTGAATCAGAAAAATCTTTATTACTGCCACGCTTGCTCACTGAGACCTCCATGCCAGTGGGCATCAAGCAACAAGGAGAGCACTCTGTTCAAAAGTTTGGCTTTCTGCAGGAAAGTACCTGGAAAATTCTGAGGGTAAATCCTTTTCCTTCAGATATGCAAATTGTGACTGCTTAATTTTAAAGACACAATGTGCTTGCCTCATATTAGAGATCTGGGAAGATAGCCTGTTTTGTAGAATCGTAATTTGAACTGCAATGACAAATAGATTTATTTTAGGCTTCTGTGAGGCAAGGCTGAAAACCCAGTATTTGTTACAATGCTCTGCGTGAATAACCTAAATGCATTTCTGTTTCCATGGAATTATAGAAAATTGTAAATATTAGTCTAAGTCATATGCTCATCAGTATCAGCCCCAGGATTGTAAAGCTACAGTCTGCTGAAGATAGGAAAAGAATATTGGCTTGTTATTTTCAGGTTTGTGTAATAAATATTTCAAGATTGTTAGGTCACATTTTCTTTGTCATATAAAATATCATGGTAAATATGTTTTTTATTTATAATGCCAGTTTTCTTGCTCACTGAATGGCTGTAGAAAATGATAAAAATGCATTGTGTCTCTTTCTGTTGCCCTAAAAAACTGGTAGAGAAATATTTAGGAAAGCAAATTTAAATGGCTTATACTATACTAACTTCAAAATCAATCAGTGTCTTGAAATTTGCCTTAAAGCAGTATGTATTAGTCAAAATTTCATCTAGAGCACTCCAGTGAAATCCAGGTGAATTAATTAAATCCTACAGGAGCTGGGAAATGAAAAAGCATGTGATAGGCAAAAGGTAACTTTGTGAGTTTAGGAAATTCAGATAATAAACRTGCCTGCATTCTTTTCCATTGTTTTTGTCAACTGCATTGTACACACCCCCCTTATATATAATTGCATTTTAATACTGAGGTAGCCTCAGCATATGAAATAGGTTGTTCCTTAATTGTGCTTGCATTATGTGTTTTGTTAATGAAGAGAATGTGTGATTTTAATGATTGCAACATAACGCTGTTTATATTTAGTCTCTCTTTTCCTTTCTCTTTATTAAAAAGCATTATGAGTAGCAGAATCCAAAGGTAAAAAAAGACAGGGTCTGGATTAGCAGTGATTACTAGTGATGGAGATTTGCAACAGGATTGTGAGAATGCTTTTACATTACCTATGATCATGTAAGTTATACAGCTAATCCAATTTTTTGCTAGTTTATATGTTAATAGAAATTTGTTAGGTTTATGAAGTTAAAACAAATTATTATTATTAATTAATTATTGTTGATGTTATTATTAATAAAGTGTGATCACAGTAGATTCTGTGATCAGATGTCACTTGTTGATTTTTTTTTTTCTTTACTCAACTGAGGGAAATTGAAACGTCTCTGAGTCCTTTAGGCTGGCAAGTGATGTGGTCATGAAAGGCATTTTTGTTTAGCTAGGGAAACATTTAGCATTAGCAATCACATTACAGGTCATTTGTAGATACATTGGGTAGCTAAAGTGGTGTAGGTGCTCTTTTGAAAATCTTTTCATGTGAAAAACACYGTAAGGAATACATCAGTCCCTTAGTTTTCTTTCTGGGAGAAACATGACTGCTCTGAGGGAGTAGCTTCCAAAGCTACTTCTGTATCCAGAAGCTCTCATATTTTTTTCAAAACCATGCATTGCCCTCAGTGGAACAATTAGAAGCCTCCATGCTTAAGACCAAGTGCAGAGGCATCCTCTCTGCTCATTGTTAATGCCTTTTGTTCAGTTTGCAAAGGCATYGTGCAGAGCTTTGCTTGGCTTAAGCTTCCAAATGCTTTCTGTGTTCCAGTGATAACTAAGTAGCTTTTGGCTTTTTTGGGGTTTTTTTGCTAGCCATTGCCTTTGTCTACTTGTCTGGCACTTGATAGTAATTGCCTCTCAGAGTTTGGATCCACATTTTCATTGAAGCTTGGCCTCTTACTCAAAGCATAATAAAGAATAAGTCAAATTGCTAATGTAGGCTATGATGTTAAATGTTTTGCGGCTGTCCCCCATGATGATGTCACTGGAATTGTGTAATAATTTGGATTTCACTGTTGGTATACATACTCATTTAGTGGAAAGGAGGTCCTGCTACTGCAAAGAGGTTCCAGTCCTTGTTTTATTCTTCTTAATTTTTCATAGTTATTTCTGAGAAGGCAAAAAAGCGCCTTACCTAGTCCCACAGCTGAGCTCTCTATAAATATCATGCCATATATTTTGCACTGGCCTTAATCAGCCATGCCTGTATCTACAGAAGGCAGTAACTGCCAGCCAAAAGAAATGATTTTACTAAAGACCAGTTTAGTCCTCCATGTCAGCATCGTATCACTGGAGCAACTTGTAGATGGCATAGATGTAAGCATATTGTGTTTAGCCATTTTATGCTGCATGGACACATACATTACTGAGATTATAGTATAGTTTACTTTGGATGTGCTGCTTTCTTTGTCCTTATGGTGGGGATTTCATGCTGCTTATAGCATGAAATTTTATCATCTTTTGCTGGACTGTGTATGGACTGGGACTGAATTAAGTTTTTTAATAGCACCCCACATGGGTGCTGTGTTTTGAATTTGTAACTAAAAGAGTATTGATAACACACCCTGTTTCTGATAACACTGTGCAAGCAACTGCTCAGCAACAGGGCTTTCTTTTTTATCCCCCCTCCCTAGAAAGTAGGCTAGGAATGTGCAAGAGGTTGGGAGTGAACACAGGTGGGACAGCTGACCTGAACTGACCAGAGGGATGTTTCATACCATATAACATCCCACTCAGTAATAAAAACTGAGGGGCTTGGAGGTTGGTCTTGCAGGTCTCACTGCTCGGAGACTGGCCGGGCACCAGTCTGCTTGTGGAAGGGGTGGAGGGAGTGAGCAGTAGGGTGGATGCTTAGTTGCTGACTGGTGTCAACCCACCACAACTACTGTATTCAAGAGCAGTATCTTGCATCTTGCTGACAGCTGACCATTAACAGACATTCCTGAAGTGAGGACAGAACATCAGAGTGCTTTGGAAAGAACATATATTATGAAAGTGAGGAAGAATAGTGTATGGTAGCGTAGAAGGAACTACAGAAAAATAGAATGGGCTTTATCATATGAAAGGTGGTATTTGAGAGAGACATGATTTGATGTTGGGGGAAAAAAAGGAATTTCATATTATTTCATATTCTTAAAAGGAACTCATAGAAGAAATGGGGAGAAGTATGGTAATAAGCTATACTAATAAATGTGTGTTTTTAGCAACTCAGAGTAAATAATGGGCAGTTTAATTATTATTTTCAAGAGAAGAAATTTAGAGAGGCAACATAAAAATCAGCAAGGTTTATTTGCCAGCTGATTTATATCCCACGAAGGACCTTCTGTTCTGTCATAATTAAATAAATCATTATGATTCTGCCTATGAAAACCAAGGAGCAAGTACTAGTTAGAATGCCTTCTTTTAGATTAGGCATTTCTACAGTGAAGTATTAGTTGTGAAATTGTAGTTGAAGGGGTAGAATCCAGGGAGAACCTTCCAAGAAAAATGGATAAGTCAGGAAATGCAGAACTGAGACAAAATTACTTACTGTTGTGGCGGGTGGATGGTGGGTACCGCAGCCTTCCAAAAGCATCCCCAGCTGGGAAGCCWCTCTGGAGGGCCAACACACTCACGCACACACCCACTAGCCTGGATAGCTGCAGCATAAGCCGGAGGTAAATGAGTCGGGAGGGGCTCTTCTGAGGTAGAAGGTTTATTGCACGCAGGAAGGAGTCCAGGGACAAAGAGCCCCGAACAATACAGGGTCCAGGGGTTTTATACTCAAGGAAAAAGGGGCAGGGAGAGCATCAGGGAACAATGGGGTGAGGGCCAGGGGACGGAGAGAAGGCAGGTTTACAGAACATAAACCAATAGAGAGAGGCAAGGGGAGGAGCAGGGGAGCAGGGCCAATGGRGCATCAAGTACAAGGGAGTCTTCTAGAACTTAAGCATAAAAGGGTACATAACTGACAGGCCAACAGGGCCAACCAAACAGGGAAGATTAACATAAGGCAACAAGGCCTAATGGGGAGACCTTCTCTTTCACCTGTACCTAGGGGGAGACTTCAGACCTYGGAGCCGTCCCACCGTTGGACCTCTATCACTCCGGGGCCCTCTGGCCCATCGGTCTCTCCCATTGCGGTCCCAGCCGCCACAGCATCCCCCGCTGTGAGCTCCACCACCGCAACAACTTACTGCTGCCATATTTTCACAACTATGATATGTATTTTGATATTTCTGAATTGGTTTAAAATTACCATTCTGTAAAAAACTGCCTTCAGATAATCTTTTATTTTATCTGCATTGCAGTTTGTTCCTGAATGTATGGTATATCTTATTAGTAGTGATCACAGAGTTATATAATCAGAATTGAAAGGGAGATGGAAAATTTTATAGTACAAATGCTCTACTCAAAGTGGGTTCAACTAGAGTGCATTACTCAGGGCTGTGTCCAGTCCAGTTTAGAATATTGTCAAGGCTGGTGATCCTGCAGCATCTCTGGGCAATTTGTTCCACCGTTTTACCACCATCAGAGTATATTAAAATGGAATTTCCTGTCTTTCAATTCCTGCCCATTGCATCTAGTCGTTTCACTGGGTGTCACTAAGAAGAGTCTGACTCAATTTTTAAACCTTCCTGTCAGATATTTATACACATTGACAGGATCTCCCCTAAGGATCCTCTTCTCCAGGCTGAGCAGTCACAACTCTCTCAGCCTCTTTCCCTATGTGAGGTGGCCCAAGCCTTAATCATCTTCCTGATTAGGAGGAGCCTCTGGTCCTTGTCTGCAAAGCTGCTTTCTAACTCATTGGCCCCCAGCCTGTACTCTTGCATTGGGTTCTTCCCAGGTGCAAGACCTTCATCAAAGTGTATCTTCCAATTTTCAGTAGTATTCAGGTTGGGAATTGTATCCTCTGCTTTCCAAACAAAATTTTAAAATATAATATGTCTCAAAAAGATACGCTTTGATCTTACTGTATTATATTTGTAAAGGTTTTATACATTCTCATAAGCATGCACTTCTTATAGATGAGATATCGAGATGGGAATTCTGATCCAGTTCTTAGGTTCCAAATGCAATTAAAAACAAACAAAAAAGAAGAAAACTCCATAGCCGTATTCAAGCATGGTTACAAATATACACAATATAAAACGTGATTTTTTTTTTAATTGCAAACTTTAGTCTATACGTTTATGACTTTGGAAGGTAAAGTAATGGAATATTACCTTTAACCAAACAACCTGTATTTCAATGATAGCGTTTTTAAATGTATTTTTTTATATAGGTGAAAATTTCGTTTGAATGCCCAAGCAGCAGCTGTTCATGGTAGATCTTGTATATTTTATCATTTATCCTACTACTATCACATCTACCTATTTTTATTTGCTTGTGGTTGGTTGGTTTTGGTTATTTTTCTATCTGTCTTGCCTACTAGAGGAAATGTTATAAAGCATTCTCAGCTACTAGTCTTCTCCCAAGTGGTTTTTAACTGCTGCAGACAGGTCTTTGCCATTTATTGTACTTAACAGAAGAAATTATCCATTTTCATAATGGTCTCAGTGCTCTTTTCTGTTCTTTTTTTTCTAAAAAATAATAAAAATTAGAGTGGAACTGTCATTTCTTCTTCTGTAATTTAGAAAAGTACTGAGAACAAATTGATGTCACAAAATAGTTAATGTAAAAGAAATGAAACCTGAAGAGTGCTGAAACTGAACAGATCAAGTTGTATTAAAAAACAACAGGAAAAAAACCTAAAGAAACATATTCTCATCTGGATTGTTTAATCCTTGGCCACAGCTGTATGAATTTGCAGGTGTTAAATTATTGAGAGAATGGCTTATGAATTTTTGCGATTGTCAGTAGAAGCATATTGGGAATTACAGGGAAGAAAATAAGCATTGACTAACAGACCACAAATTTAAAACAGTGTATTTTCTAGTTCATATTAAGTCTTATGTGAATGCAAAATATAATGCTGATCAGACTTAATTTATGTTGCATTTATGACTGTGATAAAACAGGAAATAAAACCAGTAACAAGAATGTCTAGTCATATTATTTTTCTTGAACTGGAAGCCCTCAATGAAATTGTTCTGTTGTGGTCTTAGAGTGAATAAATTAGTTAAAAGAAAAAGTAATATGATTTGGATTGCTTTACTTCAGGTTTGTATGAAACTATATTGGAGTACTTTCCCTGTTAATTTGCCCCAAAGTTATAAAAGAAAATTGTACATAATGTACTGTCTTGTGCTCTTATTTATTTCATTTACTATTGTTTTATGTTTCTCTGAAAAAAACCCAACACAGCAGATTCATTGGTTATGTTACATGTTAAATCTTTTATTGCTTTTGAACTGTGTTAAATTTCATTATACAAAAGGACTTAAAAGTCTATTTTCTAAAGGAAATATATTTTTTTATCTCCCTGCCTTCCTCCCCCTTCAGACAACCTGATTCTGAGTTGCCTTACCAGCCTATTATTGTATAATTGCCTTACATTTAACATGGAATGTCTTACTAAGCCTTCGTCGCTTCTATTATTCTGTGATATAAACTCAAAAGCAGACTGAGCTGACCAGTGGATATTTTCTCTGGTTGTTCAGTGCACACAAAAAATCTGTTGGGAACCATTCCCTGTTTGCTTAAGGTCGTGCCACTTGAGTGGATAAAAAGGATATAAAAGAGTGTTCCTGACCTAGTTCTGTCTGGGTATTTTTTCAGACACTTCAAGTCGGGTTTTTTAGTTGTTTTTTTCTCCCCTCTCTTTCCATTTCGAGATCTCATAAACATGTTCACCTTTGTCTTACTGTGGTTGCTGGATTCCTGACTGATGTGCCATCGTTTCAATGTGTCCTTCTGCAGGTTGTTAAATGTGCTGTGCTGTGAGCTCAATACCCTTTTACTCTTGGAGACTCAGTATAAAGTGTCACAAGTTTTACTAACTGCTCAGGAGGAAAATGTCACAGAAACTTCAGACGGACCAGGGTAAGAAGTGACTGATGTAAATGTTATTTTAACTATCAAACTCTTCTCCTGAGAACAAATACATGCATGCCTTAGTGGGTGTAAACATACAAATGCTTTCACTTAAGTTTGCTTTTAATGTCCATAAGTTTCCTTACATGCAGGTTTGTCAGCAGTTTTAAATTATGAAAAGACATGAAAAAATAGCCTTCTCGTCCTCCCATGTCTGTCCCAAAAGTATAGGAAATAAAAAAGCAATTATTTTTCTGCTTTTTGTGTTACTCTTAAGTTGTTTCATTAACAAAAAGTGTTCACAATTTGTAGATGTAAATATGCCTTCTACTTTTACATTATTTTTTAATGTTATGTATTTAATATAAAATGAGCATATTGTTTTAATGTTCATGAATTAAAGGCATCATCAGTACTTGGATTTTTTTGTGGGGAGTGTTTCTTTCTTGTCATTGTTGTTATTGTTTGGTTTGTAGCTTTGTCAACTCTCCAACTGTTTATTTGTACCTTAGTCAACTCTCCAACTTCTGTGACTTTCCACTGCTATCTTCTAAGTAAAATTGCACAGCACATCCTTTCAAAAGGAAAAAATGTATTTTTGGGACAAAAGTGGACAGTTGTTTAGTTACAGACATTTTTTCCTTTCTCACAGCATGCTGAGTTTTAAGAATTTTCCTCTTACTGTTTGTTATATGGGACTATTACAGAATGTAAGTCAAACAGTATGGTTGAAGATGATAGTTATTTACTATTTGAGAATGAAACCTACTATTTCCCTACTAAGGCAAAAGTTTTATTAAGAAACTTAGTGAATAATAACTGGATTTTACTGCTTCTAAAATTTTGGACCTTGGCCTGCACAGTGACTTCAGACAGCAAGTTGGCTGTGTTTTAAATTGTTAATAACTCTGCTTATTTGTGACAGTAGAAGTATACTGGTAGGCCAAATAAGGAGCAAATTTTGATGGTCCATTAACTGTCACTGCCCTAATTACTGAACGTGTGGGCATAACAAAGCTTGTGAAATTTTCTACTCTTTTGTGTCCAATAATTTCTCAAATGTTTCTAATCAGTAGTAGGCAGGGAGGTACAAAGTTAGAATAATGCTTGGAGACATCCTGAAATGCTTCATGTTTCTGTTTATTTATGCCTATGTGTATTCCAGGTTGTGTTTTTACTCCAGTATGTTTCTCAAAATATTCTTGCTTATTAAAGTTATCTGAATTAAACAGTCACTAAATCAAAGTATTTCTAATTTTTGGAGGTTTTTTGTGTTCTGTTTGGGTTTTTTTCCACAGAGGTTTTATAATTGATGGTCTGTCAGTGGAGAGAAACCATGTTCTTGTAAGGATAAATCTGATTGGAGGACCGCAGGAAAGGATTTTGCCTTTGAGAGCATTAGATAAGGTTAGAACCTAAGTTTAGCAATTTCTGTTTCTGTAGCTCCTTCCTTCATTGATTGAACATTTTTGCTGATAATTCAGCATGTGCAAAATTATTTCATGTTAAGAAATAACAGACCAACTTTAGCTTTATAAAGTATTAACATTTTAAAGAAGTGATACACTGAGAAAATACATTGTTCCCACTATCTGTGGATTGGCATGTACCTAGGACATCCTGGGTTCAGATGACATGTTTATTTTGCTCCATTTTAATGTTACTTTTAAGTGAATACAATTTGGGTGGTTTTTTTTTTACTTCTATATTTCTGTGTTTTGTTTACTAGCTTTCCATTTATCTTCCTTTTATTTGATATTTTTTCCATGCCTGGGTTTTCGTATGCAGTATCTAATACCTGGAGCTTTCATCGATGTTCTAACAATAGAGTGTTTGTTAAGCAACCTCTTTAAATGTTCTACTTCTCACTGGCTGTCAATCTCATAAAGATGAAATGCAAATTACTGTCAGCACAACAAAGACACCTAGATCAATGTATAAAGTTGGAAATACAGTTTAGTAGGTTGTTTTGGGGGTTTTTTAATAATTTTTATAAAACTTGCAATTTCCTTTGTGGTTGAAAAAAAGAACTGTAAAATCAAAACTGTCAGTGGTATATACCATAAAAAAATCATATTCTCATAATCTATGCTTTTTGGATTTTGTATTCTTTTTTTTTAGTTATGGCACATCTCATTGGAAATTGCAGTATCAAGCATAATTTTGGTGCATAGGCAATAATTCTGGGAACTGTACCTCTGTGTGTTAATTGAGAAAAATCTATTAATTATTCTCCTAAATTATTTTATTTCTGGTCCTGTTTCTAGGGCAGTGATCTATATCCTTGGCCAATGTTTTCATCGTTCCCTGTGCCAAAGTACTATCTTGCAGAAATTCCTAGGAAAGCTGAATTCAGACAAGGTACATACAAAGCATGCAAGCAGTGTAGATGTCATGCAAGAATCTCAGTCAATTTGAAAATTTCTTTTTCCTTCCTCCCAGCACCCAGCTTCCCACCCTCACATCCCACAGATTATAATCTCATTAAGTACTTAAGGTTATTCCAATGTTGGCTGCAATTATAGCTAAATAAGTTGGTTTGGTTTTGCTTGTCTGGCTTTGTGCAACTGTCAGTCTGCAAAGATCTATTTGGTAATCTAATTCTTATGCCGACTTCAGTATTAACCTCTTGGCTTGTCTCGGGTGGGTGACTCATAAGGTGCATTTGTATCATCTCTCTAGTAACTGAAGCAAGACAGTTTGGTTAAACTACAGAGTTTTTTGTACACTATTTTCGTGATTCACATCCCTGTGTTTACAGAGCTTGGTGGTGTGTGAAATAGACAGCGTTTAGGATAGTTGGTTTCCGCATTGAACATCAATTTGGAATGTGAGCAGACTGAAKAATCCTTTGAAGAACTATCTAGGCACAGCAGTTTAATTCACATAGAGAAACCGTTTTAAGGTTTTAGTTTGCATAGACAATGCAAAAGAATCTGATGAATGGTTTAATAAATATATAATTTATTGTATTTGTTCATGTTTACTATATCCCTGAGATGAACTTATTAGAAATTATTTGTGAATTTCTTTAGCAGAGACAGATTTTCAAAAGTGATAGAAATTCTCCATTGACTATGGAATATAAAATAGTCTGTTTGTAAATATTTGGGGAAAAAAAATTTAAAAAGGTGATTTCCTGCTCTGACCCGAGGAAAGGCCRTGTAGCTATAAAAGAAGGGAGTTTTCTGTATCTTAGCTTTTGTAATACTGTTCTAGGCTTCCCAAGGCAAGTTTCATGAGACAGCAATCAGATAATGGTGAAGTGGGTGCAACTTTGGCTAACAGTAAATTTGCTGATATGAAGTTTCAAAGGTTTGCAATTAAGTTTGATGAAGAATTGCAATAATGTATCGAAATATTTTAATTTGGAACGTCATTTTTGATGTTAAAGGTAGGTGAAGTAAAAGATTATGTAACTGCAAAATGAACAGAACGTTTGGTTTTGGTGTTAATATATTTTGTGTTTGTTGCTCGAAAAAAAGAGAAACCAAACATTGAAAGCATTCTATTTCAGTACTCAGGTTAAAAAAAAAAAAAAAACAACAAACCACCAAATTGTGAATATATGATTTGCCAGACTGAGGCTTTCAGGATGTGTAAGTTATTTTGAAAGAAAGTATTAGAATAAATAGATCAAAAATGAAGAGAATGAAATTCATAAAGTGCTATTCTAACACTTGGAAAAAAAGAAATCAAGGTCATGAATAGGAAATGGAGAATATCTGAACTGTATTTTTAAGCACTACGATATGGCAATGATAGAAGTTTTCTTTCACAAGAGAGGTTAAAAATATGATTACAAGATAGATCTGTGAGTTACATTTATACAAGATCCTCTTACAACTTCTTTGTTGTGAATATTCAGAATTCATGTTGTGTATTACTTACTCAAATTGCTCGGAGTTCAGAAAAGTACTTGTTAAATTTTCTTTCTGCTTTAGTGCAAGGAGATGGACAGGGTTCACAGAGACTTTTGAATGGCAAGAGTTCTGCAGCCATGGTATGAGTGGGAATGCATGACTGCTTCATTGTATCTGTCATCAAGAATCGAAGGCCAGCACAATGTTTCTGTGGTTCCCTGAACCTGTCTGTGTTCAGATTTCATGCTGTGGTGTTTCATTATGTAACCTATGACATATCATTCCTGTCCTCTTATTTTGGGGTTTCTATGACATGAATAATTAAGACTACTAGATTCTTAGTACTATTGAAGAATGTACAGTTTCTTTGGCTGAAAAAGCTGTAACTGTGGGTTTTATTCTCTCTGTCCTGACCTCTTATTTGCACCCTCTCTTATTGCTCAGGTGACATGGACCTACTTTCTACTTTGAAAATATGTCCTGTGTCCATCACACAGTTGTGATGTCAGGTGTAAAAACATAACCTGAGTTGATTTTTTAAGGATATTTATAGAACAGATGTTGGAGATGGCCAGGGAGAGTTAAAAAAAAAAGTATACATATGTGCTCTTAAATATGATGAATACGATACTGGTGATACTGCTGTTTCTAACCCTCCCTTCAGATGGAGTTGAAGGACAGAACCTTTGTTTCCCAGAAGGGTGTCTCTGGACGTGAGGAAGAGTCTAAGCTGAAATTGCTCACTGAATATTTTGGAACTCGTGTGGCCAAACTGAGGTCAGGGAACAGGAAGCTTCATTTCCACAGCCCTGGACCTCATGTAGCCTGTGACTGTATCTGGTATAATGGAAACTATGGATAAAACTGAAAGTAGCATATGAGGGGTGGTTACTGAACAGGACTTGCTCACACTGAGTTTTCTGTCATGTAAATCTAAGAAATGGGTAAGGTTTTTAGTCCCTCTATAAATTCTTTTAAGGACAGTGCTGAACGTGCAACATTGACACTTTTTGGTTCTGTTTGGAGTAGAAAGGGAGGAGAACTAATGAGCTGTAAGAAAAAGYAGAGCAATGATAACTCTGACAGTGTATGGAACGTGTTTCACATCACCAAGGCCTGAAGGCTGCATCTAAGAGAAGTCTTTTTTAACATTCTTGCTATTATTCTGTGCTCACAGACACTGGCAAGTGGATATATTAACTCACTGGGTCAAAAATGAATCTATTTCATAAATTACCAATTTATGTTGGTAAATTTAGTAACCACATTGGATTAGTGGAGTAATTCCTCCATTTCATGATGACACTTTGAGGGAGTAGTCTCGCCCAAAAAATATATTTGTATTTGAGGAAAATCTGTAGTGTGTCACTGTTCACAAATATTTGCCCTGGTTTCGCAGATGTTAGGTATTTGTCTGTATGGTGTATGTGTCTGTAGGAAGGGATTTGTGGAAAAATAAACTTGGTTGGTTGTGTATTGATATGCATTAATTATTTCAGACAGTAGTTATAGTTTGAAAACTACAGGGTAGCAGTATATTAATGATTCATTTCTGTCAAAGATAATTTATAGTGAAGCTTCAAGTTATTTATGTGGATCATTATTTACATGTGAAAATAAATTTTGCCATTTCCACCTGTTTATGCTACAGCAAGATACCTTGTTGCTTTTCTTGTTTTAATTGTTTAATTAATATTTCATTAACAGAATTTGAGGAAGAACTATTAAGTGGTTTTCAAAGAGTGATATAGTCCTTTTATATTCAGGATACAACTGTGAAAAAGTTGTGTGGRTTTTTTTTTACTTGTTATATTAACTATAGTGTAGATTATTAAAAGTTAAACTCTTTAGAACTCTATTAAACTGTAATATTCACTCTTCTGTTTGCACAGAAGATGCTTTCCTTTTCTACTCCTAGCCCTGAAGTTATGASAGTTGATAATGATTTTGGCTGAAGAATAGTGTCCATGAATGTCTACAATTATGCATTCACTGCTTAGCATTTCCCTAAACTTAGGTACCCCACCATTCATTAATTTTATTTTCTTCTGGACTCATACATAAAGTTACCGAAACCTGTGGTTATGTTCTTAAAAGTATTTTGGTAATTTATCTCAGACATTGTTCTCTGAGTTCTTTGCTTTATACTTTTAACTTGAACGGGAACTTGCTGCAGTGTTTCAGATTTAATTTCCTTTTGTTGAGAGGGTTTCTTGTTTGTTTGTTTGCATGTTTTGTTTTGGGTTTTTAGGTTTTTTTTTTGTTTGGTTTGGTTTTTTAAATCTGATTTCAGCCTTTTTTTTTTTTTTATCCCTGTCTGTTGCTAGCAGTCTCTAATTTTTTTTCTGAATTTCCTCTGTCAAAGAATCAGCTATATTAGCTTTCCTGTTATCCTTTATAATTTCACATAAATATCTTTATCATCTACACTTCTTTGACCTGTCCTCCTTTTTATAGTTGCCTTGTTATTCATATATGAGCCTGTTGTCTTTTGCTTTTAAGTCCACGCAATTAACAAAAGATGTAAGAGTAGTAAGGTCTATGAGAAATGTACATGAGGTTTCCTAAATTATATATCCCTGTATGGATTTGTTTTTATGTACTAGTCAAATATAATGTAGTGAGGTTATTCATCTCTCAACTTAGMTTTTGAATAAGATACACATGAATTTACAGATCTTAGTTATTAATCACAGAAAAACACTTCTATCACAAAGCACAATCAGATGAGAAAGGGCTTGTTGCATTTCTGATGTTTTCTAAAACATTGATGAATTTTTTCAGGTCTTACCTGCTTTAGGCACAAAAGCTAGCTGAAGAAATATTTGAAGAATTATAAAGCAGCATCTTTTAGGGAAAGAGATCAATTTAAACTTGCGGTTATGGTGTGGTGGTTCAGATTTCATACACACAAGTAACTGTAGCTTATTTATAGTGCAATTTCATAGCTTCATAAACTAGTAAATGTGTTTTATTTGGGTTTTTTTATGGGACTACACAGGACAACTAATGTTAGCACAAAGTAAGCACAAAGGAATGGAATGGCAAAATACAGCCACATATGAGGAAGAAAGTACAGGAGTGCAGCAGATTAATTAAATTGACATTAGTTTCTTTTCAATCATGAGTATATTTAAAAGCTTACTAGCATCAGTAGAGGAAGGCCTTAGTAATTTTCTTCCTCACATTTTCTTTTCTATTTTTTTTTTTCCTTCTTCTCTTCCTTCACCTTCTGTCCTTCACCTCATTTAGTAGTTCTGGTATTTCTTCCAGAAAAAAAACCAAGTAATTAATTTAGGATAACTAGTGAACTCGTTTAGTGACATATCAGAAAAGAGAAGAAATAAAAGCAGAACTTCTGTCTTTTGCATTGGTGTGTGTTTAGAACACCTCTCGTGGTAGTGTGAAACTCCACCCTCGGTAACAAGTAATATGCATAGCCCAGACCTGTGTGGTTGTTCAAGTTTCAGCTACGTGGTAATACAGTTGGGCAAGTTATAGTTGCTTACTAAATTGTGAAAGTGAGCTGGCATTTATTTGGTATCATAAATCTTTTTTCATTCCAAAAAAACCCCAAGGTTCTGTCTTTTATTTTGTACCATGATGACCTGCAGAAGTAATAGTCCACATTTAATGACAAGTTAAGGGAAGCAAGTGGTTTACTTGGAAGAAAATAAGCTATAGTAAGTTTCCACAATATGATACCAGTTACAGTATGTAATGGATGTATTAAATACTTGACTGCACTACAGTTTCTTGGTTGCATGGGTCTCTGGTAAGTTGGCTGATTAAATCTCAGCTTGTAGTCTGTGATCCTTGTCTGCCAAACTGAATTACTGCATTCCTTGAGGAAGTAAAATAACTGTTTAACTTGTATAGATGAGTGTTGCTTTGCAGTTCTAGGATTTTCTTCAATACTCACCTGTTACAGGAATAACAAAAACGGCAGAGAAAGAACTAGAAATCCTACTGATAATACTGTAAGAGTTAAATCCTTCTTCACATTAAATTTTCATAAGGAAGCTTTTCTAAGCATCACTGCATGTTATTTGGAAAGATACTGCGGACTTACTTATTTGAGTATAACAAAGAAATGTCAGGTTAATTAATTTGGAATCGTTATTAATGATAATAATTAGGTTACTATAATAAGATTATTTTGAAATGTTATGTATTGTATAATAAATTGCAATGACAGGGGATACAATCTACTAATTATAAATCATTAAGGTCTTTAGATGAGCTTAAAATAAATTACATGCAACATAATAATTCTTTTGAAAATATTCTAATAATCTTAAAAGAATAAGACAGTTTGAAAATAGTATTTTGAAACAGAAATGCTATAAAGAAATAAAAGTAACAGCAGATATTCTAAATGGCTCAAACAATTGTTGAAGCTTTAGTGAGAAGTCACCTTTAGGCAGAATTCATTTCTATAGTGTCCAAAATGTAGAAACAGAACAAAGGAGATCTTGCAAGGTGTGAAGAACCTTCATCGCCTTAGTGAACAGTTAGTAGTAGTGTAGGTTGCAATCCTTTCATAATGGTGGGAACTGCATGGTCCCACAGCAGAGCAGTTGTGCCCAGCTGGAGCAAGTGCATGTGCATTTGCCTTCTCTCAGGTACCATCTTTATTTTTCCCCTCAGGATGGCCACAAAGTATTTCATATCAGCATCAAGTACTCTGGGAACCAAGTTGCCTGGTAGTTGCCAAGAGCCCTGGCAGCCAGAAGGGCCAGCCGTGTCCTGGGGTGCACCAGGCACAGCATCGCCAGCTGGGCAAGGGAGGGGATTGTCCCACTCTGCTCTGCACTGGGGCAGCCTCACCTCAAGGCCTGTGTGCAGTTTTGGGCACCACAATATAAAAAAGACATTGAACTATTAGAGAGTGTCCAAAGGAGGGCAACGAGGATGGTGAAGGGGAAGCCTTATGAGGGGTGGCTGAGGTTACTTGGTTTGTTCAGCCTGGAGGAGACTGAGGGGAGAACTCATTGTGGTCTTCAAGCTCCTCACAAGTGGAAACAGAGGGGTGGGTACCAATCTCTTCACTCGTGTGACCAATGACAGGACTTAAGGAAACAGCCTGAAGCTGAGTTGGAGGAGGTTTAGTTTAGATATCAGGAAAATATTTTTCATCCAGAGGATGGTTGAGCAGTGGTACAGGCTTCCCAGGGAAGTGGTCACAGCACCAAACCTGTCTGAGTTCAAGAAGCATTTGTACAACACTCTCAGGCACATGATGTTACTCAGGATATCCTGCATAGGGCCAGGAGTTGGACTCAATGATCCTGATGGGTCCCTTCCAACTCAGCTTATTCTGTAATTCTGTGATAGAGGAGGCAAAAGCTGTGCACAGAAGCAAAGCAAAACGAATTGATTCACTGCATCCTGTGGGCAGGCAGGTGTTCAGCCATCTGCAGGAGAGCAGGGTCCCATCACCTGTAGTGGTTACTCAGGGAGACCAACGCAATCACAGAATCAATTAGGTTTGGAAAGATCTCAGATATGGAGTCCAACCTTTGACTTAACACCACCATGTCAGCATCACTCAGAACATTCCTGCCCTTCCTCTTTTTTCCCCCCACTTTATATACTGAACATATCATATGGTGTAAAATATCCCTTTTGTCAGTTTGGGTCACCTGTCCCAGCTGTGTCTCCTCCCAATTTCCCATGCACCCCCAGCCTCTTTGCCAGAGTAGCAGTAGGAAAGCAGAAAAGGCCAGATCTGTGTAAGCGCTGCTCAGCACTCCTCAGCAGTAACAAGAACATCTCTAGATTATCAACTCTGAGTTCACAAATCCAAAAAATAGCTCCATACCAGTCACTGCAAAGAAAATTAATTTTACCCCAGTCAAAATAAGCCCAAAACTCCATCAGTAAGTAGAACGAATATTTCTGGTTTTTATAAAGCAGAATGTCATCAGCATTAGGACCGCTTCTCCAGTTTGTCTCAGGAAAAGGGATATTTATGTAGTCTTTTCTTCCAAAGGTATGAGGTCTGCCAAAAATACCCATGGCAATGGGGTTGGAACTATGTGATCTTTGAGGTCCCTTTCAACCTAAACCATTCTATCATTGTGTGATCATTACTGAGTAACACTCATTTTTCATTTCTTCTAGATAAAGATCTTGACAAGCTCTTAACACTCTTAAAAAGTCCAGAGAAGCCAACCAGGTGGACAGAAATTTTTAGAAAACAGTTCTGCAAAATCATGAAAGCCAGACCAGATAACATCAGTGGACCAAGTGAGTATGACTTAATAAGTTTACCAAAGAAAGCAGATAAAAGACTGCTAGTAAGCAACTGTTCTTTAAAATTTCATTGAGGATTACATTATCTATACAAGTAGTCAATGATTTTGTGTTGATTATGAAAACTATTTCAGTGGAATTTTCCCAAGAAAACAAGGTTTATGATTTCATGTCCTATTTCTCTCTTTATGACCTCTTTGTTTTCAGTGAAATTTGACAGAGAAGGAGGGCTCAAATGCAAGTCTCTTTTTCAGGTCTCTAAAGGGTTCATTATTGAGATACTGAGAAAATGAAAAAGAGAGCCTGAAAGAAAACATACATTTCTCAGAGATCGGTGAATGAGTTAACATGGTTTTTAAAATTATATTAATGGCCAGTTTCAGTAAAAAATACCAGAATCAAGCCATACTAAACATCAAAGAACCCACTCATTCAGGTTTTTCTTAATTTTCGTATGCATTTTCTAACGAAAAGTGTGATCGTGCAGGAGCATTGGTATAGATCATTTAAAAAATCAAAGCAGCCAAAGCAAAAACATCAATCATCCTTACGACGTAAATCGTCAGAAGTCAGACATAATAAGTCAGTTGTGATATCATACAGGCTTGTGTAACCATAAAGAAGTGAGGTGTTCTCAGAAATTGCTGGCTTCCATTTCTGTAGGAATTTGATTATGGTCGAATGGCGAGTATGTAGTCTAACTTCTTGTTTACAGATGCCAAAGTTTGCCCTTTATATTATTTAGGTAAGCAGTTAATACAACTGGCAGTTGCAAAGCTCTTCAAATGTTCTATATCTGCTTGGAGATATTTCAGAAGCAGCAAAATACCTGCCAGCTCTGTGGTTTGAGACAACATCATGTTCGTTGAATCCATTTTATGAGAGACAGCTGTGCTGCTGTGTATCTTTTGCAGCATGTGAAGCTCTCCCAAATTTCAGAGGACTGAGAGACTTCAGTCCAGATGCCCAGAAATCAAGGCTTTCTCTCAGTTACAGATGGAGCAATCTCCAAGGTTTACAAAACAAAGATGGACACTTCTGCTTCCTGTACTGGGCCCATTCTAAGGGGGACTGGCATTAACAGGAGTTGAACCAGAATATAATGAGCAAAGACAACATTAGATTCAAGGACTGCGTAGTGTCATGTGTATTGATTTGTTAAAAATATTTTGTGATCTGGTGTCAGGATTACCAGGTGCTGAATCTATAGAACCTGCTTGAACTCCATCAAAAAATTCTTGAGCAAACTGTGTAGTATCAATATCTCTAATTCACTCTTCCGGGGTTGATTACTCTCACATTGATTTGGTCAATACTTTTGTGCTAAATGCTCTGGAAATGTATTACTTTTGGGAGTGTCCATCTTTGTCCTTAGATTGGCATTTTCTCTACTAAAGCATTATCTCTGACTGTAGCTTTTCAGTAATTTCTGTGCTCAAACATCAAGATCCAGTTTTGAAAGACTTTATTGAATGGCTGAAAGGAGATACAAACCTTCCTCAGGCTTTCATGTCTTTAAATGTGTCAGGACTGAGAGCCTGGGATTTTTCTGGGTCATCTAAAAGTAAAACATGCTGTAGACAACTAGCTTCTACAGTCTATTGTTCTAAGCACAATAAGCTAAGACAGACGTTCTTTCAGTCACTCCTTCCATAAAGGTGCCACAGATTTGTGGATGCTAGGTGTATAGCCGCTTGTTGTCTTTGGGTCACTTACCAGCAGGAGAACCATTGGTAGAGCCTTTGGTCAGGTTAAGTCTTGACATCTTTTGGACTACTCTTACCAGTACTGGTGGCCTCCCTGAAGTGTCTTTAGTACATCTAGATAAGAGTTTTCGGTGTATTAGCATCTAAGCTTTGGCAGGAAGAGAAACAGGCAAATCAACTCCTCTGAGCAATGGCTTAGATTTATGTAGAAAATTACTAGTCTGTGTGAATCTAGGCTTAGTATATTGCATGTTCAAATTGTTCACATGACTGGGAGGTGGTTTGGCTTTTTTTGTTGAATCAGAATCTCATAATTACTATTTTAGGCATGCCTTTTTCAGTTACCTCCCCCTGTTGTCCTTCAGGTATGGCAGAAGGCATTATTTGTTGTTTTCAACTCCAGCAACTTCTTTTTTCATCTGTTCCCAGTTAATGTTGTGTCAGCAGCTGACTTCTGGGCAGATTCAATATACTTATTCCTCTTCTCTTTTAGGAGACTTTAAACCCAAAGTAAAATAATAAATTAAGAGTGTTGCAGAGATCATATCAATTATATGCTAACATTCTTCCCTTCATAATGAGATACTCAGTCCCCAAATTCTAATAGTTCTTCTCAAGCTTTATGTCCATATGTGATGTGGATAGGGATAGTAAACTCAGCTAAAATTACTTGCTCCATAGTCTTTCAGAGTTTCCATCACCTATCTCCCTGAGGATCTGGATTTAGATCACCAATATTCTTTAGGGCCTATTCATTTACCTTCACATTGTTTTTTCTTACTAAAAACTAACCAAGCAAGAAAAGAAAAGCTAGCAGCTCTTGAAATTGCATGTGAGATCTTACTGTAAAATGTAGGAATTTTCTTCAGTTTTTAGAACTGAAGTGGTTGATGGAATCCTAGTAGTTACAATCAAGACAGTGTTCTGGAATCTATTAATATTTTGAGAGCTCTGCATCATCTGAGATAACTCTATCAAAACATGTTGACTGTGATCCTTTGAGGCAGTGTCATTGTTTGTGATGTATATGTGCTGCAGCCATTAGCAATTGCAGCAAAAAGTTGAAAATAACTGCAGAACTTCCCCTATAGGATAAAGAACCCACTCACACTCTGTTGTGTGCTGTTGTAGTGTTTTTAATTCAGGATAAAAGAATGCTGATACTGTATTTGCAAAAGAAGTTTTTAGAACAATACGAAATTGATGTTTACCTTTTTATATCCTTGAATTTTCAAGGAAGCTTGTGTCAAATAAGAGTGGAACAGTGGGTCTTTATGTTACACAGGAAGAACAATTGCAGATCAGAAATTCTTTCTTCTGTCCCCAAACCAGTTTGGAGCCACTGTAAGCAGTGTGAGTGCACATGAACGTGTGTGCAAGTGTGTAAAGATTATGACATTTGGTTTGGATTTGAAAGGTTAGTTTTTTTCCATTAATAAAGAACATACTTGTATATTAATATAAGATATGCAGCATTCATCTCTAATGGAAACATTGTCAGAATTTTTATTATCTTCTTTTCCTCTTTTCAAAGAAAATGTAGGTTGTTCCTTTGTCATTTTTATGTACAATAATTGAAAGTCCTCCTTCTTGTTGCTGTTAAGAGTAGAATTGCTAACTCTGTTTTTCCTATACTTATTAAACTGAAGTATAGTTGATGGACTTGAAAATTTCTGACACTATTCTTACGAAAAGGTAATCTGTGCAAGATTTTCACTCTTGAATTTTTAACCTCTAACGCAAGTCACAGAATCATGGAATAAGCTGAGTTGGAAGAGACCCTCAAGGATCATCGAGTCCAACTCCTGGCTCTGCATAGCACCATCCCCAAGAGTCACACCTTCTGCCCAAGAGCAGAACTATTGTTAGCTCACAAGAGAGTTCTTTTGTATTTTCTTTTAAATTCCTCTGAAACATCTGGATCGTAGATATTACTTTCTTGGCTTAAAACTTTTAGACTAGGAATTAGATAATCACTCATGGTGGTTACCTATTAAAACATTTTTAACCATGTGATTTTTTAAATCCCTGTTCTTACGCAATTTTGAAGCTGTTTCAGTTACCTTCCTTTTGTACACTACTTATTCAAGGAAAAAGAAAATCCTGCAGGAATGTGGGTGTTTTATGAGCATACTGCAGTAATTTAAGAAATTTAAAAACATTTACTTTTATTTCATATATGATTACACCCCTCTAAGTTAGAATTCTCTTTATTTTGTGTGCATGAATTAGATTTGCATAAGATGATTGCTAGTCTCTTAAAAACTTCAATACTAATATAGCCAAGCTACCATAATTTAAGAAAATCAGCATTTTCACTTGTGTTGGTAGACCACATAAACTCTACCTGAAAATTTTGGCTTTTACGGCAATACTGACTGTACTGTACAATGAACCTGCCTAAATCTCTTTTGTCTAGTTTTCCAGTTAAATGAAGAATCAGTGAACCAGTTTCTACAGTAATGTCCAAATGGCAGCTAAATGATTTAGTATTAAAAGACAAAAATTAAAATAGCTACTTGTCATTTCACATGGACATTCCTTTGGAAAAGACAGTGTCCTGTGAAAACCCTCTATTTATGTATTAACCTCATGTGTTTTGATAAATTCTTATGTGTGTCTTCCTCTTTCAGAGTTGATTAAAATTTTTTCAAAGATCCTGATAGGCACTTAGATAAATACTTTCAAATGGTGGAAATCAATTTAGTGCTTGAGTTTCAAAAAATTACTTAGTGGTTGAGCTGTCGCTTCTCCTATTAACTCAAGCACTGAACTGAAGTATTCAACTGCTAGGTCAAGCGTGTGGATGCCTTCTAACAAAAAGGGAAGAAATATACAATGTCCCTACTTGGTTTTAAATTTTCTGAATTATGGGATATTTTAGCCTTAACATAGTTCCGGTTTATTATTATTATAGTATGGCGTGTTTCAATAATCACCATACTAATAGTCATACAGTAAACATATATAAGGAGTTACAAATTTTAATTTCTGCTTTTTGCTCTCTACAGTTTCAGGAATAGACTCATTTGCTCATTTTACACAAATATTTGTTATATTGTTTGTGGGCCAAATTCCACTAAGCGTGTTAGTGAAGATTAGTGAGTTTGTTTATTCTTCAAAAAAGAATAAATTGTTACTCTTCTGTAAAGTAAATTGCTTTTTCTAGCCCCATGTGTTTTATTAACCATGATTAAAAGTAGCTGTGTTATATTTAATTAGCAGTTTCTTTTCACTATAAGATTGCATGTCATTTTTTTGTTTTAATTTAGTAGTCCTTTGCCATGCAAAATTAATTTTGTTACTGTTGGAGTTGGCAACTCTAACTGTAAATATGGGTTTAGCTGTTGTAGTGAAACTTCTTTAACATTACCAAAACTCAGCCTTTTAAAAACTTTTTATGGACTCATTCAGTGTAAATTAATTTCTGTAAACGTTTTAGACAATTAATCAAGACAAAAAAAATCATCATTTAATGTCAGTATGTTAGCTTAAAATAATTGGAAATAGAGTGAATTGTCTTTATTATATCTTTTTCTTCATTATTTTTCTGGCATAACAAACATCTGACCATGGGTGGAGGTTCTGTCTTTCTCCTCCTCCTCATTCCCGAAAGAGCTTGCACTGCTCTTTAACTGTTTGTGTTAGTTTTCCTGTCAGCATAGCTAGCTCAAGAGTTTTCTAGCTTTCTCCATTGCCACCTGTGCAATCCATTGCACAGCTTGTTCTGCCTCACTTGTGCTGCTGCAGCTGCTTGCACCACTGTGCACTTAAACGGTATAGTGGGACTGGGTGTTCTTTACAGTCCCTTCCAACCCAAGCCATTCTATGATTCTGTGAATTACTCAGTTTAAAACCAGCAAACCTACTTGTGCAGTGGTTGCGTAGAGTTATGTGCAAGAATGGGGGAACACGAGCTGAAGCTTCATTGCTATTAAATTGAGGTGCTGCCGAGGAAATGGTAACATGGTCTTTAATTAGGAAATCCCATGGGTAGCAGCCATCGTTACTCTCTCAATATGCTATCTTGCTTTGCATTCTTGTGAAAAGAGGTATCAGTATGCATATCTGTACACTTTATATCCTATTCATCAAGACAACAGCAGCTGTTTTAGCATAGTATTTATTTATAAAAAATATTCGTTATTGCTGTCTTAAATTAATATGGGTTACATTATACAGGCCTCCTCCGTGCAGTTCATGTAAAGGCTTCCCTTGTATCCTTCGTTTAAACTTGTACAGTGTCAGGTGTTCAACTGCCATAGCCTCAAACCTGCAGAATTGAGGAGTCAGGGACAGTTTTGATAATGATTTGTCACTGAGTGTTTTTGCTAACTTCCTGGCTAACGTCCTGTCAAGGTGGGAGATACAATTTCCTCCATAGTGAACAGATGTCAGCATCTGACTTATCTATGCAGTATCTACAGACTCAAAGTCCCATAGCAAGAACTGAAGAACATTATAGTCATTAAATTCAGAATTTTTCAAATTAAATACTCCTATTGCATAAATTTAAGTGAATAATTTTTATGTTGTGATGGCATAGGTGGTTTTAGATTGGGTTTTTTTGGAAAGAGCCCTTAGAACTCCATGTGCTTTTGTTAGCATAATTTTGGAGTGATGTCAGTTTTTTGTTCTGTGTGGGTTGTTAGGTTTATTTGGGGTTTTTGGTAGGTTGGTTGGTTGGTTTTGTGGTTTTTTTGGTGTTTTTTTTTTCATTCCTATCCTCATACACAGACAAATGTGGTAAGATATTATAGTATAATTATAGTTAATTTTCATTTCCTATTGAAACCATGTAACAAATTCTGAAGTAATCCTTGGAGGATATAAAGATGATATGAGATTCTCTTTCTGTTTACACTGAATATATTCTCAGTAAAGTGATTAAAATTTAATTTAAGTTAGGAATGGTGTTAGGAATGCAAAACTGCAATGCATGCTTTGAGTTGTTTCCCCATAAAAACATGAATAAGTATGCAGGAATTTAAATAGCTTTACTTTCCCATGTATTGTCATTTTGTTAGGTGATGTAGTTCCACATTTTGTTCATTGCCTCTAATGTTTTAATGGGTTTTTACTTCTTGCAGTTTTGGCAGAATTAATTGAAAAGTTCGTGTCACATCTTTCCGAATGCCGAACGGATTGTTATTTCAGCATGGGAAACTATAAAGGTCAGTTTCCTAATAATTTATTGCCATGCAGCCTCTTCATATTTAAATTGCTTTCCTTCTAAATATGTCTGTATCATTTTGGGTGTTGTTTAAAATGTTCTTTAACAGCTTAGAAATTCATTACTTAACTGGTGGGAGATACCTCACTTTGGAGCAGAAGATGATGTGCTTGAGTCAACAAATTATTAGTGATGGGCTTTCACATTTTTGTGTGTATAGTGGAAAGATGGAGATGCAGAACAGGTGAGGGTATCATTCAAAGTATTTGTTGACACCTATGATTTGCAAAGCTGGTGGCATAAATATTTAAGATGGTGTAAGCAATCTGGCTCAGCTTTTGAAAGCCCCACAAAGTTATACACTTTGTATTAAAGGATATGTATTAAAGAAATGTTATTGTTGTCAGAGTAATCTGTTAGTTTTATACAGATGTCGTGCTTACAGCCAAGAATAAAGCATGAATGATAAAGTTGATTTATTCTGTGTGTTAAGTAATGTGTTTTAATACTTCGAAGCACTGGTTAAATTAGAAAATTTAGAAGGAATGTTAATATCCGCTGGAAAATGCACTTTCATTCTTCACTGTTTGTCCAGGACTCTTCTCTTAGGTTGCAGTTCAGCCATTTAGAGTACTTATTCTGCCACTAACGGTGGAGAACCAAGCTTGCTTTGGGGAGAGTCTGTTATTTATACTGATATTTTACTCTCCCATCCATAAGATGCAAATATAATATCCTTGGAGACTTCAGGCTTGCCTTTGAAGTTTCAAAGCATAAAACTCCTTTATTAATTTAGAGGCTCTTTCTTTTTATGTAGTGGCCTTTACCTTCCAAAAGCTTGCAAACAGAATACCCTTAATTTCATTTGAGAATCTGTCTCTTTGCTTTATCAAGAGCGTTGCTGAAGTGACAGTTATTTCTATCACAATTTTATCTTTTCTTAAAAGATGCTGAAAGTGTTTTCTCTTGTCCTGCATTAGTTTGTCATATACTTTTCAACCTCTCATGAGGTATAA
Organism: Amblyornis subalaris; assembly: GCA_018881555.1. NCBI lineage: Eukaryota > Metazoa > Chordata > Aves > Passeriformes > Ptilonorhynchidae > Amblyornis > Amblyornis subalaris. The sequence continues at coordinate 23,526,822 of JACAXG010000002.1, read as the reverse complement.
TGAGCAATAAAATAATTCCATGCACTCATAAGTCTTGCTAATTACATATTCCTGAGACTTCCTAATTCAAATAATGATTTTGATTATTCCTTTAAAAGCTCAAAAGGCAAAAACTAACTGGACAAAGAACAAACATCTGACTGTACAACCTCCAGATGGATGCCTTGCCCAGCAAAGACAGCAATCCTGCTCTTTCTTAATCATGATAGCTAAGTGCTTCCATCCAATGTGAAAGGTTTTTAAAGAGAAGCAGTAGACCTTACTCTGTTCACTTAGACATCAACTACTTTAGTTTTAATCCACTGTTTTCAACCTTTTGGTCAAAGCTGGGATTTAAAACACATTCAGGAAGGTTGAACCTAGATCTTCTATTTAATTGATTTCACCACAAAGCACTGATTAGATGGAGGTGGCAACAACACTGCATTATTTATCTAAAATTTAATGTCAGCTCTGAGGAAAGACCAAGTTTGAAAATCCTGCGACAATTGCGTAAGTTCAATTAATTTTTTAGAATGAAAAATCACAAAAAATAGATACAGAAACAAAGATAATATAGTAGAAGCCTCAGTTCTTGGTTTTCTTGAGCTCGACAGATTTTCTTTTAATGGCAAACCAACTCAGTCTGTCTCATATTTCTTTTTGTATTTTCTGAATGAAGGGGGTTTTTTTTCAGTCTTATAAGGCACTTTTAGACATTAATTCTGGATAAGTTTGCCTGTTCAGTTATCAAATAAAGGCTCCAACATTTAAAGGGTTGTCTGATGAACAGTTTTCATCTGCAAATGCTTTTGATATTCCATGTGCTTTAATGAAGACAGAGCTTGGAAATGGGAGAGTAAGAAGTCTTCTCAAGGATAGTCAGTAATGTGGTGGTAAGAAACTGATAAATGCAGGCATAGGGCTGGTGATACCTTACTGAGTTCTTTCCCTGTCAGCAGCACCATTATCACAGATGTTTTTTGTGAAGAGTTCTCCAGCCCAGGAAAGAGTGTTGCTGAGGCAAACAGCATGTTTCATCAAGGGTTTCCTTTCAGTTTTATAGGAGAACAGTTATTAAAATTTTGTAGCACATTTTTCAGACAGGTGTAGCAATAAGAGTTGACCACGGAAGCTAGTTTAGGCCAATAAATTCATGCTGATGGACATAAAACAAAAGTCTGGCTCTGAAATTGAATCTGTGATTATACTCCACTCTGGAACAGTAAAAGGGTGTGATTGTAAGAATTGGTCGCATAGCTAAATTTACATTTATTTTAGGTTCTTTTTTACATCATAAACACTGTGGCCTTCCTATGATGGGAGGGTAATGTGCTTTGAGAACCCAAGTATGAATTATGCTTCCTACGTTTGTACAAACAGAACATACTCAAATGTTTATCAGACCATATTTGTTTAAAATTAGATTTCTCACTGATTGAATAATGATTGACCAGATTTCTTACGTTTCCCAGAGTTTTCTGCTAGTCTTCGTGAAGCGTTGCAGTTTCTTCAGGGAGAATTATTGAATGCCATGTTATTTCACAGTATCTTTTTCATATATTCTTACATGTGTAAGAGCCATCTAAGCTAAATCCTAAAACTAGTTACAGTAGAGACATTTTTCTGTATGAGGTAAAGTTAATGAGTTGTTAGAAAGTAACATCTTTCTAGCTCTGCATCTAAGTAAGCCAAACATGCACTTGGCAATTGCGTGTGTCCACCATTCTCTTAAATAAATTGGGGTCTGAGGAGCTAAAAACCGGTTTCTAAATAGCTGTTTAATTTCAATGAACAAAAGTCACATTTTTCATGAAAGTGAATTCAGTACAGTACATAGATATTCAGCGTTTATCATGTTTCTTGAAATGAGAATTTGATGATCTTAAAGAAATGACAGCTCTGTAAACCTGTAGCTAGTTATAATTAGAATAACACAGTCATCCATCTGCTGTGGAGCCCCTCAAGGATTTTAGTATCTTATAAAATTTGCAAATATGGAAAAATCAAATTAGTTTGGGTTGTTACCATTTTCAGGATAAGAGAGAAGGAAAAATATCTGATAAACCACTATGCAGTTGCAATGTTTAATTATAAACAGTAACACAAATCTTACATGAAGTTTACTTTCTGCTAGCAGCAATGATACTGCTGTGATTCTGTGTATTATATGTTAATGATCTCTGTCTATCCACTTTCCTAGAGTTAATACTTTCTAGTTTGCTTTTATTTTTTCTTTCTCCATAATAAAACCCAAAACATTGAACACCAAATCATTGATGTCTAGCTGTAATAGGTAATAGAATGGCAAGAAACTGAAATTTTCTGTAGAAGTAAAATACTGTGCCTTACATATGGGGATATGAAGTTCCTAAAATAGCCTCTTGCTCTTTCTGCTAACAAATTCCAGTTCAAAGCAACAGAAATGCTTTGTGGAAATGTCTTAGTTTTCTCAAGGTTTCAACAAACCCATTTATCAGAGAAATTCCACATGCATAGTCATCTAATATGTTAGTGTCTGGGCTTCTTAATTGATCTCCACCATGTGTTGCAGACTCCCCAAACTTGGGAATGTTGCAACATTCCATGATTGACAGGTTTTTTAGGTAGCACTACTTTTGTAGATGACCTTGCAGTCGAATCCTCTGTTTCCACTGGACTTTGTCTCTGAAACAGCTCTGCTGTGTACTGCCAAAGGGACAGAACCTCAGGGATTTAAGATCTTGGCCGTAAAACTCAAACGTCACAGTGTGTTCCTTCTTCTAGATGAGGCTTAGTTCTCTGACTGAACAAAATCTCATAGGGACTTTCTGCCATTTAATAAGCTCTTAATCTTTGAAGTGTCAAGTGAGTCAGGTAACAAACTGAGAAATTTTAAAAACACCAGTGGGAAGGTATCAATATAGAGCTGTTCAGAAGGAGTAGCAAGCAAGAAATACAGGATTACAACCTGAAATTGGGCTGAAAGGGAAGGAGAAGGAAGGGCATTCTTTCCCTCTTTCTGCATCATTTGATAGATGCACTTCTTTAAACTGTCCTCCACTTTAAAAATGCTGTTAGCAGAAAGCATTTTACCCATTGCTGGCTTAGGTAACTGGACTGAAAATGTGGTTCATTCTTAATGAGGCTGTTTCCAGAAATAGCTTGAGTATTTGTGTTGACCATTACATAAAGAAGTTTTAGATATGAATATTTTGATTTTGTATTGTTATGACAAGAGTACTGATGACACAACAGATACTTTCAATAGTCAAGGTGGAATTGCACATGAGAGTACCTAGCTCTGAGAAGCCAGCAACATTCACCAGCAATTACTCCTCGATCTTGTTTACGTTGTCTCTATTCCCGGTTCAAATCAAACAATAGTAATATTTTTCTTTGAAAAAAGACTTTTTATAGACAATTCTAACAATGCATATGAGATTCAGACTGTCAGAAGTGCTCTAGTTGAGTAGCCTGGTGAAGGTGGTTACACCATCAAGAAATAGCAAAATGGCAGAACAGCATATAGAGAGAAGCGCATAATTTTTGCTCTGCCCAAGTCCAAATAATATTTAAAATAGAAAACTTTCATAAGAACATCAGAATGAGAAAGAATAGCTACTGACAAAACGTAAAGATTTATACTGACTGCTTGGGCATCTGCCAATGGACAGTGTCAGTGTTTAGGTACCTGTTGAAGAGTAAGTAAAAACCTGCTCGTTTGTTAAGAAAAAAATAAATAATAGAAAAATTTATGAGTTCCACAATATCAGTTTATATGGGCAAAGCCGAGGGCTAGAAATCTGATAGCAAACATACCTATATACTTTTAAGATTTTTGAAGCATCTGCAGGAATTACACAGGTTGCTCTGGCTGTCATGGTATTTTCAGCTGTTTGCGGAATTGTTATTTACATATTTTCTTTGAATTGAAAGTCTTTTTTATCCATGCAAGACAACTAATCTTTCTTACCAACACTGAAGTTAAATTTAGTATTCATTAGCATTTTCCAAAGATTATTTATATAGACATAAAAACATTTGGCCTGTGCACCACAAAGTGAAGGAGCTAAATCAATAATGCGAGTGACAGCTTTAGTAATCTTCTTCACACTAAAGGGAAGCCAGTGGTTTCTCTGGCATAACAGCACTTTAAACAGGGAAATAAATTAAATATTATCCAAAGACCATACAAGTTGCATGAAATATGCTATAACACTGTTTCAGCTTGGCATCTTGTCATTTTAGTATGAATGTGATGTAGCCCATTCTCTGACTTAAATGCATAAAAGCTTTGTCATGGTAAGAGATTAAATAAGTAAGAAAGCAGTCTTTCATATAAATTGTAAAGTTGATTGAAGTCTAGTCTGATCAGAAAGAATACAGGACTATGCATGCCAGTTAACTTACTCTGGAGTGTTTATATCTATAGATTGAGTTTCAAGATAATACATAGTTGCCTTTTGAAATCATGCCTTATGGGTGTCTCATTTTGTGCTCCTGAATGCTACAAAACATTTTGAAAAGTGCTGCCCATTGAGGTGCTTTCTAATAATTTTTTTAAATTGTAAATCAGCTCCTAGAGAATTCTGGTATCCTTGAAGTCACTAGTTTAATTTTGACTTAATTTCTATTTTACAGTGTTTTCCATTTTTAAAGAAAGAAGTGTGAAATATCTGTTCAACATAGATTTTTGGCTTTATTAGATAAATAAAAAGGAAGCTGCCAAGCCATGTTGTTCATTCCATTTAATAATAGCCAGAGTGCTGTATCATGTTGTTATTAATTCACAGTTCAGAGAGGTGTTCTTGTCTTTAAGGATGAATGGCATTCTTATTTAGAAAACTGATTTTTGTCCTTGCCTTTTGTTATGAAACCCATTGTGTTTCAAGACATATATCAGTACTGAAAAATATCCGTCAAAAAAGTTTTGTAGAAAATTAATTCAGTGTATTAAATCAAATGTATGGGCATCATCACAATAGTACAGTGACAACATATTCCTGCCAGCTTTTTATCCATGGATTGCAATATGCAGTATTTAAATATTCTACTTGTTTTCAATAACATTTTTCTAAGTTTAATGGATCATTTAAGGTTTCTAAGTCCAGTTTCTAATCAGTGGGAAGTAGTCCTTTGTGTATTCTAAATGGCTTTATCATGTTCTAAAGCCTACTCTTCCCAGTCTGTTAAGTGGTAAACAAAATAGAAAATAAAAACTTTTGACTCAGGACAAAGAAGCACAGTTTGCTCATTCCCATTGTGAGTTGTAGATTAGCAGAGTACAGAGCTATGATTATGTCAAATACAGTGGTGTCTGAAAGCAAGAGGTTTTGCCTTGATAAGGTACTGTGTGATAGAGAATTATTATTCAATCCAAACTCTATGTAAATTTTATCTTTTTTCACAATTCAGAGGAAAATATCAGAAGGAACTGTAGTGGCGAAAAAGCCCTTTTCAGCCACCAAGAAATTGTTAAAACAGAGAAGAAAAGTCAATGAAAATCAGTGAAGTCAGCTGTGTTCTTTTAGTGTTAATGGGAATTAAGCATTCAGTACTTGCTGTAAACTACTACCATTAGAAACAGGGCTGAGACCGTGGGTTGTGATTCAGCTGTTCTTCATTACACCCTTGCTGGACCGGGGTACCTGCATTGCCACCCACAAGAGGATCCAAGTCAAAATGGAAGCAGGGCTGCATTGTGACTTAGAGGTTGTTGCACTCCTTGTCTCTCTCCTGACATTAAGCATGGTGGTGGTAGGACTGAATTAGTCATTAGCCACAGCCAACTCATTCAAATTCCTCCTGTTTTCTAGGATGTAAGTATGCCTCTTGCCTTCACGGTTGCACACAGGAACTTGAAAATGAATTGACTTAGTATGGTAATTGCAGCCTGAGTAAGCAGGTAACTTGGAACAGGAGCTGTGAAAAGTTACGAATACTTCAGTTATCTCTCTGGGTTTTTAACTGAAATGCCCTGTGATTTTATATGTGTTCTTCCAAGTATTGGAATATGCACTGCTGGTATGCTATGCAAAAGATATTTGAACTTCTGTTCTTTGGGAAAAAAAAACCCTCTCTCATGTGGATTTACTATTTCAATCCCATCAGATTATTGAATAAACTCATTTTATTCAAAGACCAGTTGATTTTTCTTATGTATAACTATATTTGTCAAATGCACAAGGTTAATTTCTCATGACTGTAACACTTAAATTATTGTCCTCTGTGAAAGTTATAAAACAGAATGGGGTTTTATTCTCGCCAGACTTCCTCTGCTGAATTTTATTACTTCATTGTTGAGTGTAATTTTACTGTATTATTTTCTTCATAAAAAATTCAACCCACCTCATCTCATCTGAGCAGAGTACTTCATTTTTTTTTTTTTTTCTTTGAGGCCTTTCTTCCCTGACCGGGGAACTGTTTCATCTTTAATACCTTAGTCCCTGTTTGCTTGCCAGGAACATAGTGTTTACCTAAATGAATAGCCAGGGAATCCTTCTGTTTGATTTGTCTGTTTGAGGATATAGAAAAAATACATATTAAGGTACTGTGTGATCTGCTTAATCAGATTTTTACATTTATCATTTAAATGAATATATTTTAACTTCTTCTGCCATATCTATTGCTTACATTTTTAACAAATGTTGTCAGTTATTAGGGTTTTTTATTTGTTTCATTTCTTACTGGTTTTTAAGTAGCACTTTCAAAGAAGTATATTAAAGGTTTATGCCCTCAGCTTTCTAACTCGTAATATTATTAGACTATAATTTTTATCTGTGGTATAGTTACCTTAGATGATACATGCACCTGATAGGAAAAAAAGCCTATTTAAAACTTAATTTAGAATTTAAAATTTTGAGAAAATGCTACAGCAGAGGTTGCTTTAATACATGATTTGTTAATTTTTCTAGCTTGGATTTTTAATTTAAACAAATGGAGTAAGTGTTACTGTGTGAAAAAATGCATAGAAATACAGGATTTTTTAAATCTATCAGTTATGAAGTTTTCTGTGATTCATATTAAAACAGAATTTTTGTTAATAAAGTTGGAATTACAGCTAGGGGACTTTAGGGCTGGAATGGAAGAAAGTGAATTGGAATATTCTTCCTTGTCTGATTTCTAGGGCAGAAAGGATAAAGTTCTCCTAAGATATGGGGCTGAAAAAGATGTTGCTTGCTGTAAAGCTAATGATAACCATAATGATAACCATACTAACTGTGAAGATTTCCTTATAAAGAAGGTGATTTTCAATAAAAAAGAGTCTATGAAGAATGCAGGTTCTTTATGCATCCTTTCCAAACACTACCAAACTAATTTCGACTAAGAAACAGTTCTCCAGAATTGGTATTCATACATGAAAGGAGCTTTACATTAGTATTCAGTTCAAACCATATTTCTTATAATACTTTATTTAATTTATTTTCGTTTGTTTTAGCCATGGATGTAGATGTGAAGAAAGAAAACCTTTCATCTGTGCAGCAGCTTGGTATTGAAATGACAGTCAGGTACATGATATTAAAATATTTCCCTGGAGTATTTCTAGGATTTGTTTGATTTTCATGGAATGACTCTAATGATACTTAATCCATCAACTCATTGCTTTATACCATTTAAATCTAGAATAAACTTTAAGAAAATGAATTCTAACTGGAAATTAAAAAGGTGTTAGTACATAATTAAATTATCTTTACAGTTTATGTATGTTATTATCCTCTATTTTTGTAAAGACTAATTGTAACTTGCTAGTAAGATCTACCATAAAATTGCATTATCTTGAATTGTGTCTTTTTTYCCCTTGCATTGCTTTTCTAGATGGTTCTGTTTAGCTAAGCTTAGTTATATGCCATTTAAACATTTTGTTTGGCTGGTAATTTACAGAGCTGGGATGAAGGAAAAGCTAAGATGTCTGTACTTCCACAGATTGCTATCTTTAGCATTAATGTTTGAATTCTGATTATAATAATTACACATACAATATACTTACATCGAATTCTAAATATTGTATGTGAAGAAACTGAGTCATATGTGTTAGAGTATTTGTTTCTCCCCATCAAAGTCTCTAAACTGAACTAAAAGGAATTTGAGTGAGGAGTTTTAACACTGAGTAGCAGATATTTGGTGTGTATCCTTTCTAGGTAGAGCATAATAGGTTATATGTGTATATCTACAATATAGTGTTAGTGATGAACGTTATGACAGCTTAACTTTTATGGACTTATTAAATATGAGCTCTTCCTTTTTAGGAATTAAAAAAATATTTAATATTTAACAGTTTTGGTTTTTAACTTTTTGAGCTAGATATGGAAAATACTTAAACTTGCTAAAAGGAGATGCTGAAAATGGGCTGTGTTTCGTGTTAATGAATTGTGAGAAATTTCTGAAACAACAGCAAAGAACTGTGGTATCTTCACTTTGTATCCTTTCCTGATGGTGTAAGTTATATAGCCCAAAAATGTCAGTGGAATTTGAAGTCTTGGTTTGGACTTTTAATAGAGGTGTAGTGTAATATTTATGGAAAGAAAAAAAATTTTAAAAGCGGCACTTTTACTTGGAAATTTTGTTGAGTTAAATGCACACCCAGTGCACTCAAGAAAATGTTCACTGTTTTGTTCCTATACTTTGTTAGAAGTGCAAATGTCATTCACTTTTGTCATCAACTGTTTTGGAGTGGGATCACATCTTTGTATGTGATAAGGAGTCTGCAGCAATGCACCTTTGAGGATTAATGAGTATTTGTGGCACTCTCACAATACCAACACTGTTAATGATGTTGCCCGTGTAGTAATAAGTATGATAAATGGATGTAGTCTGATCAACAGGAATGTTTCGACTTGTGACTCTTCTAGATTTACTGTGGAACTTTTTAAAAAAAGAAACAAAACAGATACACCTTTCAATCAAGCTTCACTGTATTCTTCCTCTGTTAGACTTACATATCACTATTAAATTGCACTTCGGGTCTATTAGTCAGAATGTGTTTAATCTCTTTTTTAAAGCTTTTCTTTTACTTTGTTTTTATCCTGTAATTTTAACAACTCCTGTTTTCTTCCTCCACGGTTCTCCTTTCCTGCACTTTATGAGCACACTTGTTTTGGTGCAGGTTTTTTTGTATTTACTTGCTTTTTGTTTACTTTTGTTGATTTAGCTTGACTACTTATGGAATGAAAAAAAAAATAGTATATGGGGAAAACTGCTTAAATTGTTTCTCTCAATTCAGTTTAAGAAAAACTGTGCCTCAACATGCTGCCTTCTGTGCAGCTCTGTTCCCCTTGGCCATGTCTAAGGAATCATCTCCTGGCTCTGTGTGCATGGGCCTGGGGAGGGGGAGGGCTGCGGTTCCTTCAGGGCAGTGGGGGGGAGATCTCTGCCCCAGTTCCTTAACCTTCCTATTCAGGCTGCTTGCAGGAGCACTATGCTGGCTATGACTGGTTTGCATCTTCCATCTTCCTCATAATGTCGGGGGACAGGGAGAAGACACTGATGTTTCTTCAGCAATTTTCACGTCTTCTTGTTTCAGCATTTCTCTGGCTACCAAGACTGCATTTATCTGTAAGAATTTAAAACTTGTTTCTTTCTGAAAAGTGACTATGAAAGTTTACAAAGGAGACCACCCTATTAATTTCCTTAGTTTTGTTTTTTTCTTGCTTTTATAACACATTACATTTTCATTAAAGCCCCCTAACTAAATATGTGACCTTGAGAAATTCTCTCAGAAAAATATAGATCTGAGATTCGGTCAAATTGTTGTTTGGAACATGTGAAATAGTAAGTGGGCTGATGGTAAAGACAATGTTATTGAATTTTAAATCTGGCAGTGAAACCAACTTTGTTAGTTGCATTAAATTCTGTGTGAAACCTGCAATACTGTTGAATGACCTTTTTTTTAATTATTAGAGTGTGCAGGTCCATCCATTTGCTTTTTTTAAAAAGAAAAGTATCAGTTTTGAAGTTTTCTTAATACATTAGGATGTATTTAGTAAATTTTCAAAATTATTGCTGCACAAATACTGTATGACTGACAATTTTAAATTGTCAGGATTCTGGATCAAGGTTGTAGTATAGGAAGCATCACTTCTGTCTTTCCTTACGGGTGTTTTCAGCTATTTAGAATAAAACCCTATGTGCATTGTCATATTGTCTTGAATGTTTTGTACATAAACTCTAAACTGTAGTCTCTACCAGAGAACTCTGGGGTATAAGAAGCATGAGAGATTCTGCACTATTTCTGCATGCAGGCTTCTGTAGTAATATCAAGTGATCTATCTTGTCACGAGAAGTGATGACGGTATTGGTCCACTCAGCACTGAGTCTGACCTGAGGTTGTTCCAGCATAATGACGTTTGTGCTGAAATTGGCTCAGTTGTGTGAGTGCTGAAAAACCACTGGTGCCAAGGATTCATTACCTGGAAACTGGGCATTGATATCTAGAGCCTTCCACAGTGATAAAACCCCTGCTACTTTTGCTGCACAAAATAAAATTTCATTCACACCCTCCACACATACAACAAAGAAATGTGCACACAGAAAACAACTTCAAATATCATGGAAGTTCCACTCCACCAGTAAACGGGGAAAAGAAAAACCCAGCAAAAATCGGTCTTTTTTTTCCTCCTGTTCTTTTGTTTAAAATATAACAACGGTTTCTCCATCCCTGGTTTGACAATTAAAGCCTATATGCAATAAAGAACTAGACTGCTAATGCAAAGGAACAATCAGAATATAGTTAACAACACTTCAGCTTAACTACATGTTTTTCTTGATGGTAGTACGACTTTTTTTGTTTGTTCTGTCTCCTGTCTCTAAAATAATCAGAATGACTTATCTTACATGTAAGAGTGTAAATTTTTATATATTGTTCTCAGCTAGATATTACAAAATAACACGTCTATAGTCTGTAATCCTTTTCCTCAATATTGTTGTTCATGATGATGCTGTGTTTAACCAGATGCACCTGCCTGTTACAACAGTGGAATATGGCATCCATCCAGTCTATTTTTGCAGTGCTCACCACATTGAAATGTTGCTGAAAGCTGAGTTGCCCCTTGTCTGTTCAGCCTTCCACATGTCTGGTTTCACTCCATCCCAGGTAACTGATCAAAGTATATTGAAGTATCATCAACTTATTGACTTAAATTTACAAAATCAAGAACATCAAGGAACTACTGTGTTTCTTCTACACAGCACTTGTATGATGGTTGTGAAACTGAGGGTAGGAGATATGAACACATAGTGACTTAGAGCATCTGAAAGTAGAAAGCAACTGACTCGTAGAATAGCACCAGTGTACTGGAGCTGATGACCTTCTATTACGTGTTCATGCATAAAATTTGATAAAAATAATATATACTAAACCCTCAGATTTAGCATTAAAACTAAGCAGAATATCTTGTTCCCTGGAATAATTCTCTAATTTTTTCATAGGAGGGAAATGAGTAATTTGGCATTTTGGAAGGAATAACATAACAGGAAGCAGTTCCTGTGATATTAGAGCAAAATTAATTTTATATGAGCTACCATAACTATTACAATCAGGTAACGCACTATTATTTCATATTAAAGAGCTGTTACTAAAGAGTAATAGAGTAATGTTATCTATAATGCCAGCTTTCATTTTGCCTACTTAGAACAATTCTTTGGTAGTATGGAAAGCTATGTGTGCAGCATTATTTGTAGAGACTGCAATCATTACGAAGTGTAAAGAGCTCCATGCAATGAGTTAGAGTGCCCATGCAAAGGATGTAGTAAGAAAGCTTTTTGCTGTGCCAAGGCAAGAAAAATATTTTTCATCTTATGCCTTCAAAATTCCTTTTTGCTGCAAGATTTGCTGCTGAAGAGACTTCTTAATGGAGGCAGATGCCAGTATGGTATAGATGTTGCTTAAAATAATCAGCTTGAGGTTTGGTCTTTGAGAAGAGTGGCAGATGAAGTTGTTTATCTCAGCACAGGAATAAGGTGCTTATAATAAGGTTCTTGTTTGGGGATGGGAAAACACATGGGGACAGTCACTTCTTCTTCAGCTATTCTTGTGTAAGTTACACTATATGCTTTTTTAGTTGTGTACACTCAGGAATAGACCAGATACTGTTCTAAGCTAACAAGGATTTTCTCATTTATTATACGAGTTACTGAAATGCCCCTTGTGGATGCCACTGTATCTTCTGTGTGATTTTTGCAGTTTTACTGCAGAATTAAAAACAAACTCTGAACTGTGGAAACAGTTCTGATGTATTTAAGTGATTGTGTGCATCTATAAATACCTCAAAACAGATTTACTGCTGGACTTTTGTGGTTGTCATCTAATTAGAATCTTGCTACTTCTGCTGCATATTTTTAAACACTATAAGGACTGATTAGCAGAAGATTTGTGGTCTAGAGCTAAATGAAATGTCCATTATACATCTTAATACATTGTACTTTAGAACAGGAAAAATTACTCACTGTGTTCCATACTCACTTCATTAAATGAAAATGTGTCTTAGGGAAGGGCCTAACATTCATTTATAAGGCAGAGAACTACTTTAATTGAAAGGAAAACCCGCATTGAACACACCTTCACCACTGTCATTACGATTTAGGCCACATTTAAAACAAAATCTTGAAAAAAAATCACCTTTGCTTTCATTGGACTTCGAGTTTTATGTTTCAACCTCAGGAGTTGCTGGAATATACTCAAATAAGTGAGATGTATGAATACGGAGTGTTACGTTTAGCTGAACTCGCTAGAAGTCTATTCAGAGGCTGTGTTTTACAAAATGGTGAATCTTGGCTTCTTTTGTACTTAATGCCTTTTGTTTTCACAACTAGCATAATGTTACAGGAAAAAGGTTCTGTAGCACAGAAAAGAGATAAAGCTGATCAATTATGACTGAATGTCTGGAACAATATAATTATATAGAATTTCATTCTCATCTAGATTTGTCTGCAATGGATAACTCAGTGTTTCTGGAATTACATGGACTGGAGTGAGATCTGTCACTACATTGCCATATGTATTTTCCTTGGTCCTGATTATCAAATATATATGTGTATTTCTGTGTTCAGACACCTACAGCAAGACATCCTGAAGCACACTGAAGCCCAAGATCTTCAGGTTTTTCTTAAAGTAAGGGTTTCTTTTGTAATTTTTCTACAGCTGAGGAGAAGCAAAGCTCTCAATACTTAAGATTATGTACATTACTTAATCTGAAGCTCTTACTTAATTTCACTTGGTGACTTTGAGTGAAATAATACTTTAATTTTGTTCATTCCCTGGCAGGAAATTGTGTATAGTATTTTCCGGACAATAGCTTCTGTGCATTTTGTACTGATCAGTTCTCTTCATAAGCAAAGACAATAGCCAAGTGAAGTCATGAGAGCATTTGATTCAGTTCTCTGTATGTGGACACAAGGCGCTCTCCAGAGAGGTGGATTTGCGCAGTGGTCTCTTCCTGAAGCTTGAAGAGATGTGGCACAAAGCTCAACAAGCTGGTATTTTGAAGAGAGGCCAACTGCTATACAACTAGCCTCACAATTTGATATTCGAGTTTGGGGTTTTTTGCAGGGTACTGCTTAGCTAGAGCTGCAGTCATAAATAGTTACAGTATCTTACTCTTCTCCACAGAGACGTTTTTGCCCTTTTCTCCAATCTTTTTTCACCTGTCAAAACTCTTTTGAGAACTAGATATCTACATCTTAGTCTGTCCCAAAAATAATCGTTTTCTGACTGGTTTGCATCCAACTTACATGGATGACCTTAATATGAATAATACATCAGCTGAGTCAATTTCCTTGAAAATGTTTGGTACACAGTCTAATGAATGTATTGTTTTGTTTTCCCTGGTTTTGGACAATGTGGCTTAGATACTATATCTTGATGGCATTATTGGATAGTATATGTAAATTATAGAAAAGTGAATTTGTAAGTTGACATACGCAGTATAAAGACACCAAAGGTTTGTCATGGCACTGTTAAATTAACAAGAAAAAAAGGAACATTCATGCAGTACTGGACTATCCACAATTCATTGAGTGACCACTGCAGAAGAAAATGCAGCATACTTAAACTATATTCTTGCTTTTGATAGCTCTTTATTAATAGAAACTAAGAAAAAAAATTGAACCATACAATGGTTTGGCTTGGAAGGGACCTTAATCATCACCTAATTCCAATCCACTTTCCACTACACCATGTCGCTCAGAGCCCCATTGAACCTGACCTTGAACTCTTCCAGAGATGGGGTATCTACCACTCTTTTCGGCAACCTGTTCAGTGCCTAACCATCCTCACAGTGGAGTTCTTCCTAATATCTAAACCTACTCTCTTGGAGTTAGAAGCCATTCCCCCTTGTTCTGTCACTACATGCCATTCCGTTTCAGCTATATATATATTTTATATTCCTCTGTAGTCAGCCTTCTCACAGTGCATGAAGAGCAACTTGGAAGGTAAAATCGTATCTTTGCTTTGCTCGTGCATAGAGGAGAAATATAAAGACCATTTTGAATTCCTGTTCAGATGCTGTAGTGCAGTCTTCCAGGCCTGAGTAGATGTTCTCAGGAGAAYTCTACTTAGCAGAGAGGAGCAGTTGGTACACCAGAGGTACAACTTGTGTCCACAGAGACTGTCTGGCTCCAGAGAGTTTTTTGCAACACATGCTGCCAACAGTGGTAATATGGATTAGTAGATGGTGGGTACACAACAGCAACAAATTAACCCTTTTTACCTAAATGTTCTTCAGGATCCTCTGTTCTGTGGTGCATCCTCCCTCTCCCTCTAATATAGTAGCCAAGAGAAGGATCATTATCTGTTTCTTTTTCGTGAGGGCACCTTCTTTTTCTCTGTGTTTTGGAATTCATAAGAATTATTCTCTTGTAGTGATGCAGAACAGTTCATTCTGTTTTTATTTAAGCACTTCATAAAGATCTTCCTTTATCATTGATTTTAAAGTATACATCTACTGTTAATCTCCTGGTTTTCTTGAGAATCTAGCTGGATATAAAAGCCACACTAATAAACCTATGCCATGTGCTGGTGTAGAAATATTTCAAAAGAATAGTTTAGTACCTGGATTTCCCTTCTTAAGGCTTACTTTGTTTTTCTTAAAAATCTTCAATGACATGAGATAAACAATGTCCACATGAAATAAAATTGTCTGATACCAAGTCTGTAAATGGAAAAAAAAAAATCAACAAAACCTGTCTGGAAGCAGATATTGCCAAATCTGTATTTCTAAATAAAATGTAATAAAATCTATTTTAAACACCCAGGCTGTGACAAGCAGAACAAAATGAGCTATCTTTAGAAGCTTGGAATTCATTACATTTGAATTGTGCATTTTTTTTTCCTAGCTAATAAGTGCTTTCTCTGTATATTTGTGCAGGAAGAAGCACTCCAWGGATTTCGAGTGAGTGATTATTTAGACTACATGGAAAGCTTGGAGGAGATTTACAGACCGATGCTGCTAAAAGACATGAGGACCATAAGAGCATACAATACATAAATGAAGTAAACAAGTACTTTACAGTTTTGGTTACATCCTTTAAAAGGATGCTGATTGATTGATACATCAATCTCACCTAAAATCAGCCAGGCTGTTTAAATGTACATACTGTAAAATAAAAAGAGTTTTCAGAATATAGTTTTTCAAAAGGACATAAGTTTGATGACCAAATTTTCCCAGACAGGTTAAGTGCACAACCTCATTTTCAGTTAGCAAAAGCAGCTTCAGAACCCACCTGCAGGATGCTGAACTGTCTTCCTTACGAAGCCTTGAATCTGTTCTCAACTCATTGTATCTTTGTCATCTCCTTGTAGCACATTCCTAAAGCCTTCGTATTTTGCTAGGGTCTGACAAAGGGATTTTTTTTATGTTTAGAAACAACTGCTGGTGTGTATTCATGTGCATGAAAAGTCAACAAATGAAAACCAGATTCTCTGCTCTGACTTTGTGGATAATGTTGAGAAAATGGGATACTCAAATACATGCAATGAAAAAAAGACTTGATATTCCTCTCCTTTTTTTAGATAAAATGAATAATTTATGTAATAAAACATTACTAGCTCTCCTGTCTGAATGAAATTAGAATCTTTAAAAATTAGTATTTGGTTAAAGAAGTAGGGAAAATATTATGTTTTGTCAACACTTGCAATAACATTTTCTTTACAGAATATCTGGAATCTCAAAATATTTTTATTAGAATTCATGATATAATAAATATTTTGGAAGTCCAATAGAAAACACAAATGTTGAATTTAGATTTGCCCAGTATTGTTACCACATTCCTGGGAGACAAACTAAACATCACTGCATAGTTCTTGGAAAACAACTTTGTTAGATAAAATGAATATACAGACATGAACTGATCACATAGACAATTTAAAATTATAAAATGTATTAGAACCTGCCATGAAATTTCTGGAATCATATGCAACCCAAGAGTGAACACTGACAAAGGTTTTGCCACTAATGTTCCTGACTATGCATTTCATAAGTTCACAAGTTTAGCTTTTTTCCCTGTCTAGCAAAAATACATTTTAAGTACTTTTGGACTTTCGTGAACTGTGGTAGCTCACCTACATGAATAAAAGAGGCTGGCAAGTATGAGGAACGAATTATGACAAGAACTGATGAACCAAGTATTTGCCTGACACTGAGGCCAGTGAATATTATGAATCCCATAATATCTATTTTTTAAATCTTAACAGCAGTGTCTCTTTTTTTTAAATAACCTTATGTTGGCATATATCTCAAAACAAGAACCAAAAAATAACAAACATCCAGGTGGTGAATGACACTAGAACGCAAGCCTGTATGTGTTTTTAGAGAGACCATGGTTGGTTAAATTCAGGAAAATAGGCGCTTGTGATAGGCATATGAGTAACCCAGGGACTCTTGCCATATAAATAGCTGTCATTTTGTCTTCCTTGTCCCCCAACAAAGAAGAGAGAGGTACTGCACAGCTGACCCTTAATAACTTTCATCACTATCGCATCAAATTAATCCAAAGAGGTACAGTACACAATAACTGTGAAGTCAAATACAAGTAGTAGAAAGCAAACAACCTGACTACAAGCACTGCTGCTGATAAAACCACTTTTGCATTGCCTCCAGCAATTCAATCAGCTGCTGTTTCCCGATCTGCAAAACAGCTACATTTTCATACAGTCCATGCAGGTGCTGAGATGATTAATTAGAGAACATCCATAATTGTACGTAAATGCTAAATCTTAATACCTGGTAATAATATAAAATTCCATTGTGGCCTATGTCAGAGATAGGACATTGACACATGTTACAAGTAGACTGAAACAGAGCTTGAAGAGATAGGGAAACCAATGGCATCTTTAGATCAGTGACAGTCTGAAAACAAATTACCATTATAGCACAGATACCTGAAGACATGTTCACATGCTATATTACCTCCAGTTTGAAGACTCACTCATCCAGCTTTCCTGGTTTACATATAAATTTCTCCCTTCAGCTCCCTATTTTCTTTCAGGGAACTGTTCTACTGAGATGTAGACATTTTCTATCTCTATTTGTATTTTTCTGGTTGCCTCTTCCAGATGCTTTTTCCTTGCTTTCTGTCTTGACTGTATTTACCTCTCTCAGGCTTTTTCTCTCTGTTTTTTTCAGCTGTCTCATTGTTCCCAATCCCTAGTGACAGTCCAAACACTGAAGGATAAGAAGCATTTCCTTGCTTGTACCTAAAACGTGTAACTAAACTTGATTTAAAATAAACATAATGGTGCAAAACCCCCAAATAAATAAATCCCCACCTAAATACTAGTTACTAGTATAAATAACTAAATAAATCCCCAACCTGGAAAAACTTGAGAAGCCAGTTGTAGGAAGATATGACCCTCCCAAATAAACTTGACTGCAGTCCTGACCCAGGCTCCAACTGGAGACAACTAAGCACTGCTGCCTCCACCTGTTTGTCATATTCCCCCTGACCATCAGCTGGGATGCCATGCTGGATAGAAACATGGGTGTTATTTCTAGAAGACATGCAGTTTCCAAACTACTTCCTTCAGCTAGTCTCTGCAGCATGACTCACCCTTTTGGGATAAAATCAGTAATATCCATAAAATATTTTTCACCTCTTCATGTCTTCCCTGTTGCCTTTTGCCAAATTATTTTATTTCTGGAAACTTTAAGTATCTGTCTAAAAAAAAAGATAATGCTTACTTAGTTTTGGTAAAAATAAGAGTTCTGCAGGTGGAAACAGTTTCTCCGTTACTATATATAGTGTTCATGCAACAAGAGAAATACTGGCAGTGGAAGCAACCAGAAGCTTTAAAAAGAAAATACTGAAGATGTAGGAAAATAATAGATCAAAGGTAAATAGTTACACTCTAAACTTTGGGTTTGGCTGTTTTAACATGTCCAACTCAATCACTAGGTCAACAGATAAACTGTCTCGACTTTTCTGAACCATTTTATGTTATCTTAAAGTACTTTCTAGCTAATCTATAGCAATAGTTCATGGATTTCCAGAACACCTAAGTGTGAGTAACATTGAAAAATCATGGTAAATAGGCTGAATTTTGGTATAACATGTTATCATTAATGACAAGAATAAAAGCAGAACTGCTGAGCTGACATCAGAAGGAAGTTAGGAAATGCCAGACTACAGGCAAAGCTGTGGTGCCATGTAGTGCACGGTAGTAACACAATGCTTAGTGGCTGCTCTGCATTTCATCACCTCCAGCATGAGAATCATCCTTGCTTGTCCAGATAACTGGTAGTGAACATGTACTCCCTTCAGTAGAACACAGTTACTTTTTAGATGATAAATCAGTAGATCAATGTTGTCAGTCATGATCTGGTTTTTTGAGTTACATGTTATTATAGAAGACGTCATTCTAAAATACAGAACCTATTCCAAGTTCCACAGCCCAAGACATACCGTGAGTTAACTCTGCAATCTCACCTTTTGGTCCCTAAAATATATTAAAAAAAATAATAATTCTGTTAGTATCAATGGCATATGATCTTGTTCAGTTCCCTTTGATATATTTTAGGAATATCATAAAAAAAATCCCCCCAAAACCAACACAAGGAAGTAGAGATGGAGGAATCTCTGGTAGAACAGCAAAAAAATGTGTTTAAAGAATTAAAGAATAGATGGTAATGATAGCACACATTTTCGCTGTCAAATTACATCTACCTATATATCACATTGGAGTAGAACTGAAGATACAATTTTAACTAGGTTGAGCGGATTAAACTTCAAAGCTTGTTTGAAATGTAACAGTATTTGTGCCAGAAGTAACTGTCATTTATTTCCCATAAGGAAGTCATTTGGAGGGCTGAAGTGTTTGTACTGTTTCTGCAAATCAATACACTATATTAATGACATCTCTTCTGGCATTTTGTTTATTAAATGATAATACATAAGTAGACAGAAATATGACTCTTCAAAGCTAGATTGCTCAAGCTAGTTTCCAGTAATTTAAAATGACATTTCCATATACACAGATCATGTCCTTTCAGATTTCACTTTTGTTAAAAATCTAAGCTAAAGCAGAACAATTCTTTAAATTTTAGATTGTGAGTGAGGTAGCTAGCAAGAATTTATTTAAAAAGTTTTGTATACTCAGCAGTGTATCAGGGAAAAAACCTCTTCCCTGTTCCTCTGATACCAAAACACCAGTAAATTAAAAAAGACCCACAGCTCCAGAACATGTTGTTTGATTCTGTTTCATCACAAAATACAAAAGGTCTTAAAGCATAATATACAGTGCAGTGGTGCATAGGGAGGCATCAACATGGTTTGAAAAATTCGGTTAGATGGGGTTAAATCAGGAAGTGACACCTGACTAATATTTCATAGGGTCAGTTTCCTGCTCAGAAATAGAATGAGACAAGGAGAAAACATAAAATTCGCTTAGAATGATGAGTGGTGGGGAAAGCAGGCTTTTTTGGAGTAGGTTTTTAAAGAAACAAACACCACAAAAATAGAAACTCCAAGGGAAATTAACCATTTGAAAAAAAACAGTGTTTACTCTCAAGAGATTTCATCTGGTCTTCGTACTTCCTCTGCTCTAACTTAAAGCCTGTCATGGTATCAGATTCATCCATGTTGTGGGAATTAACTCCTTTAAAATTTGACTCAGCTTTTAAAATGCTGCTTTAGTTTAATACAGACATTCACAAGCACAACAATCCATTTGAACTTTCCTCTCCTCAAAATTCTTGATGGTTTAGATAAGTTAAATTTTTTTGACTTGCCAAGGCTATCTACTGCCACATAATTTTCACTTAGAAGGCAAATTACGAGTATTTTTTTTCAGATCAACCTTTTCGTGATTTGTAAAACCCACTGTTGTGAACAATGCCATGATTGGCCAAATTGTGCCACTGTCACAATTTCTGTCATGGACTTTCTAGGTAAAGATTTCTGCTCCAAAGGAACTCATTCCCCATGTTGATTCAGGATGGTGTTTAGTTCCAATGCTCTTTTTCCTCTAGCTCTAAATCAACTCAGAAAAGCCTCTTGTTAGAACATAGGAAACCAAAGATTGGAACAAATACAATTTTGGCAAGGAATTCCTTCTGAGGGAAATTATAGACTCATGAAGCCAGTTAGGCCATCTGTCTATATCACTTTGGAGTCATACAGGTATTTGTAGGAAATTCATTTTGTACACAATCTGGAAGTGAGGGGAAACCATGGTCTCTAGACATTCCAAACCTTTCAGGCTCCCATGAAAATTAAATTTGATGAATTCTCAGCCAAATCACTTGGAGTCATGCAGCTTTCTCCCCCAGAGGAACTAATTTTATATCCTGAATAATTGCCTCAGCCTTCAACATGCAGTAGACTTGAAGCTTCCAAAACATCCTGAACTGAGAGTGGGGGAATCTCAGTGTGGTGTTTAACAACCATTGTTCTGTTTTTATCCTGCAACACTGCTGCAGCTACCACTCTGGCTGTTCTTAGTGCCAGTTGTTTTTTTTCATCTGTGAGGATGGAGTTTCAAACAGCTATTCACAACATCATGCAATACTAACATGCTCTGCTGAGGAAAACGGTCATATCTTCCACCCTGAAGCTGCTAGCTCATCCTCTGTGGTGAATAATAATGGGACTGTTTGCCTCAACAAAATTTTGACAACAGATTTCATCAAATATTTTCCAAAAGCACRGTGATTCTTTTCAGACTGGCAAATCCTTTTAAATGTCTGCCATAAAAAATAGTCTTCCTCTCCGTCAGCACTGCCCCCAAAATTTAAAATATAATATTTTATATTTAAATAATATCTTTTTAATATATTATATTATTTTAATATAGTATATAATATATAAATTATATAATATATAATATATTATATATTAAAAAGATATTTTAATAATTTAAAATAATTATATTTAATATATAATATTCATTGTAGAAAGAGTAATAAAGAACTCCTGGGACATGGTCTTATGTGCAGCTAAGACACCTTAACAAGCTGCTACCTTCTGTAATCCCTGCTCCTATGATAAACACTCTCACTGCTTGCACCACGCTGATTCTTACCAGATCCTTCCACTAGCTGGTTTGTATCATTACAACAGCAGAAGGACACCATCTTGTTTTGTGAGGGTTGTTTTCTAGATGGCCAGGTGAGGAGTGGGAGCCCCATCAGGGTTGCAAGGTGAACCTGTAACATGAGTAATAGTGCACACATGGAAAAATCTCTCCTCCACTTGTGTCACAAGCAGTTAAGCTGTCATTTATTACAGTAGAGAAGATGAAACTGTCAAAACTCCAAAGTAAGAATAGTTTGTTTTTCCCCCACATGAACGTATTCCTGCTATAAATTTCAGCTACTGAAGAAGTTTGAAAGATAGAAAGAAACACATTAACATTCTTTCTGGTATAGCCTGGTCTGGATTGTAAGCAGCCAGTTTGACTTGACTTTAAAGAGCAGAGGAGGTAAATGTCAGAACTTGTCTTCCAAATGAGCCTTTCAGAAGATAGAAGTGGGAAATAAAGTAGAAGAAAACAAATGTTTTCTCTGATTCTAACTAACAAGCTCAGCACCTACAACAAAACAAAAATTTTCCTCTGGGAAATCCCTGCTGAGACCCACAGCAAATTTTCTTTGGCACATAGCTTGTATTTCAGCTTGCTGATTGAACTGTCCTTTTCCTCCACTGTCTACCACAGTTGCCAATGTCTATCCCCAAGGTCTTTGTATACCCATGTCACTTACACTTTTTTAAAAAACAACGGCAAAATTACACAATGATTGCAATAGTATAAGATCACAAATTCATATTAGAATTTGTTATCTTCAAGCAGAAGGGTGCACTCAAACCACTAACTCTAATGGAGGACTTGAATGATTATTTGCAAATTCGAGGTTGATGACAAGACAGTCAACTCAGGTTGATTTTGCATTCTCACAATGTGATTTTGTATCAGCCAGGTTTAGCTTTTCTCGAGCCTCTCTGACACTAGCCACAAGCTCCTTGCACAAGGATTTGCTCAGCCTGATACTGTTTAAAAGTTGTCACAGCTCCTAACAGAAATCTGTCTGGAAGCTTGTCCCAAAGTGAATACACTAAATATAGTCGCTGAGTGTTACTTACTTAAAAGTATGAGCAGTGTGGGGAACTCCACATACACGTCTTCAAATGTCTTTTGCCAGCAAAGAGTTGCACTTAGTTCCTCATTGGCAGTGGTGTGCAAATCACAAGTTCTCCATGCTGCAGATCCACAGCTGTACAACATAGAAAAGAATGTTTGGTCCCCCTCCACCTTAGCTCATGCAAGATCTTCAGGAAAGAGCCTTCTCCGTAGTATTTGTACTAGCAGTTTCTGTTGCAATTTCATAAAATTTCAGGACATAGGACAAAATGTGTGAAGAATCCTTGAAATACAGTAGCAGTCTCATGGTTTGTGTTTATGAAAAAGTCAGTCACAAAAAGAACGTGCTGCTCACAAAGACCAAGGGACCTAGCTGCACTTTATCACTGTAGGAAAACATTCCACTTTGCCATGTAGTAAAGGCCAATGTTGACACATTTTTGTTGTATTTCATCCCCATGATAATTTCACTAAGATTAAGTTATTTGTAAATTCTACCTCAAAAGTTTCATCTGTGAATTGAGAAAGCAATGCTAAGACTTGCTAAATCTTTTCCACAAAAAGGTAAATTGAGGAATTTAGGCTAGGTGTGATGGTTAAATTAATATGTGGGTTTAGAGTTATTTAATCTACCTGAAGAAAGTAAAGCTTTGGGTGTTCTCCCTGCAAACAAAATTTTAGCATTATAAGCTCACTGCACAAGGCAAGGCACTCAATTTAAAGCTGTAGCTTGGAAAAGTACATGATTTTCTCTGTTGGCCTCAAACTACGATTATATTAAGATACATCATTATCTGTAACAAAGAAGAGGCTTGGGGCTTTTTTTAGAAATATCTTGCTTTTATTAATTCCAGAGCAACTGACCTAATAAGATCCCAATTTTTCTTCTGATACAGCTGAATGTTAGGTAAAGTTTCCAGTTGGGTGTCAATATGGAGAATGAGAGCTCATAAAATTCAGCAGAACTTTTAGCAAACATAGTTTGATCATTTGTGAGGTGACTGTGCAGTTTGATAGATTGCAATTATTATCAGTTAAAGGTTCAATTCTTTCCACAAAGTAATCAGCCAACAAAGATTAGCTCATTATGCAAATACAGGCAGTGAACACTGTGTGCACAGTGGTGTAGCAAAGATGCTGCACTGGCAGCAAGCTACTTAAGGTACAGAGAGAAACAAGAACTTAAAACAGTAAATGTAATAATAAAAAACAATTAGAAGGAGTGTAAAGATTAGGTCTGAGACTAAGAAATTAGAAAAGAAATAACTATCAAATTAGTATGCCAGCATGGAGTTGGAAAGCAAGGCCCTTCATAAAATAATCAGAGCACAACAGAGACCATCTGAATTTAAAACTGCAGTTTCAATGGATATGAAAGCATCATCTGCTTCCAACAACAATCAGCCCCTAGGGGTACATGAGCTCTTACCCTACTGTAGAATGGCGTTTTCTGTGCAATGCTTTACTGTGTTTACACAGCCAAAAATTTCTTGACAGAGCCTTTTTTTCAAAGTACCAATGTGTTGACCTGAGGCAGCTCTAACGAAACATCTTACAGTGAAGAGTTTTCTGTAAATGCATGGCAGGTATTTTGAAAATCCTACATGCCTTACCTGAGATCAAGCTCTTCCCACCCTCCCAATCTGGCTACTCTGAAAATGGTGATAACTATTCCAAGAGCAAATTTCAGGCAAGAGTGATCAACGTTGAACTAGCACATCATTTCTCATCTCCATGCCAGCCTAGCCAGTTCAAATCTCACTGAAAAACTGCAAGCTCTGAACACCTTATAAAATGGCAGTGCTTGAATAATTCGAGGTTTGTCAATCAGAAAAAAAAAAAAATCTACTGGAAGTTCCAGCTCTACAAATTTGCTTAGGTATAGTTGTTCCAACAGCACTACAACAGGTAGTAAATCCTGGAAAGTAGCTCAAAGAAACATACTTGTTTCAAAGTTTGGGGCACCACTTAACACCTGGCATCCAATTCTTTGTGTAGGCATTCAAATTGCCATATGTATTCAGATCCTTCTGAAGGTGTTTTTCGTATCTTTACAAGGACTGAAACCTTTAAAAATTGTGTTCGGATGTTTCACCGCCAGCTATGGGTGTGTGTTGTAAGAATTTGCTCAGTTTTTCTTTACAATATTTTGGTCATTCAGTCACTCTCAGATATACATCACTGATACATTACCATTCGCTATCTAGCTGCAAATTGTTCACTGCTTTACAATGTGATCTTCTTCAGGCTTTATCCACAAGCCACCAATAATCCATATCTCAAGTGCTTTTTGCAAAGCAGGAAGCAATAATGAATTTTAATTAGCCACATACAGTAGGAAAGCATTCATTCAGGAGATTGCTTTCTTTCTCAATCTCTTCAAATTGTGACTAACCCCATCTCATCCTGTAAAAGCCATTTACTTCTTTGTGAAGAAGGGAACACTCTTAAAGAAAATCTGTTCAGAAATGCAGCAATGCAGCATTCCACCTGGTCTAGAGATGAAAGGTACAAAAGCTCTTGAGGAGCAAAGGCTGATCATCAAAGAAAAAGAATTCAGACTGGAAAAAAAATTAACCCCTTCACTAACAAAAATGTAGGGATGAAGCCCATGCACAGCTTGATAGGGAACATGTTCCTTACTGTATGTTAGATTACAYTGAAAGTGAAAAACCAGTCTTAGAACCTGATATAGATGAGATGTTTGCAAAAGAGGAATTACAGAAGAATTAATTACAAAATATTTTGGTTTCTCAAATTTCCAAGTAAACACCAAAAGCTAACTGGAGAAGGAAGGAAAGAAAGAAAAGAACCCAAAAAAATCCTCGAACCACGACAAATAAATAAAAATAGGGATAGTGATCTTTAGCTGTCTTCTAATACAACTTTGTTTCAGTTCCACACATCTGTCTAATGCGAATAGGAGAAATGTATTTACAATTTATGATCTTGATGACATTATAATACAGACCATTTCCAATAACAACAAAAGAATTAAGACCCAACTACTTATTAATATTTTGGCTAATCTGTCTTTGATATTGTGAAAATCAGTGCTGTTCTCTGATCTAACTCTGTAGACATTTCAGCCTGTGCAAATTCAGGCAGGGAGATCTCCAAACCAAACCCAAACTCTAAAATTTACACCTGAATCTTCTATAACTCCTAGATCTGTACCATATAATACCTAAATCTTGGGTATAATCTCAGCCTGCCTGCCTGTGCACAAAAGAGGTCAGTAAAAGTAATTTATACCAGCTACTACTGCAACATGTATAACATTTCTAAAGAAACTGTAAGGATCTGTTATTTCACAACTTAAGGCCACTGTGTTTACTAGAAACACTTTTTCAACTTCACCTTTTTTTCCCATGCTGCTTGTGCACGTGGCAGTGATCCTTATTTGTACTGCTTCAGTTTCCCTCGAGCCCGATTTGCCCATAACACCAGAGCTGCAGCAGGCTCATAAATACCCGTGGATTAAAGCAGTACAGATTAATTCATTACAGGCCAGAGTTCTCTGACATAAGCTTTATAACTAATGACACACTCAAAATTATTTTAGCACCTAAACACTTATTTGAGTAGCATTTCTCCTCACTCTCTTTGTGCGTTATCTCCAGGAGCCAGGCAGGAGTACGCAGACCCTCAGGCTGTGTGAGGCCCAGGTTTTCCAGGGCTCTCTGACAAAATATGCCACTTTCAACATGCATTCAAACCTGCTGAGTCTCCAGCAGATCATTTGAAACACAGAAGTCCTTAGATTTTTGATACGTCTTTCTGAACTTTTGTTAAAACTAAGCGTGGTATTTTGCATTCAAAGCTAATATTTTAAAAATCAAAAAAGCAGCAAGACAGGTGCTCCAGCAGCCCAGTGTGGGAACCACACCAAGAACAAAGCAGTAAGAATATTTTGGCCATCCCTTCCCAGTGTCTGGATAAATGAATGGTACAGTTTCTTTCTGCCTGCTTTTTTCCTCCCCTCTTCTACAGCATATGCTAGAAGTTATTATTTTCTTTTTTTTTGTTTGTTCCTTTCAACATCCCTTTTGTGTGGCAGTGAAAGAATGGCAATGTGGTGGTCTGGCAACTGGCCAAGATCAACCCAACACAATCTGTTTTTTTTTTTTTCTGATACTGCTAATTGCCTGTTTCCTGTACTTTAAGAGAAAATCAAACACTTTGTCTTTAATTGTTACAGCTTCTTTGCTTTTCTTCCACCCAGAAAATGAACAACTTCTGGTATTTTCCACATTTTTGTAACACTGGAGTTAATAATGTAACTATTTGGTTTTTTGGATTTTTTTAAACAGATAACATTTACCTCATTGCCATCCTTTCAGATGGTTACTTTCCCAGTATACTGACGAATGGTGTCATGCAACTTTCACCATTTTCATGGCATCATCAATGCTCAAGTTCAGCTTAAGGCAATTTAAGAATTCAGCTGTGGAAAATCTTTATTCTAACCCCCCTGAAAGGATAAACCAAATCGCAATGCGTGATCAGCTGAACAGATAGGAGGATTTGCTACAGTGGCCAGATTAAGAGGGCATTATTTCCAAATGTAGAGAGAAAAATACATCTATGACAGTGCATACAGACTGAAAATTTGAAGCCCGTCCCAAAGTCCTGTTGCATTCAGGTTTAATACCCAGTTTTCAAAGGCATATAACCGAAGTAATTGATCAAAACATAAATCAACCACACCTTAACTGAATACCTGGGTAGAATTTTCTTTACTGATGATACCTATGTGTTTATCAGTACAGCAGAGGACATCACACTGATCCATTCTGCATGTTCATTT
The DNA here is from genome assembly GCA_018881555.1 of Amblyornis subalaris. NCBI lineage: Eukaryota > Metazoa > Chordata > Aves > Passeriformes > Ptilonorhynchidae > Amblyornis > Amblyornis subalaris. The sequence continues at coordinate 23,499,487 of JACAXG010000002.1, read as the reverse complement.
CTGAAGTATAGAAACAGTGAACTCAGCGACTTGTCTTTCAGACTTGCAAAAATAATTCAAAGACACCTGTATAATGAGTTATAGCCAATTTTCACAGGTTGATGCACAATTCAATTTATGATTAAGCTACCTGAACCCTGCATACAGTACTTGGCAAAAGATTTAACAGAAGTTTACTGGTTTTCCTTACCAATTTTCACAATATACAGATTCTTATAGCAGGAGATTCCCGTTTTCAACACTCTTTAGGTACACACCTCAGTTCCACTACTGCTGCTTCAGTCAGCACAGGTAAGCCAAATAACATTTCTTATTATGCCCTAAAACAAGTTTCTCTCCAGATTGCATCCAGACTGATCAATAAGTAGTAATTTTTATTTATGGTCTTAGGGCCCCTCATGGTCTTGTGGCTATACTTTCAAGGCTGTTGTTACCATCCCAGGATTGTCATTTGACATCCTTTTTGACAATTTGTCCTGTATACCAGTGATTCACTAAGAGAATCTATCAGTGCAAAGCATGTGTTTATTAACATTTATTTTGTCATGGAAAAATGGAGATTCACAAAGATAAAAACTTTACGAGCCTATGAGAAGTTAATGACTTTCAGCAACATTTGATGTCCCTGACCAAAAAGTACCCAGAAAGGAGATGTGCCATTGGTATTTCTGTTTCACAAAACACCCAGCAAAACACCCTGTCCTTTTCTTGACTCAAAAGCCTTTAATTATATTTTCTCTCCCCTGTCCAGCTCAGGGGAGAAGTGATAAAGCAGTTTCGGTGGGCACCTGGCATCCAGACAGAGTCAACCCAACCACACTGGTCTGGAAAAAACAGAAATATTTTACAAATGTTGTCTCATTGGGTACCAGTTATTCAGTTGCAAAGGTATTTTACTGGTGCAACCTCTTCTGTCTTAAGCAAAGCAGTGCTGGGTACGCCACAGGCAGACCTTAATGCTGCGGCCTCGGGGGAGCAACAATCCATTGCCGTAGGCCAGTGATTGCAGTTCAGGAGGATTCTTTCTCTGTTGATGCATCATGCCAGGTATTGAAATAAGACTGAGTAGAAGCAAATTGAGCTATATGCTAGCGTGGGGGGAATTTTAACGAGAACAGAAGCTCCTTTTGCATCAGCAATATTCCCAGCAAATTTTCTCTTTTTCCATGGATATCAGAGCAGTAGAAAAACTTCCCCGATTATATTCTTTAATACAAACAGATAGGCTCTTCTTTTAGACCCCATAAGGAGTCTACCATAACCCATTAAGCACTACAATCCTTCTTCCTCCTTAGAAAAAGAAAATTCAGAAAGTTTTGATTCCTCCCTTTTTAATTCTGCTTTCCCTTCCACACTGTCCCCACAGAAACAGCGAATGAGTGGGATTTACCTCCTCTGGAGCAGACCCTACCCAAGCTCATTACCCTTCCACCCCCGTTACCTGAGCCGTGACTGCAAGTTCCAGGCAAAATGCATGGGCACTGCTGAGACACAGGTGTATCAGCCAGCCAGCCGTGCTGGCAGTACCAACTGTCAGAACTGAACTTCCAGCCAGTTAGAGTTCATTCCAAGTTCACACCGGCCTCTGATAAAGTCAGGGTAATTTTCCCATCCACTTCAGCAGCATCGATAATGCACTTCTTCTTCTTCCGCCTTCATTGGTATGTAGAAGGTAAAATTTAGTGGCATATCATTCACATGCTCAGCGGTACTTGCTATAGGGAAAGCACTGTGAAAATTAACAAAAAAGGAATAATCATCTTACTGTTATCACCTTGCTATTTTAGCAGCATGCTAAGAGGTACACATGTAAAAAGATTACAGAGTGCACTGCAAAACTCTAACGTTTAATTTGGCTTCAAAATATCCAAGCAACCTTTACTAATTGCATTGATGGTTACAAAATGATATCCCTAAATTAACAATGGATTATTACCAGTATTTTTTCACCTTTCCAAGAAAAGCAAAGCAGTTGTTCCAAAAGATTTAATTAAAGGTGCATTAAGCCGGAAGCAACAGAAAGAAATACATTATTAACATTCCAGTTCCACTTTAATGCTACTGGCTTTAGCAGTAGGTCAGTAACAAACTCAAATTTTTCATTATAAGGCAATAACAAAGAAACCCAGCTAGTCATTCAATCCTTCTTTATTTGGCATAAATGTCTTTTACTTTATTTGTATGTTGCTGTTTGTTCTCTCTGTCCTGCAATGCTGCCTGCAATGATTAGCTCTGATTCAGTCCTAAGCTCTAAGCCAGACATAAACATGCCATACCTGCACCTGGGACAAGGTCAGCTCTGCCAAGGGTTGGATTTTTGACGGTCCCAGATGGTTAGCTCATTCCAGGCTTTTTAATGTCATCCTACCTACATTTTCTAACGCATCATGATGTGGCATAAAATGATCCGTTTTTTCTGTGAGGATGCCTGATAATCTAATAGCAGCTGGCAGAAAGAAAGGAGACTTTGTGAGCAGGTATCAGTTGTGAGTGTGCAGTGTGTCAGGGAAAATTGATAGATATTTGGTTCTTGTTGAATTGATCGCTCTTCAACTGATAGAGAGTGACTTGGTGTCTGAACATCTCTGAGTATTTAGGATCATTCTCTGGGGTCTTGGAAATATCTGAAATATAATCCCTTTTAAGAAAGTAACAGCCACAGTCAGAATCTCATACTTTGAGAAAGGAGCAAAACAGAAAATGCCCATTTTGCCTGACACTGTGGTCTTGAACAATAGCTTTCTTTGTGCATGACTGACAGGCTGTGAGACTCTTACAGAATTTCTTTGCTGATGAATTGATTTGATATTGCAAAACTAATACAGACAGCTAAAAAGATAGATGAGGAAAACAAGAAACTGTTCATAATGCTTTCCCTCTCCATGTAAGAAGTGATGCCATGCTTCAGGGACCTTTCATTTACAAGTTGTCCCTTATTTGCTGTGAACGTAACTGACTCTCACTAGATCAACCCTCCTTGCCCTCACTCAGAATCAAATTGGTCTTTACTAATATATGTGGAGAGATTACATTTCTGTAAGTATAAGTTACAGTTATGGACATGATCACTGCATGCAGAAATCACTACAGTACATGGATAAAAGTATAAAAAACTTAATTTTCCATCCTTCTCAATTCTAACATAAGATACAAATGAAAAATTCTATACATATTTGATATTTTAGGAAGAATGAGAAATCATACCTTTTTCCATCATTGTTAAGTTCTGATTTATTTTTGTAATAACAATGAAGCTTAATTATGGCTTCATGTTTATCTCTTTACAAGAGCTGTTTCTATGCAAAACTATGGAGACTTCTAGACACTTAAACATTTTTATGAATAACCATTTAAGGATCTAAATTTCATAGCTGAGACAATTCCTGGCTTTTCTTGTGAGCAATGTTCACCTCAGCAATGCAACAGTGATATTCCACAGTAGCACAGAATTAAGAGGTGACGGTTTCAAATGTTAGACTTGTACTCTAAAAAACTAGCCAGAGGTATAAATGGCCTTAATGAAAAAATCCACAGCCTATGCTTTTTCCAAGAAATCATGAAGGTTTGTACGTGCCTCATATGATTTTCTAACTTTCCTGATTCTCAACTAAACTACATAAAACTGTTTTTCTTTCACATTTTGTTATTTATTTCTGCATGCATCCCAACTGACAGTGTCAATCCCCTCATTATTCATTCAGCAGAAACTGGAGAGTAAGACATTTATAAGGTCCTCTCAAAGACCTATGTTTGGAAAATATTTAATTTTTTCTTTTCTTTCTTTAGCTTCAGTAAAATCAAGAACAACCCTCAAAACAGAGCCTACTGGGTATCCTGGAGTCCATTTAAAAGCCTGCCCTGAGGCTGTTCAAGTTGTTGCTTCCTGCTGTAGGCATTAGAGCATGAGGACAGCTTCAACAGCTCCTTTTAGCAAATATTACTATACTAAAACTTCTTCTACTTCCTCAGATAAGTATGAAAAAATAAAAAAAAAAAAAGGAAGCTTTCGGTTCACCGATCTCCAAGTATCACAACTTTTCATAAAGCTCAAAGCACAAATACAAAGTTCTGTTTCAACAGAGCCTTTTGGGACAATGTAATTTCTATTCTACAGCAGCACATAAGGAATGATGTGTCTACACTGTCTCCTGGCAGCGCTGATTATACTACATCTTTTAAACCTCTTATCAGCTCATACTGAATACTGATGCCTTTTTGTACAGGCTGGCACAATTTGATGAGGAAATCACCCTTTCCTGACTTTAATTCAGCTCATTGGCATTTTCTAGTGCATTGAGCTCCCACTGTGCCCTCAGGGCCGTATTTGTGGGCAGAATACAGGCGGCAGATAGGTCTAAGTGCAACTCCTCCCCAAGGTTTCCTCACCCACTGCAGTACTGCAGGCTGGACATGTACAAACTCTTATAGATGCCACCTTTGTATGAGAAAGATCTTTCCTGAAAGAAGCAATATATGGTACTGCATTGCAGTGAATTYCCATTTTGTCTGCCTATTATGGCCAAATATCTTACCTCTTATACCCTTATACCTTTTTCTTCCCATCTCCTCCTCCCTCCAAAATCAATCCTACAATGATTTACAGTTACAGAGGATATTGTCTCTTTCCTATAACTCCATTTTTCCTTCAAGAAGAGATGAGAAATCTCCCAGCAGGATGAATGGAATGTTAAATCTGAGCAGAGACAATGCTCTCTTGACAAAGTTGTCAGTGCTCCATCAAAATACCTGGCAACTACAAAAATTAGCCCATATGAGGATCTGCTACTAAAACTGCAAAGAGGAGATTGAACAAAAAAATCAAACCAAAGCAAACCAGACATTTCATGTGCCGCTCCCTGAAACACAGATTTATGCAGACAGTCTCTGGCTATCACAATGCAGGAGTGGAGTAAAAGCAGAAGTGCTAGATAAAAGCTGAAATAGGCTGCAACATGAAAAACACCCAGAATAGTTTTTTAAAAGCCCATTAAAAAAAATAGACTATTCAAAACATCCTGAAGTGCTGTTCTGCACCTTTGTAAAAGCTCAGACTTCACATTTCAGTTCTAGAAATGAGTAGCAAAAAGAGCAAAGGGCTTATCTTTCCTATTCTTAGCCTCACTACAAGCTTTGTTAGGAAAAGCCTGGTCTCTATTCTAGAACCACAAATTGAATTCAACTGAAAATATGTAATGCATTTGGCATCTGCTTCCCTTATACCGAAATAGAACTTGAACCGCTATGAAAATTGTTTCAGGCCACATCTAGAAAGCACAGCCCACACCACAAATGATACTTCATTATAAAAGCAAGTGATTTCCACCTGTCTTGAAAGGAAGCAACCTCATGACTTCAGACATGTGGCATTTCTGATTTAGCTAACAAGGGCACTATAAACCCGAATGTTGCTAGCATTGTAAGGAAGTGAAGCTGACTTACTCATTGCTTCTGGTTTCCTTTGGAACTGATATTCCACTTCTGGATGTGTAATGAATAGATCTGCAAGAAATTAGTCGTACTAGGGTGAGTAAAGATGGCAGAGACTACTTTGTTCTTACCACTTCAGAAATCCTTCTTATCATTCTTCCCTGCTGGGTTTTCTGTCAGAAACAAAGTGAGCAGCTTTCTTCTATTTGAAGTGCAGTTAAAAGATTTCCCCATGGAATGAAAGGAAAACTAGCCAAATCTCATCATTTGGAAGCTAAATTAAATGACAACAGAGACCATGCATTTTGACTGTCACTAAATCTGTGACCTACCAGGCCCACAATGATTCCACTGACGGACAGACACATACCAACCAATTGTGTACAAAAATGTGGCAGTGTCCTTGTTATGATGAAACTCTAGATACTGAGTATAAAACAAACCCACTTCCACAGAGAACTTTGCCTGCATCTTTTTTATTGTTGCAGTTGAGTAATAAATATATCAGTTGAAGAATATGGTTTTGTCCTGTTTAGTCACTGACAGACATGTATCTATATCATCTGTATGGACAAAATGTGGTATAAGAGGATAAATCTCCTGTGTTAGCATTGCTCGTCAATCCGTATGCTCTGCCTAGTTACTACGTAGTCCCACCATCCACACTGCTCCCATTCTATTCCACGGCGATGGCAAAGAGATGGACTACGATGCATTTAGTTTCACATCTGGCCAACAAGTTTTAACATGCAGAGTAAGAAAAGATCTGCTTACTGCTACCCAAGATCCAAGTCGTAGATACAACATCAAACACCTTGACAGCAAACATTTGCTCAGAGTAAATGCACTGGTTCTGGACATCCAGGCATCAGTTTACTTGTCTCTTTACTGCTCTGTGGGGCCTTTCCTCATCTCTGCCTCAAAAACCAAACCACCATGTAGTCAAAGAGCCATGCAACTTCATCCCAAATCCATTTAGCGATACACAGAACACATTCTTACCTTCAAAAATGCTAATGAGACGGATGCGTGATTTTGAGGGAATTAGAATGTAAGTGTTCAAGCATTCTTAAAAGGACAACACAAATTCTCTGAACAAACCCAGCTGTAGGTACATGAGGGTTAAGGGACTGCATTTGGCAGTATGGATTAAAGCACCAATAAGCAAACAGCTTTTACAGAAAAGCCACAAATCTTCAGGCTGAACAAGTGATTTATGATCAAGTACTTGACCGTAACACAGGCCACACACCTCACCCAGCTATCCACACCTCGCTCTGTTTGATTTATAAATCTTAACATAAGGCTCAAGCATTAAAGGGTTGTCAAGCTGCTTGATGGCCGTATTTAATTGCCTGTCTTAAGAAAAGTGAAAAGCAGCAGTATATTCCTTGTTATGGAAACACATCTGCTTGAACTCTGCCTTTTTTTAGAAGTTTACATTTTTCTGCTACTTTAATAAGCTACTCGCTTTCAGAAATGCCAGTTGCTAGGTTCCTCTGTAATTCAATGGATTTACTTTTTAAGTTGCTTTAAATGAAAATAAACACTAAATTGCCTGGGTTTCTTAGATCTCCCAGTAAAGTGGAGTCTTTAGGGGTTTTTTTCTTGTTGCTGAATTATTCCTTTTCTCTCTTTCTCTTTCTCCAAGAGCTAAAACTTTCTGATTTCTTTATTAAACCATTTCCAAGTTTTCAGCGTGCTCCATTGTGGACATTTAACTTCTTAATCGATAGATTCCTGCTCTTGCACCCACAAACCATATCTGTTCTAGCACAGGAAGGAGCCAATAGTTCACAGTGGGCTCATAATCTATTAGGACTCATCTGCAGATGAATTTTCCAGAAGTAACCTGTTTTTTGGGGGGTTGTTTTTGTTTAGTTTAGTTTTTGTTTGTTTTGGTATTTTTTAACTTATACATAAATACACAAACTTACAAGAGCAGAGCTTTGACATGCAGCTGTTAAACACATAAGCATAAAATGGAAGTCATTGCCCACACTGCAGCCCTTTTTTTAACCCAAACACTAACAGAAACTCTCCTTAAGAAGAGCACTCATTCTACACATCTTATTCCTCCTCATGCATCAGAAAAATTGGACTATCCTCCTAGGTTTGTTCTTTTTCTTTTCTTTTTTCTTTTTTTTTTAATATTTTCTTTCTTTTATGAAAAGAAAACAGTTTTATATGAACAATCACTGGTTTTAATTAGTCATAGGACTCCTGCTGTGCCAAACATTTTGTTTGGTTGCTCTAAAGGACAGAAATATTATCTTCCTTCTTTAATCCTTCACAGTGGAGCAAAATGCCACTCTTGATACATATTTTTCAAAATTTCATCTACCACTTATGAGATGGCAAAGTTTCCCTCTGATCTGTCCACCTCCATGATCAATATGGTCTGTATGTGAGAATAGGCACAATAGATGAAGAGAAAATAATATGTTCAGCAATCTTACATCATGGTGACTCTGCAGTGACTTCATGTATGACCTGATAGAAGTTACTGAAACCTAATGGCTACATTCTAGCCCACTTCTCCTGTCCATGACAAAAGATTACTAGTTTTCCGTCTTATAAGAGAGTTATGAGACTAAAGTAATGTAAAACCTTTCAGAAAAGTGCAAAGGTATAATTTCCAGGAGAAAAAGAGAGGTATCTGAAAGTTTTGAGAAAAAAAAACAACAAAAACCCCAACAAAAAAAGAACAAATATTTCCCAGCCATCTGCCAGAAAGAGGCATTTTATGTAGTGCACTTAAAGGACTTTTCTTCTAACAAAACCTTGTGCAAGAAACATTCCCCCCTAAGATTTTGGTCTATTAAACAACATATTGAAATTCTCCCTAGAACATTTCTTGCACCAAGGAAAGAGAAGTAATAGCAAGTATTTTACTTCTCCCTAAAAGAGATCAGCTGAGACTCTCCCCCACATTTGCAAGGGATGGAAAAGAGACAACAGTTAGTTGGATTGAAGAAATAAAACATGAGCAAATGAGTATTTTGTAATATTTACTTACTACAGGCTTGGTCTTTCTGTGCAGTAGTTCTGAAGTTATATCCCACTGTAAGAGGTAAATCCAAGGCTCTAGCACAAAACATACTACCTGCATTCAAATGAAATATAAATGACTGTGTTCTGATTCATTCTGCATTCTTACACAGTTATTGGGAAAGGCCTGAAAGAGAACATAAAAGGAAAGTCACAACCTTTCTTTTGTACTCAAATGGTATCTCACATGGATTACAGGTACCTTTCTTAGGGTTCATGACTTCCCAACCTACAAAACAGAGATTCTTTGAAAGCACATCAAGGTTTCTGCAGGACCCAATCAGACTATTTCACATCATTATTATATGAACTCTGTCATGTTTTCTGAGTGCTATTTTAATTGATTCCCATTTCTTTCATCCCTAAAATCCCTTATAAAAACCTCAGTACTAAACTCAGTAGTCTGGAATTTCAGGACGTAGGAATCATTTATACAGGACCTGCCTTTTTTAAAGACTGTATCATGTCATTTAGATGAAAACTTGTGTACTAAAAGAATTTTTTCATTTCCGACTCAAGAAAGCCCACAACAGGCCTGTTCAGCCAATCTCTGTGGGTGCAAGCCTAGTTTTAAAGTTCTACATCATTTCACCTTGTTCAATTCAAATATGTAGAGAGGGAAAAAGAAACAAAAACATCTTCAGAAAAAAACAACCAAACAACAAAAAATCGGAAACGTGGTCATCAGTATTTTACCTACAGTGCTAATAACTTCTCAAAAGCAAGTACGTCATCCATACCTAACCTTAAAAACCGGAGAGATTTAAGAAGGTAGATTTTTTTTCCCTATGAGAACTGTTCTCAGTTGCTGCAGTGGGGAGCTCTAGTGTGGTACACAAGTGCTTCCTGATCTAGGGGAACCTCAGGGGAGCAGAGACACCTGCCAGGTGCCCACGGCTCATGCCACAGTGGCAAATGAGACCTGGGTGAGGCCCTGTCAACCAAGCACCCCAACACCTATAAAAGAAGTCCCTGGGAGAGCCCATAGCCAGATATGGTGTGTCAGCAAGGGCATGGAATGACAGCTTGCACAGAAGGGTGCACAGAAAGGGCACTGAAGCCCAGACAGCTCAACTAGGGAGCAAAGTTATCCACTTAGCAGAAAGCCACTGTCTCTCCAAGCTCTTCACCCACCATGACTGATCCAGCTGCCCAGACAGAGAACCAGTGGGAACACACTCTCACCTAGGTTTAGATTGGATATTATAAAAATGTATTCACCAAAAGGGGTTATCAAGCTGCCCAGGGAAGTGGTGGAGTTACCATCCCTTGATGTATTTTAAAAATGTGTAGATGTGGCACTTAGGGACATAGTTTAGTGGTGGACTTGGGAGGGCTGGGTTAAGGTTGGACTCAATGATCATAAAGGTCTTTTCCAACCTAAATTATTCTATTTTTTGTAGCCTGTGGAAATGCATGGTTTCTCAGCAGCTAATAAATTTTCTTTCATATCACTCTATGCCCTCAGAATTTGCCAGTTAGGGTGTAAATCTTCAAGGATGAGGATAGAGTAGTTCCATATATCAGTTCAAATCTGCTTAGCTTATACCGAAATGACATCTCTTCCATGGACCTGTAAAAACACAGTTCATCGTAGCATCCAAGCATTTTTTCACAGTTCCTGAATTTATAGACCATTGGCTGCATAAACAGTGTCCAATCATTCACCTGCTTTCCACAGGAATGGCTACAGAATCTTTTATTTTAGTGAGATTTGGGTTTTCCTTGGTGAGTGGTGCTGAACTTTAAGCCCTGCTCATGACCAGTTCAGAATATTCCAGCACTGCACTGGCCCAGAGCCAATGAGCTCTATATTCCTCCTCTACTCCCCTGTAGAAACCTCTCTTTTATTTGAGCCAAGGTTTCCACCTTGAAACTCCAGGTATCAAAGAATGGCTTTGAAAACAGTCTGGACAGTGCTGAATCCCCGGCTTTGTTTTGACATTCTGTGGGAAGCCAATACACACATAAAAAAGCTGGTCTGATGTGCACTTTGAGGGCTAACTCCTTAACAAATATAAAAGCTATTACCTCAGTTGGTATTCCTCTGGATGGGAAGAGGTGGGGGTCGTTGCAAGAGACTCCAGACAGAAAACATTAAATGTTATTTTACAACATCTGCAAAGTCACAAATGTGTCTGCTACCAGATTCAATTACAGTAATCATCCTGAAATCTCCCATACTGGGAAAACTAAACACACCGTCTGTCCTGTTTGAGTGAGGCAGGGAAGAGAGATATGGTGCTGTCACTGTGGCTGTTGTCTATCCAGCCTTTTCATAAGTAACTTATCAAGAGCATTTTATGTGTCCTAGGATAAGGGCCAAGCACTATGAATGTCAGTGTCTACTGACAAGGTAGATAATGCAATACCTTTTATTGAGCAATAAATAAAATATCGTGCTTTAGCTTTCAGGTCAAAAAAGCTCTGTCTTTTGGATGTTGTCAGTATTTCCAGAGTATGGCATTTAAATGAGGCAGCTGTGCCGTGGTGGTGCTCTCAGTGTTAGGATGCCGCAGCCTTCTGGAAGCAGTTCCAGGCGGGAGCACTTTCAGCGACGGCTTTGGCACTTCTCACGGTCCGGGATAGCAGGCGCTGTGAACACTCTTACCGATCTCTGAGGCGGCAGGAAGCAGTAAAGAAGGAGATAGGTCTCTGATGGGGTCTCAGCACGCAGTTTACTTGCCAAAGGGTCAGGGACCAGAGAACCCAAAATGGCTCCGGCTGCCGGAGCTTATAAGGATAGTGACGGAGGCAGGAAGAGCATACAGACCAATGATCTGAGGGTAAGTAGGTGAAGGATAGGAGGATACCGAATGGGAACAGAGGGAAGGAGGGACTTAGGGAAGGGATCCAATGGAGAGTATCGCGTTGTCCCCCCTTTTGCTGTATTCAGCTGGGGCCGGAGCGATCTGCAGGGTTTCTTCGCAGTCCACAAAAGCTGACAGCTTTTTACCACAGGCAGTTTCACAGAGGCAGCAGCGAAGGTAAAAGGAATGAAAGAGGCCAGACTCTCTGTAACCATATTCTGAGTTTATTTCTTCTCTGCCCAGGAGGACAGGGTGCATATCTTGAAAGGGAGGTTAGCAGAGAGACGACTTTCCCGCTCTGTCTCTGCTGCTTTAAGGGGTAGGGATAACAGTGTGCAACCAATGAGAGTAGAGATACATAAGAGAAAACCAATGAAGCATCTTCAGAAGAAGAACAAATTCAAACTGACTAATGACAATACAGTTAGAGAGAATTTCAAACCAAGCTGACCTGTTACAAAGCTTAAGACTCTGTGAGGAGGAGAAACCTAAAGTGACAGCATCTAAGAAATATTGCTCTGTGGCAAACTGAACTAAAGGTGGAGAGTACTGAACCGCAACAGGAGAGTACAATTTAAATGAAACATCTGGAACTTTAACCATACAGGGATACCTGTCAATCAGTCCCTCAGGGGGAGGAGATGTGGGTGGCTCAGACCCTGGAAACCGCCCACCACTGTGGCTGGGCCGGCCTCCTTCCCAACGGGGCTTGAACCACCACGACACAGYTGATTTATGGCATTTTGGCTGTCCAACATCAATCACATCTTAGGGCTACATCAAAAAGAAAAGCATTCTAGGAGAAAAAGACGGGCAAAGTGTCCATAAGCCCTATTTCCTCTTTTAGAGAACCTGTYCTGGTATGTCTAACTCTAAAATTATTCTGTGCTTTTCTTCAAAGGTATTACACAGCCTGTGTAAAAATGGTCAAAATAAGAATCAGGTGTTGAGGTACACAAGGAGAAATTACACTGCCTAATTAATTTGCAAGTGGCTCAGGAAACTTGAAAAAGAAGCAGAAGTTTCTTAGAACATCTTTTGATGAAACTGATGAACATTGAGAGAAACAAGAGACAGAAAGAAGCATTAGTGCTCCATTTAATTTAATATAAACTAAGCTAGCTAGAGGAAAACTAGAAAATTTCAGCAGGAAAAAAAAACCCAAACAAACAAAAAAAACCCAGACAGAAAATTCCTGCAGGCCAACTGCCCTGATCTCAGCAATTGGTTATCTGAGTAAGATGACAAATCCCTTATGCATAACTAGCTTTTTTGGTGAAGTTGGGTGAAAGACCAAATCACATTGTCAGTAAAGGTTCAAGGATGGGAAATGCAAGACTAAAATTTTAAAATTTTCAAAACGGCTCCAAAAGCATCTTGCTTGCTGCCTTTGATTGAAACTTTGAAAACTGTAATCATCAGAAGTGTAGATGAAGTTTTTACCTGTCTTATTCAGAAGAGCAATATGAAACATTAAACTACTTCTTGAAGCGGTATATAAGCACTGAGAATAGAGACTTTCTCAGCTCTAAGCTTCTGCCAAGAAGCAGAGCTGGGACAGAAGTCTAAATGAAATGCTGACGAGGGCCTCTCTGTAACCTCAGCAGAGCTGTAGCTGGCCAGCGAAACCAGTGCAAGGGCATACATTCCTCCTTTGTCTGAAATCTCTCAGCTTGCGAAAAATCAGGTTTCCGTAGGAAAGAATTCTTCTTAGACCTTCAGCTAGTAGGATGTCTCAGGCCTCTTTTCTAGATATTTTCTTTCACTGATGCGTCTTTGGGGAGATAAGGCACCATTTCATTATTAATAACTACTGACGCTACATGTGAAAACAGCAGATTATTCTCATCCTACTTTATAGTGACCAGTAAGTCTCAATATATAGCTGCCACTGTTGATTGCTTTATGACCCATTTAATGCTTTGACATCTCTTCCAGAAGTGTCTGCAAATCCCTTTCTCTTCTCACAAGACTTAATTTCACCACAAACCCCAAGCTGATGACAAATCACTGTACTCTTTAATCTTTTTTTCAATGGCAAATTAGTACTCTCTATGCTAAAAGATAGCAGTAAGCATTCTTTAGTCTTTAGTTTCCAGTATAGTGGAAGAATTACAGCTAGCAATAGGCAGTCACTTTAAAACAATCATGTAAGAACACTAGCTCACCAGTACCTTGGCTTAAACAATTTATGGAAGCCTCAAAACCAGGAAACTGCTTAACCTATGCTATACAAAGGGCAATTTTATAGCTTGAATGCACGAGGACAATTCCTTTTCTTTACAATGAAAGCCAGAGATGTAGTTGTCTAACACCTTAGACTTGAAAATCTGTCACTAAATTAGAATAAATTAAGAAATGTAATGCACCTGAGCAATAGTCAGTACCTTATTTTTTGTAATTTGTAGATTAAACCTTTCTATTATTTGCGATAATTAAAAAGTCCTTTCCAAGTAGTGGACTAGCAGACATTTTTTCTGGTTTTCTTATGATAGTCCCTTTGGTATTTCCTAAATATTTTCTAATATATTACTCATGTTGTCAGAGTGTTGATAACAATTAGCAAAGTAGCATGTTAAGAAACACAGCCGTCTCTCTAGATGCAGAATCAAATGCCACCTGTGAATTTATACAGAATTTTACATTTTCAGAACTCTGATAATATCTGGATAATTATTTCTCCAAGCAATAATATTAAGAAAACAATTGTGTCATATGTATAATCCTCATTCTAAGCATAAATGCAGTGTCAGAGAGGTTAAACAGAGTAACAAAACAAAGTGGGCAGAGGCACTATTACTAAAGAATATACGCAATGCCCAGTTCAATACCTCGTTTGCTTTGCGGCTGCACCCATTACAAATTACATGGTTTTACTTGTCAGCCAGGGTTTATCTGCTTATTTGAAGAACTTCTGAGTCTAAGTACAAGCCTAGGAATTGCATGTARGCAGAGAACAATTTTTTGAGGTCCAGATGTAAATCCCTTCCCCCATTCACACACACCTCATAGGTGGCAAATGTCTGTTGTTCATTTTTCAGATGGACTATTAAAAGTACAAGCAGAAATTTTGAGATAGAATCCTCTTCTTTGTCACAACATCTAAGCTCACCTTTACAGAACAGCTGTCGTATCTCCTCTACTCAGTAAGAGCTCAGCAACACTTTTTATTTTTGGTGAAAAAGGAAGCCTTGATAGCAGGGTGCATCAAGTATTGATCTGGATACACAATGACAAGGCTCATTGCAGTCTTCTTTCAAAGACTATCCCACTCCTCTTGATGGCAACAAGCACCTGGATTTTCAGGTTGGTGAGGCACCTTTCCTTTTGAAGAATGCTTCTGAAATGCAAATGCYTTACCAGTGTTACAATAATGAATTAACTCTCCTATGCCTGCCTTGTCCCTTTGGAAAGTCTTACATATTGTGGTGAGAATACAAGAGTACGGCACCACAAGGACTTCTAGGATACACAGTTCATCTCAGAAAACAAACAGCATCAGAACTGCAAATGCTGTTTATTATGCTCTTGTCCTGAGTACATGGGCCACAGCCAGGTTATGGTTCTGTGTAGGGGAGTAGACCAAGGCCTATAAGAATCCTGCTGGAATCCTACCCACATCTATTCAGTGATTACAAAACAAATGGAGATATACAGATATATTCACAGCCCATACATCAAAATGTAAATATAAAATAATGCAAAAATGCATGTCAATAAAATCTCACAGCCCCAGATGAAACTTATTCCAGGATATATATTTGGCATACACAAATATACCCATGTAGATAAAGCAGGAAGGAAGCACAGGAACAGGAAGCACATACCACAGAAAATAAAGAATGGTGTGTTTTTCTAGATCATGATTCCTGTATCAACAAAATTATATATGTCTATAGTATAAATACTAGTTCTATAAATAAAACACCTTGTAATGCTTCATATTTGATTGTTCATCAAGTAAAAGAATAGGCTTTAAAATTCTTGTGAAGGGTGATCTCACACCTTTGATGGATTACAAGCAGATAATTTGTCAAATCTCTAAATCATTAACTACTAGTAAGAATCTTCTGGCAATAGTACTTGCTAAACACATGCTGGAAAAAATGCTAACACTAGTTGCACACTTTCAAATATCAATTCACACCAGTAAAACTCAGTTCCTCTGTTGATTCATGTTACGGTTCAGTCCTCTCCTGCCTGACTTCCATAGCATCAATAAAAGCAAAAGACCTTTTCTCCTCGGAACTTTTAATGAAGCATGGCTTCCACAGGCATTTTGGTTACTACATTTCTTTTCTTTACTGGTTGAGCCCTTTCAAATAGCACTTTGTCAGCTACGTTCAACCAAATTAAATCCTTTATCCCCTCTCCTAAGTGTTATCATGATGAAAAGTAAAAGACAGTAACTCATTTTGGAAAATCAATCAGAACAAAAAATATTTTGTTATAAACAGTATTGATTTATTTGTTTTGGTATTTGTTTGGTTGGTTTTTTCCCCCAAAAGTTCTGGATCAGTTAAAAGACGTGATAGGTAAAAATCATAATCTGATAAAAAAGAAAGTCTCAAAAGAAGAAAAAGAAGCAACATCTTCAGGTTAGACACTCAGCCACATTTTCAAATAAAACAGCTAACTCTTTGGGAGATCGAATGGTCCAAATGATTTTGGCAAGGTTGCCTTTGATCTAACTGAGAATCTGCCGCACTTTTTTAGCACTGGGTAAAGTGTTAGGACATGCAATATCCTGTTATAACGACTGATGCCTTATCTGTTTGAAAAGCAGAAACTGAGGCTGAATAAGAGGGTAAGAAAAAGTAAAAAATTTTATTCGGGGTATGGAGAAAGCAAAACCTTTCCCAGAAGTGTCTCCGGGACCAGCCACACTCATGGGAGTGGGCCTCAATCCCTGTGGCGGCGCAAAGCAAGTGTAAGTTATAAAAAGGGTATAAAAAGTTAAAAAGGTCTAAAAAAGGGTGTCCCGCATGCTCAAGCTTCTACTATTATAGGGTTTTAGCGAATTAACATAATTTACAAATATTCTCCAATGAAAAGCAGAGTTAATTAAACTATTCCTCGCGGCAGGTTTCTATTGGAGGTCTCTGCTTAGTTCGATAGCTTCATTTTTCGGTCATCATAAAGCGATATCATGTCCAACTCTGGAATGCTTAAGGATGATGACTGGATCTATTTTGTCTAGGACAGGATGTATTATTATCTATGAGTTTCAGTGGAAAGTTACAGGAATTCTATTATTCTAACATTACATTCTAATATATATATATAAAGCTAGAAAAGCAAAAAAATCCCCTAGCATCACTACAGGCAAAATATTTCTTCGTCTACATGAAAAAGGTGTATCTGCATTAAAACTAAAAGGATTTCCAATGCGGTCTCTTCTAAAAACATGCATAAAAACATTTCTAAACTTCTTTATAAAACAACATGATTATGTACTTGCACAGGTGTTCACTGCCAGAATTTAGGCTCAAGTTTTGATCCTCTGCAAAGATAAGATACACCCATGCAGACCTAGCTCTCAAAATTTCCCATCCTCATCCAAATATCCAACTCCCTTTTTTCTAGGGATGACTTTTAGAAAGATCATCCTTTACCTCCTCAGTGCTTTGAGGATTCAGTGTTGATATAGTCTGGAAGAACATACCAAAGAATTCCAATTTAAAACTAAGCACGTTTTAAATCAGAAGTGGATTCTACTTGAAACAAGCTAACCGAATAAGTGGCAAATGTTGATTTCTTAACATCTTCCCATCATTATTTTATGCCTTCTTGATCAGACGTGCCTATCAAATACCAGTTATGGGGTTTAGTGAATTTCTGACAGTCAGTGACCTTTGAAACATGAATGAACAGACGGGATCCTGTCATCCCACGTTACACACCATGAATCTCATTATCATTTACGTTTCAAGTTCTAACTTTAGATGTCTACAAAAACAGGTTTAAGGCTTACCTTCAGGATCGATGTTTGAACCTTTTTTTGTGTRCATAAAAATATCAATTGTATTCAGTTACCCTTCCTGAAAGTTTAACTTTTCTTTCATTGTGAACAGTGAAGCATTGAAGTTTAGAAAAGAACAGAGACAAAGCCAGTGTGAAAGTCCTCAAGGAACAATAAAATTTTGCACCAAATGCTATATTTACTCAAATTCAAGCCCATTATAGTTCAGGAAATAAAGATTTTCCTATCCAGTGGTTTAGATTCAGATTATACCAGTCTGTAAAATTCAATAAATGCTACTATTTCCTGTAAGCTATTTAAAAAACAGTTTCAATCTACTCCAACTATTGAGATAAAGTGACAAAAATTTAGATTTCTTAAAATAAATTTTACAAATACTCAGCTTCACTGAAAGCTTTATCTGTCATAATAGCAACAGAGTTTTCTACAAGATATTTGCCAGTTTATTGAAATTACTGGAATTCCCCTTGAACACATAGATATTTTTACTTTTATATGACTGTTTAATCCTTGCTAGTAAAACACTTAAGAAAGGAAAACAAAATTATAGATGTTCCAGTTTGCTGAAGAGCTTCAGATTTGGCTGATGACCTGATCTCAGACCTACCGGCACCGTCTTCTTCTGAACAGCCCTTCCCTGGTTTATAATGAAGTTATATGTTTCCACACAGATTCAAAAGGTCATCCAAAATTACTTTTGCCTGTACAGTACTCCAAGTCCTCTATGTGTGTCCCATGTGCCCATCACACACCTCTGAACTTTACTTAACTTAGCACCTGGTGAACATAACAATCTGTTTGATGAAAGCAGAGACACAGCTCTTGACCTTCATGAATGTGTGACAGCAGCTTTCAAGACAATGCAACATGGCTCACTTGACAGACTTTAGAGTTTTAGTACTCACATTAAAAAGTGATTTAGTTTCCACGTCTTCAAAGAGCAAACATATGCTTCCAGTCCGAACAAAATTAAATTAACATTAAGAGAAACATTTAACAAGAGCAAAGATTCCAGCAGTTATCCAAATCCTCTTGTGACAGTGAGGGGATGCTGGAAAGAGAATAGAGAGGGAAACACTCTGCCCTGTAGTATCAGCTGTGCCACTTGGTTCTTCCTGACACAAGGAAGCCTTTTTAATGCCTTAGAAATATAGTTTTAAATAAAGTTCTCTCTCTTATGCAAGTAAGTATCCTGCCAAAGAGGAGTCTGGAGATAACCCATTCATGCAACATTCACAAAAACAACTGAGGTTCCCTGTGCTTCAGGACACAGCCTGTCAATTGTGAGACCCAAATAAGAAAAAAAAACAACATAGCTGTGGAAAATATTCATCTGCTTAGCTAATAAGCTGTATCTCCACAGAGATGACTTTCTGGTTGTCTAAACCAATAGCCTGGTGTAACCATGTTTTTATTCTATAGAGACTCTAAGTAATGGGACATGCATACCAAGCCCACTTCATCATTTTAAGTTATGGCTATTTTAAAAGTCAGACTATGCATGCATTTCAGAAATGTTCCTCAAAACAGCACTGTAGTCACGAGTCTCAGARCACACTAACTCTTCCTAAAGTAGTGCTCTTCTACAACATGTTAAAAATAATTAATATTAAAAAATAGAATATACAAGTGCCGTATTTAGTAATATTTGCTTTATAAATATCCAAATACATTATGTTATGTCTTATCTGTTAGGTACATTTCTGTATTSTCTCTCTCATACATTTTGTTGAGTTCACATTCTCAATGTTAAGTAGCACTCAATGCAAAAACTGCATTAAGTAGAACAATGCAAAGGCAATAAGATGAAGGAAGATGCAATACGAAGAGAAGGAGCATGCCAGGAAGTTTATTGCCTGCTGCAGACAGTTGTTTACTGTTAAATGTGCTCAGCAGCAGTGTGGGTTTTTTCAGCTGTGACATAAAAGCAAAGTCTTGATTACTCTGTTCTACTGGTAACAAATGCAACGTGCAATAATTACTAAATTTAAGTGAAAGTTTCTACTGCTTGACTACCCAGTGAGCAGATTAACAAGTTAAATATGTTTGGGAAAATATTGCAATGCTATAAAGACACAGAATTACATGTTCTAACTGTTGCATGCTTATGTAAACGGATGTACTGCTGGATAATTTTCCTGACTGTTTCTATAATTTGAGTGGTTTTGGTTTATTTTTTAACCTTAATATTTTTTGAGACTAAAAACTTTACACATTTGGTATTCTTTTAAGAGATTTTGGAACAGAGAAAAGTTGGCTGCAGGTTTCAAGGATGCAAGTATTAATCAATCTGAACACAAGCCGAGGATATACAGAGGCTTGTGTATTATTATACAGAGGCTCAAAATAATTATATACTTGCAGATGATTCTCAGTAGTACTGTACCAAAATAAAACCAGAAAAAAACTACACGTGTTTCAACTGTAAAATGGAAATTTTTTTAATATTGGATGGAAAACTGAAATTTCTTTGTATCTACTATGTTAGATACCACAAGAGAAATTTCGGCTTTTAATTGAAGGAAATGTGTTCCCTTAATTACAACATGCAGAAATTTAAAATTGTTTAGATTGTTTGTCTTGTTTTCACACTACACATAAAGAGTACACATTCATATATAGCACAAGCAATTTTAAGTTTGCTTTATAGCAGATGAATAATACTAATTTTCACCTATGGAGCCAGCAGTAAAGCTTCCACTTAGAGAACCATGAACCAAGAAACATAAAAGCACAGTTCCATTCTAGCCGAAGAAGAGACCACTGCAATTCCCCGTTCTGCCTTTTTTCAAAGGGAGAAACACTATTTAAACTTATTGTGGCTGAGAAGTAAATTTTTCAATCAAAAAATAAAATATAGAGAGTTGATTCTGTAGCATGATGACTTATTTCCATGCTTGAGATGCAAACATCCTTTACATGAAAGTATTTACACATATAAAGTGGTTGCAAAGTATGTGGCGAAATAATAATATACTTATTTTAAATTAAGACAACCACAGTGGAATTTGAACTATATAAACACATAGTAGTGTTAGTACATATAGTAGTGTTACATTAGCCAGTTGAATACTTTTTTATTAGTTAATAGTTATGGGAGCTCACAGATATGAGATTACCTCTAGGAAATAATTTTTTTTTCCATTACTTCAGTAGAAATGGATTAAGAACTGCAAAGAAATACTAATAAAGATGCCGAATATCAATGCTTATACATTTTAAAGCCAGTACTTTCACTAGTTTATTCCCTTAACTAGATTTTCAGATGTCCCAGAGATTTGTTATGCGGGTGCAAGTAACCTTGTACTTCTTACAAATAGAAGGTTAAAAGGTTAGCTTTATAAACATATGCTGCATAAGTTAAATAAATTAGGTTTATGTAAAAAGAAAAGTTAAAAGGTTCCATCCACCTATTAATTTTGTCTGGATAGTATTGCAGCTTTCCTTACACATAACCTGCTAACACTTACATTGAAGGCAAATATCAAAATTCACATTGACTTCAAGGAAAAGCTGAAATATTTTGCAATTTGGCTTAGAATTATCTTCAAGACACTGAATATAAGCATGGAAATGAGAGAGGGTTAAAAAGATGCTTTGAGTTACAGGCCAATGTAAGGTGGCAGCAGCTAATTCAAACCAAAACCCACACTAATTAAGAAACAAGCAAGAGAGTTGAAGCTGTAAAAATGTGGTATTTTCCCAGTCGTTGCAGTATTTTTTAGCCTTCCATTTYAAGGTAGCAGTGAGAAAAAACGTTAAATCACAATGTCTTAAAAGTCTATAACTAATGGAGAAAACCAGATGAAAGTGAGACTTTGATTCATCTGGAAAATAAAAATAAATAGGCACCTTTTCCAATCTGTGCCCAGAAATTCATAGTGTATTCCTAAGTGGCAGTGCTAACAATATTAACGATGCTGAAAACTTAAAATACAACATGAATACTTTTTGTGTTTTCTTACACTGCTGTTGGTTTCTAACACTGAAAGACATTCTTTAAAGCATCCAAGTAAAATGTTAGCGAGCATAGGAGATTTTTATTTCACACACTTGAAAATGGTGTGGTGAAACTGGAGTGGTATCATAGTCACCAGCTCTGTTGTTGTTCCTTGTTAAGCCTTCTGAAAAGGGAGAAAACAAGCTATTAAAATTCACTACCAAATCAGAACATCATCACCACCAAAAGGAAAAACAGTCATTCCCTAACTTCAAATCTTTGTCTTCTAGCAAGTGCTGAAAGAAAATACAGTTCCTACTCTTTAACTACATACAGTCCTAAATCTCAAAATCACAGTCTATATTTTTGTCTGAGAGTGGTATCCAAGTCAAAATCTCTTCCTATCTCTCTCCTTCCAGAGTCTGGAATCTCTTCTACTMGAGCATTTCACTCCCAAGATCTAAATTTCCAATCTCATTTGTATCTATCTCTGACCGGAGTTTGTCAGAAACACAAGATTTCATGTCCCATCTATCTTGGGACATCTATCTTGAAGTTTTAAAATCTCAGCTTCCCATCTCAGCACTGTCGTCAGAGATTGCATCAGCAAATGAGGTATAAGACAATTTAAAACTTCATCATCACTTTAAATTACTTTCTTCTTCAACACTAACGAGCGTATTTTACATCCATGGGTAGGATTACTTTTCCGAAATACATATTAAAAAGCGGATCTCTTTCACATGCTTGTACAAGCAATGACGCCTGAATGTAAATGAAGGTCTTTTGTATGTAACTGCTTTTATCTTCCAAATCATACTTGCTTTCTGCAAAGCAACAGAAGATGCTGATTCCTTTTCAAAGAAAACTTTGTGACAAAATGGCTCATACACCTGCTAGAATAATAAAGGATGTTTTTTGCTAAACAAAAACAGAAGCCCCTCCTCCAGCATTATCACTGTTAATCGCTGTATTGTTTCAAGAAACAAAAACTCACAGAGAAAATAGCAACTGCATATATAGCAGTGTGTATCTAGAAATAGTTGGAAGCTAATTGCAAGAATCTTAAGGCAGTTGTTCCAGCACTTGTATTTAACAGCGCAGAGACTTCAGGAAAACTAATTCTTTCATCTTTCTGGCTTTTGAATCTTTGATTTTCTTATCAGTTTACCTCACATGCCGTCACTGTTGATTTTAAGTAACTACTGCAGCACAAACAGTTATTTGAATTAGAAGAGTCACCGGTTCAGGCAGAAATACATTTCTTGGAGAAACCAGAGTTTCAATTCCATCCACACCACTGGCACCAGGTGAAGTAGTTTCCCTCCTGTCCCTTCCTTCAGACCACAACTTCTCTCGCTTGTGATWTCTGTAAGCAACAGAAATAAGCTTCTGTTCAGTTATGTTAAATTCATCAGGAGAAAGGCAGGACATGACAAAACAGGGGACAGGAAAAAGACACATGACCACAGCAAAAAAGCCGAAAACAAGCCCTTRAGTTAGTATTCTGGGAGACTACACTCATTAGCAAAAAGGCAATGTGTTAGCATCTTTATCTGCAAACAATGTTATTGCTGCCAATTGAAAATAATCTCTATAAAACTAAAATACCACTGTAATTTTATAACCTGCTTAATTTGAAATACTGTGTTTTCAAATCAAAAATATAGAACTGAAGTGTGAATTAAAAATAGCTCCTTAAGGTCAAAGACATCTCTAGTTCATCAATGTGATAGAAAACAAGATTTCACAGGGTTTTTGTTTTTTTTTTTTTTGGTTGGTTGGATTTTTTTAGCTCTATCACTAAACTTGGCTTTGTAAAAACACAGACTTAAGGAGTCAAGAGGAAATTTCACAATGACACATTTCCTTTAATCTTGATAGTTCAGTGTGAGCTCTCTAAGCAGCAGGAAAAAAGGGACAACAGATGCCATAAATTCTTCTCACCATTCAGAGGGTTTTGAAAGCACAAAAACCAAAACTGAATTAGACAATTAGAGAACAAAAAATATTATGCCATATGTGGTAAATGAATCAATAAGTTTCTGTCTAAAAATTAGTAAGACAGACTAACCACCAATGCTGCCCCACCAACCTGAACTAGGAAGCATTGCCAAGCATCATGCAATCCTAACACAAAGACCTCACAGAAGGGCTGCCTGTTCCACAAGTATTCTTTCCTACAAAAATATCTATGGTAAAGTCCTGTCAACTTGAACAGGCCCAAAAACTCGTTCACAGATCTGTTCTCAAACAGTAACCCAACTATGTCTCCCAAATTCAGAACTTAGCTTTGACCTTAACTGCAACAGATTTGTTACACAAATCTTCCTGGATCAAGCCTACAGAGATAAGGTTGAGTGGAATTCTTTATTTTTTTTATTTTAAAAAGCAAACAGCATCTGATAAATGGCTGTGGATATATTTGTTTGACTAAAGATCAGTATCTGAATCATTCAGCACAGACAAGCTTTTGAGTCAGAAGTGAGCAAGTCAGAGTTAATTCCATCTCAAAGCAAATGTTCAGCAACATTAAAACCAGTTGAATTGAAAGTCTTCCTAAGACATTCAGTTATCTCCACTTGATAAAGAACAGAAGACTTACACCAAGTTTCACAGAGCTAGAATTTTACTTTAGGAATTCTTAGTCCATGTTTAAATTAAAGCAATGCCCTTAAAGCTGCATTTCAAAACCGGGTTCCATCTCAATTTTTTATAGAGCTTATCAAATTTAATAAGATTTCTTAAAATGTAAAAATCAAGTGATTATATTTCCACTGTCTCCTCAATGCATTTATTTCATTCACATTTGAAAGTGGACAGGTTTTTAAGTACATTAAAGGATTAATATCGCCACCACCACCCTGTTAGAAATTTACTTCTAGGGAGAAGACAATATTTATCCTTTTAATAATGGAAAAATCAGAAAGACCTCAGTCCAAATCTTTTCCAAGAGGCAGGAGCCAACATACAGGAAAAAAATAAAAACCTTTTATCCATTAAGCAGGTACACAGCTCCAGACAAGCTACATTCCTGCTGTGGTGGTTGTATGACAAAATATACAAGTGTGGGCTTGGTGTGCAAGGACGGGTGACAATAGGAAAGCAAGCTTCATTAGTTCTGCTACTAATGGAACAGTTTGGTTTAGCTTATAAATGTTCTAGAAAAATTTAACGGCTATTAGAACCTTTAAAGATTACATTTGATCATTAAAGTGTGAAATAGAGAAATTTATGTCTGTTTTAATTGAAAAGCTTAATGCAACCTTTATGGCAGAGTTACCTCCTGATATATCCACAAATGTCTGCAGAATAGTTTTTTTGCTGTGCATACTTTACATATGCCAGGAGATTCCAGCTGGGAGCATTAGATGGTGAAGACAGAGACAAATTAATGGAGATTCAATTAAGATGTTCATAATCAACATTTGAGACCAATCAATTTGTCCTTTCTACCTTTTCTAGTTGTATAAAACAAGGGAAACAATTGGTGCAATCCTAAAGATGTCATTTTAGTACCTCTCCATATAATGCATACTCAAAGTGTAGACTCAATGGCGTGCAGGTCAGCTCCTCAAAACTCCACCTGCAGCACTCTAAACTTGTCAAGTTTGTACTTATGTGAGATAAAACAAAGCTAATGAAGCTGCAAGGCCTCAAGTCTCAGAAAGACAATCCTGCTGTCTGATGCATCCGATGTTGCATAAACCATATGCAGAAACCACCCTGTTCCCTGGAGACTGTCAGTTTATACGGTCAACACAAGAGCTTGAACTGTTACCCCTTGTCCTGTCACTCCACACCCTGGCAAAAATTCTCTCTCCACCTTTTTTATAAGCTCCCTTTAAGTATTGAAAGGCCACACTCAGGTCTCCCCAGAGCCTTCTCTTCTCCAGGCTGGACGGCTACAGCTCTCTCAGCCTGTTTCCATAGAAGTGCTCCAGCCCGCCAAGGATCTTCATGGACATCTTCTATACTCTCTCCAACAGGTTCATGCCCTTGTTAGGCTGAGGACCCCAGAGCCGGATGCACCACTCCAGGTGGGGTGTCACCAGAGCAGAGGGGCAGAATCACCTCCCATGACCTGCTGGCCATGCAGCTTTGGATGCAGCCCAGGATACAATTGGCTTTCTGGACTGTGAGCTYACATTGCCAGCTCATGTCCAACTTTTCATCTACTGGTAACACAAAGTCCTTGCCCCCAAGGCTGCTCCCAACCCCTTCATCCCCCAGCTTGTCTTTGTGCTTGGAATTGCCCTGACCCAGGTGCAGGCCCTTTCAAGTCTATATATATCCATATTGTTGTAACTGTGTGTCTGAGCATGATCACAAAGAGTCTGTACAACTCACCGGGAGCATAATGTGGGTCAGACAGTTCCCTCACCATTTCCATGGGAGAACTTGTATTCCTTTCTCCTCAGATTCAAGGTGTAGTCAGGAGCAGCTTATCAGGTTTCAATAAAAACTCTTGCCTCAAGTTTAATAGCACAAGTTGATCAGAAAGCCAACACTTACTGGTTTTATTTAGATCAAAAAGACATAACATCAGAAACAAACCTCTCCACTACGACATATGTGTTTGCACCATCCAGTGGATAATTGGTAGCTACGTTAGTGAAGTCTGTGAGCTCTTTGCTCCATTTGGACCAATCACTAGGTGTGGAAGTCTGTGCACTAGAAAGAAGGGAGCAGAGAGAAAGAGGTGAAGGAAGGAGAAAAATCAAAATGATGACTTAGAAGAGAAATTGCCTAGAAAAATAAGGTGCTCAGGAGAAAGAATCTGAAGGAAAAAACACAATCTCAAATATATCATATTGAGGGATAAATCTCAGAGAAGGAACCTGATGAAAACAGAGGACAAAAAATTAGTAAGAACATTGGAAGCTCTATGCTTCTACAACGTTAAGATGAAATACATGTATGTGTACACAACACACACATCTGTGTTGCTATATAAGAGATGTTCTTCCCCAAATAAAATGCACGTTACTGTGACATATGTTATATGCTGTGGTATATAAGCTATCAAATAGTTGAATTTCAGATGACCACATTATATACCAAGGTCAGTTTCAAGCCTGTTATTTAGGTGTCCAGTAAATGTTACTGGAGTGCCAGTAAAAAGCTAACGCTCCACTAAGGCATTATGCTTTTTTAACATCTATGGACATGCTGATTTGGTAACATTTTAGCACTGCATGGAGCACTTTCAGCAAAATTATTTCATATAGCCATCTCTTAACATGAAAGTTCAGTACTTGGACTTGGTAAAAGGGGTTAAAAGGAAATGAAAAAATCTGATTGATGCAGTGTGGYATATGTCCAAAATAACTCATCAGTAAGAATTTCAGGATTTCTTTGAATCGTATAATTTTAGTAGCTGATATGAGTCCTACTAGCTAAGTTCTTTTCCTGTTTGTTTTACATGGTTTCTTCATATTCTTCTTGGTATTTTCACRCACAGGGCATATGCATGTATGTACTTTGTGAATCACAAAGGACAGGCTAACCTTTTTCTGGGGAAATGTTCACATTATAAATGAGCCACATGAAACTCCTCAGGTCATTAAAGATAGAAGACACTGAACTTGCCTCTGGAACAAATTATTTCCTCTTATAAATTCTGGGTCAGAATGAAAGAATCAGATTTCACATCTTTGAAAGGAAAAAAAGTCTCTGGAAGCGTCCTAAAATTTTACAGCCTCACCACCTACTAATTCTGGGTAAGTTATTATATTTTTAAGTTTTTATTCTATATTTACTTCTGTTCCACTTTTGCTCAGACTTTTTTCACTGCCTTAGTTATAAGAAATAATTCTAAAACAACTCCTATCCTATACCTGCTAAAATAAGACATTAAATGAACAAATGCTCATGATAATACTATGTATTATTTCACAGCCACTTCTTGTCTTCCTAACCGAAGGTATGGTGACCCAGACTGCAAAGAAAAACTCTCTTCAATAACACAGTATCTCTGTTTTACCTTTATAATTTCAAACATCATTGTTCTTCGATTACCTGTCTTCCACAAGCTTTCCTTACATCATAATATTACTTCTTACCTCAGGTATCTGGGGATTCTCTTGCACATATTTCAAAACTTAAAGTTTTTGTATGGAGTTAATTTATTCATCCACAAGATGAAAGAATGAAATAGTATTATCAAGGCTCAAGAATATTATTGGAACCAGGAAATACTTTGAATTGTTTTGATGGAAAATTAAATTTATGAAATTTAACTTGCAGTCAAATTTGCTGTGAAACCATTTACTATATTATAATTACAATAAGACACTTAACATGAAAAGTGGATTGAAAATTAAAAGCAGACACTTCTCTTGTAGCATTCTCAGAATATCTTGGGCTTATAACAAAAATAGTCCTGCTCCTCATGCATTGTGATTTTAAAGATAAGTTTTATTTTAGAAGTGTATTAGGATAAATTGGTATAATGTCCCATCAGAAACACGTTGAATACTTAATGTTATTTTAAATTATCGTACATTTTTGTATGCATGATTTTTGTAGGCTTTTTGTGCATTTTGGGGTAGCTTTTCTACTCTGTTCATAATTTACACCAATTCAGATCTTTTGTTTTAAATCAGCTTTTAAAGATTGAACACAGCAAAGCAGTGACTCCCAATATGTGAAATCCAGACAAGTGCTTTTCCAGACTTTTGATTCTGATACTAGAATTATGCATCTCTATTTAGTGATTTCTTTACTGGTTTTAATAACATTTAAGGTCTTATAAGTGATCTAGAAACCCCTGTGGAAGTCAGATCTTCTGCTAGGTAACATTCAAATAACTATTGAAAGAACTCTTTCTCAAAGAGCCTGAAATCTAGGAAAATCTAGTTCTAGTTGGTTAGACTTACCTCCTTTTCCGGCACTGTCAAATTGATTCTTGAACAATTTATGCCTCCAAGGTTTCTGTCAGGGCACAAAAGTTTCTCTTTGAATCTGGGATAACTATATTGTAGGACACCAGCTGATCATATGCAGCACTTTTTCCTTCCAAATCCAGGAGATATACAGCACAGAAAAGCAAGTTAGATTGTTTTAAATATGATCATGTAGATGGCGGTTTATGGGTATGTCTATCTGCATTCAGGCTCAAGCCATTATTTATAAACCTATCATTAGCTAAACCAATACTAATACTTAGGAGACAACAAAATAATGCATTCTTCCACAGGAAATTATGTCTTTGAAGGCCAATTTTCCCCATGTTATTCTTTTCTCTCTGACCAAAAGCTACATTTCAGTCATTAAGATGAAGAATTTTCCCTTTCAAATCAAGGAAGGTTTCAATTCTGGTTTCAGTTCGAGAACGGTGACAGCTTGTGAAGTACAGGTTCCTGTACACTTATCTGACTCAGATTTATCAGCAAGGTCAGACATGGCAGTGTGGGAATAGCACTGTAATTACAAAGGTGATTGTTCTGCCAGCTAGGTGTAAATTGCCCCAGCAGTGCACAGTGAAGCCTTTATTTTATGTGTAAATTAATTGCAGTAACTATGAAACTACARCTGGTAAGGCAGCCAGCTGGGCGTAAATGGGAATTCCAGACTGCCAGAGGGTTCCTGCTGGAGAAACAGTGTTCTTAACAACATGAGTCTTCAGCTGTTTGAGGTGACAAACCAGAAAGGGAAAACRCCACCTCAAGCACCTGACTTAAAAGTGAGCATCTGAACAGCTGATACTCCAGATAAAGCCAAAAGCAGAACACAGAAAAGTCCTTCAAGGCTGACTATATAATAYAGCACAAGAACAAATGTTTGAGGTTTCATGTTTTTTGCAAATTACACTTGAACTACAATGTCTCTAAATAGAGCTGCTATTTTCTATAGCTTTGGTACTTAGTTATCCCTTCAACCACTTCCTTCTGCCTTTGCATATGGAGATGAACACCAGTTAAAAGAAAACATTTATACAACAGGTGGCAGCTGCACAATACAGTTTCCTGCAGCAGTAACAGGGATTTTGAGCTTGTTCCCCTTCATACATACTCCTGCACCTCAATGACACAACTATCCTTTGAACTGACTCACCAAACACATATGAGTGAAAATAAATCTTGAGAAGAGAAAGTTATTATAGTCAAAATATGAAGCTGAGGAAAGGACCCCAAGCAAACATCCTTCTTTTCCAGAAAAGATGGCTTGCTTTTGTTCCTTCCACTCTGGAGAAAAGTATTTCCCTTGCTGCTTCTAAGTTTTAAGAGTGAATGATGGAGGAGGAAAAGAACTGTGTGAATTGATGCTAGATCTGCTGAGAAAGTGCCATAGGAGAGTGCGAGGGGAAGAAACCCTACAATATCACAATGGAGTTGTAAGTGAATTTATTGGAAGCCTTCCTTCATTATCTGTAGTAAGCATAAAAAAATTACTGACCCGTACTTGCAGGGACTGGTTTTGATATTAGATAACCGGTTTGCTAGTCATGCAGAGTTGACAGAGTAGTGAGRTAACAATGACACTCACTGTTTAGCAGAATGCTTAGGGAAATCTAAGACATCTTGACCACTCTAAAAATGGTTGTTTGAATGAGACATATTAGGAGATATAGAAATATATGGTTTTATTTCTTTCTTTACTTATGCTAAAGTTAAAACTTGTACTAAAAAGTCCTTCAAATATTCTGCAGACTGATCTCATTATATGAATGCTCGTTTGCCATGTGTAAAGTGCACGGTTCCCACCTTTTTTAAAAATGAATGTGACCTGAGTAAGATGGGAACTATGGTTAAAAGGCAACTTACAAAGCAGTTAATGGAAAGGACATTTCAGAGTTCATGTTTGCCGGGGTGATCTAGAATTCGAAACTTTACAAGCAAAAATAAATAAAATAATGCTACAGGAGAAAACCAGGTATCAGGCTCCTCTCCCTCACAGGTGTTGCTGCTCTGGCATGGGCTGCATAGGGCTGCAGCCCCTCAGAGACATACCTTCCCCAGCACAGAGCATCTCCTTCCTAGAGCATGACTCTGGGTTTATTTCCTTTGGTTTGCAGCACCTTCTGTCACCTACCCTGGTGGCTGCTGCCCTTTGGTGTGTTTAAGCAAGGTACCATGTTCTGGCACTCAGCATGGCCATCGCCATCCTTTGGCAGTCCTGCAGTATGGTGGTGGCTTGACCTGCAGCTGGAGATGCTGCRGAGGATAGGCCAGCCACACAAGTAACCGAGGAGCCAGTGGGGCCAGGGAGCCCAGGTGTTCTATTAAGAAAAGGCTCCGAGGTCCAGGATCTCCCCCTAGATTGTGGTAAGGAGGAAAGTCTCTCTCACCCAGGCCTTGGAGTAGTGTTCTCCCCCATTCATTTGGTATAGCCTTGTCAATCTATGTTCTGTATATGGTTATGTTCCAGAATGTTCTCCCTCACTCGATGCCCCATTGGCTTTGTTCCCCTACTCCTCCTCTTGCCTACCCTTATTGGTTTGTATACTGCTACCCCACCTTTTCTCCTCCCTCTAACCCTAGTGTGGTTGGCCCTCAGTGTTCACTCCACCCCTTGTCTGTACTGTATAAAACCTTGTGTCACCCTGTTCTTTTGGCTCTCCTTCGCTGACCCTTCAAGAATAAAGACCTTCTATGGAACATCATAAGGAGAGTCCACCTCCGACTCTTTATTCCCGTCTTAAGGCGTCGGCTGTGYRACTGCCTGCTTAACCACCTATGCTGGTGGGATCAGCGGGTGGAAGGCATGGCACTGTGCCTTTCCCACCGGCTGTCACACACTGCACCGAGGCACCGCTGGACAAGCGTGAGGCTTCTAGGAAGGTTGCGGCCACTGACCTCCAGCTGGACGAGGCCACGCCGTGACACTGCAGCTGCCCCAAACCCTTCCAGTTCTGCATGGTGTTGAAGACCATGCTGGCCACCGGTGTCTGGAAAATACTGGACATAGTGGACTATGAAACAGATAAGAGTGAACAGACTAAAGAAAGAGATGACCCAGAGATGAAAGGAAATGGCAGAAATGACTGACGAGGAAGCCTAACTGTAGCACAGCTTTTGACAATTACTGCCTGAAGCTGAAGAGGAGTATATGTTTTGTATATGTATACAAATATGTACATATACAAATATGTACATTTTGTATATGTTATGTATATGTATATGAAGCTGAAGAGGAGTGATATGTTTTGTCCAGGCAACCTCAAAAGGGCTGCAAAATGAGCAGGTAACACCTTGAACAAATTTGCTTTTTTGGTCTATAAAAATAGTAGCAGTTTCCTCTCATAAAGCCCATAAAATGTAATTCTACTACAGTACCAAAAATATTTTTAAATTATATGGTCTCGTTGAGTTTCAAAAATGAGTGTTTTCACTGCAGTTACTGACTAAACACTTAGTGTTCAGAAAGAAACCAAAAAGGCCAATTATAGAAATGATGAATAATGATAAAAAATATCTCTTCAGTTTCAGAAAAAAAATAATTAGTTTTCAGAGTCCTAAGTTACTTCTACACAATAACACSARCAATGGATCTACTTCTCTTTTTGCGTCTTAGGAAGTTTCTCATTCCAACAGCTGACATGGGGAGGTGTAAACCTTTGAATCTGTGCACAGACCACAGTTGTGGATGGATTCAAAGCTTACAATGAGGCGCAAAACATRGAGCAGAAACCTATGAGTACACCTATGTCCTGTAAAAGGTGTGCTTGTGAAGAATGGGGTGGTTCCTGGTTGAATACACACTGATGAGAACATCTGTGCTGGACACTTATCTCCCTTTCCCTTKTCTTTTAAAGCGTGAAAGTTCATTCATACAGGCTTTGGTAGCAGAGAAAGCACATTTGGAAAAGCATTTCCTAGGYTATGCTGATCATCCAAGGTATAAATAACAAATTGAGAATAAGCTTTCCTGGAATAAAGCTTTCATCAATCAAAACAAGGAGGAAACACAGCCACTCATTTACAAACACAGAGCATATAATCTATTTTTGCTTCTTTGCACCTGCTCACTTGACAATCTGTCATCAAACAGGCGAGAATACAGTTATGATTAGGAATTAAGAGTACAGACTTCATACTGTTGAAAATCCCCAATGGGCTTGTCCACTTCTAAAAAATTGCATTAATTAAGAACATTGATGTCAATATGTCTGACTCAAGACTGTGCTTGTCTGTGTCAGCTGTTCATATACCAATCCCATTGATCCCCAMGTTAAGTGTTCAGGATCATATTTAAACATGCCCACAAGCTGTAATCACACAAACAATGACAACACAACAGCCTCTAGAATTTCTACTAGGAGCATATTTTCAAGATATAATCCTTAGCCTCAGAAAAAAAAAAATGGCCTTTAAAAATACCAGACCTTGAAAATAACTAAGAAGATGACCTCTTCAAATAACTTAGAAAAAAAAAAGGGCGGAAAAAAAAAAAGCCAAAGACAGGAGAGAGTGGTGAAGGATTAGAGGCCTTAGAGCCTGAAAAAGAAGGTCTGTGGGTTCAAACTGCGGGTAATTCACAAATTTAGCTTCCTAAGGCTTTCTATTTTGTGTTTAGATAGATGATCAGAAGTAATTTCATATGCTTGAAGTATAAATTTTTCCAGAATAGCTGCCCTTTTTTCTTAACACTGAATTTGCATTTTGACCATAGAGAAAGAGCATATTCTTTAGGAAAGCTAAATGAAAAACAAAACAAAATAAAAAATGAAACAAAAACAAACCCCTAAGTAAAATAAAAATGTTTCTCCAGAATGGATTCTGTGATTCATATGCCCCTCTAAGCTCAATTAGATCTCTCAAGATGTATTCCTCTATAACCAGGTAAAATGTTCTGGAGTATATCCTTGGGAGATGAAGCCAATTTTCGTCACTTTAGTTGTTCCATGGAAGAAGACAATCAACATGAARTTGTTCACTTTGTCAAAATTTCACTTTTCCATTACAATCAGTTTTGACAGAAGGTGATTGRTTAGCCCAAATTAAAAGGCAAAAGTGCAAAGTCATCCTTATTTTTGCATTGAAACATCACGAAACAACCACTTGGTAATCCCTCCTGATATATAGATCCTTTAGTTTAAAATATAAACAAGGTTCAAATATGCTGAAAAGTGTCACTTTTTCTACTATTTTCTGTCTCCCCTCTCACATTTTCATCCTCCCTTCCTTTACCTAGTCTCGAGTATTTCATAAAGCATTCATCTGAAACAACAGATTTCTTGGATTTTTCCTTTTTTTTTTTTTAATAAAAACACTTAACTATTCTAAAACAACTACTCATGTTCTCATTCTCCCTAATCAAATGGTATTCAAGGAACCAAGTGGCTKATAACCAGATAAAACCAGTTCTTGATGTACATTTTAATAAACATTTAAATCACTGGAAGCTGCAGGACAGATTTCATTGCCAAAAAAACCCCATGAAAATTTGCATCTTCTCCAAAAGCAGAGTACCTASGCTATCTTAAAGTGACATAGACCCACTTATTAGCTATGTTAGTTTGACCATTTGCTTATATCTGTACTTACAAATAAAGCATTTCCTCATAGAATCACACAGTTAAAGATAAGTTTCTCTCTTTGTATAGAYTTATATGCATATTTTGTATGTATATATGCATGTATTGTATATACATATATATACATACCTACCTTTAGAAAAAGGCAGAAGCGATTCCTAAGTACACCACATGTGCATTACAGTGCACTCAAACTACTACARTGGTGACAGTTTTAAGGGCTTCACTTCAGTCCAAAAAGATTTAAAAAAAAACAAAACAAAAAAAAAACAGCAGAAGAGAGATACTATTCAACTTATGAGGAAAGTGGCATTTTTCCTACAATATTTGAAAACTTTTGACAAAGTGTGTGTTACATATGATTTTTAGAACAGATATTTAATTGACCAAATGTATTTGAATAACTGTTAGGAAAACCAATTTAAATTCTGAATGACCAAAGCATCTTCATGAGGTTATAATACCCAGGAAATTGGATTATCAATAATAGAAAAAAATTATTTTCACAAATGAGAACACTGCTGATGGTCAAAAAGCCAAATTCTTTTAACAGCTATCAAGTAGCTGCAAGAAAAAAGGATATTTTGGTCATTGTGATTTTTTTGTAATTTTTTTTAWGATGTTTATCTGTCTTCTCTCTTAAAAGTATCTCGCAAGTGAGGTTTTTAGAAAAATATCTTGTCCATTCTGGCCACACAGCAYCAATCTACCACTTTCTGTCTCTCCCAAAGAAGACAACTCTCACACAAGGGAGTGTGCTGGTTTTGCRGGGCCTGGTTTTTGGTAGCAGSGGGGCCACAGAGGTGGCTTCTGTGAGAAGCTGCCAGAAGCTTCCACCATGTCCAGCAGAGTCAATCCCTGATGGCTCTGATGACGGACGTGCTGCTGGCCAAGGCTGGGCCAATTAGAGATGATGGTRACGCCTCTGAGATAACATATTTAAGAAGAAATCATAACAAGGTTTGTGGCGCAGTTAAAATTTTCCAGCAAGAGAAGAGTAGGAGCAAGAACATGGGAGAGAAACAACAATGGAGGCACCAAGGTCAGTGCAGAAGGAGGGGGAGGAGGTGCTCCAGRTGCCGGAGCCGAGATGTCCCTGCAGCCTGTGGTGAGKACCATGGTGAGGCAGGTTGTCCCCCTGCAGCCCATGGGGGYCCACGGGGGATGCAGAGATCCACTCRCAGCCCCTGGGGGAGGTGCCCATGCTGGAGCGGGTGGATACCAGGATGCTGTGGTCCAGTGGGAGTCCCATACAGAGAGAGGCCTTGCTTCCAGGCTGGAGCAGCCGTCCTTGAGGACTGCACCCCGTGGCAGAGTGACCCACGCCACAGCAGTTTTGGGAGGACTGTCTGCCCGTGGGATGGACTCACGCTGCAGCAGTTTTGGGAGKGCTGCTGCTCRTGAGAGTGGACCCATGCTGGAGAGGTTCGTGGAAAAGTGTCTCCCGTGGGAGGGAYCCCACGGTGCAGCAGGGAAATGACTCCTCTCCCTGAGCAGTGGAGAGAAGATCTTGGGTGATGAACTGAACCCCCACCCCGTCTGCCTGCACTGTTGGTGGGGAGGACAGAGGGGTTGGGGGAAGGAAAGGGTGTTCTTAAGAGTTTATTTTACTTCTCATTCTCCTACTCTGACCTTGTTAGTAATAAACTCACTTTATATCATTAAGTTGAGCCTGTTTTACCCTTGAAGTGTTTTCTCCTGGTCCTTAACTTGTTMACCCTTTGTTAAATTTTTCTGTCCTCTGTCCAGTTGCAGAGCAGAGAAGAGTGAGTGAGTGGGCTTCTCATGGGTGTCTGGCATTTGGCCAGCTTCAAATCAYGACAGGGAGTAAAAAAAAAATTAACTGACGAAATAAATAAGACATCTCAAAATATGAAGGAGAAAATGCAAGATATCATACCTTTCAGAACTTTATCACCTAACCTCAAGTCAATTTTACTAATGATCTTTGGGTATTTCTGTAATTAGCATCTATTGCAATGAGTTCTGCCCACCTGTTAATCAAAGCACACCACTTTCTTAACTTTACTTGAAGAGCATTTCTTCCTGCAAAATTCACTGCTGGAGCATTGCATCCTCCCATACCACAAACTCAGCAAAATTGTCATATGTACATGAAAACAAGAAAGTAAGAACAAAAAAATGGCTTTATAATTTAGCACAACAACAAATCTTTTATAGGAATTAACAGTGATTCTACTCTAATCAAGAACACTTTTGGAGGAGATCATTACCATGCAGATCAAACTAACCAAATGACCA
The DNA here is from genome assembly GCA_018881555.1 of Amblyornis subalaris. Lineage (NCBI taxonomy): Eukaryota > Metazoa > Chordata > Aves > Passeriformes > Ptilonorhynchidae > Amblyornis > Amblyornis subalaris. Next base: position 23,463,533 of record JACAXG010000002.1, on the reverse strand, counting down.
AACKGCTTTGAACCTTACATATTACATTTTGAAGAAGTCATGAAACATATGAATAAAAATTTAAAAAAATTGTTATCAGTGAACACACAAGGGCTATTCAGACTTACCGCTAGGGAGAGACTAAGCAAGAAAGCTGTGCTACTGAATCAAAATAATATTTCAGAGTCTCAACAAGTAGACAAGTGCTACAGTACATATTTGCTTGGACTTAACTCTGCAGTTAAGCAGGGTCCTAAAAATGCATGAATCTCTCACAAAGAGCAGTCGTTCATTGTCTCTTCCTCAGTCAAAATGCATGCAGTCTGGGGTGATAAATACCTTAGCAAATAACTTATTTAATTTAGCCTTCAACATAACCAGTTGTTTCTCAATATAGGCTTTATGACTSTGTTTTATGGCTGGAAACACATTTGTTTGTATTTAAAATGTATTAATGCCCAGGGTGCTCTTCGGCAATRAATTGTACTGTTCTGAGGAAACTTTGGAAGACAATCCCAAGAAATAACYAGTTAATGAGGACCATGTTACCAAAACTAAACTTCTTCAAGAGCTCTYAGATGAAAGACTAATGATTGATCAAACTGATCATACTGCCAACCATTTTATCCAACATCGTGGATGAGTACTCAGTCTTTTTAAAGTAGAAACAGACCTGAAGTTAACTTGCAGGTGGCCTTGTTCCCTCTACTCAAAAGGCTGTTGAGGATGGTTTGAACAAACATTTGTCCTACAGACAGGAGTCCCAAGGAGAGCTACAGGCTCTGTGTTTCAAATTCATGGGAAAGTTGCTTGGAAGAACTGTAAGACAATGAACTGATGACAATGACATCTGCAGAGTGACACCCTGGTATGTCTTCTTTTTTAATCCAATAAGACTTGACAATCTAATTTCTTTTTTYGGATTGTCTCAGGATTAAGATTGATTAAATCAATTTTGTTCATTCCAAATGAAGTAGGAGTGACATTTACTGTCATGGGAAGAGGTAGAGAGGTGTCTCTGAAAATCTTTTGGTAGATGACAATTTTTTGCTAAATTGGTTCAGAGGCATTACAGGCCTTTGGGCTTTGAATAAAAGGGTTTGGATTCTCAAAGAACAGCACAGACTTGAACCACTTATTTCTCATGACTGATCTGAGAGAAAAACTAATGAGCTTTCTACATTGTATTTAACCAGATCACTTAAGCTTGCAAGAAGAATGGTCTTACCATACACTGGACAACACTGAGCTAGTAAGAGTGAGCACACTCAAAATGSTTGCATAAGCAGATTTATTAATGCAAACTTCTGATAGGCATTTGGGTCCAAAGATACTGACCAAGAYGTTTCTACAGAGAGCATTTTGACTTACTACCTGGTATACAGCAATATAATATCCCTAGGAAACAGCAGTGTTAATATTCACAGGTACAGTAAGACACCTGGAAATTGAAAATGCATGAAAATTGTCAGAAACATAATTATGCTTTAGGAAGCCAAGTTTGCAACTTCAGACTAGTTGTTCCCTCYTTTCTTTGTCTTCTGGATATTTAGATGAAATATGACCTCTTGAGAAAACAAGACAAAAATGTAAAGGTGACACTTAGACCTAAACAGTATGCCTTTCCTCATGCAGCAGCAGTTCAGCATTTTCTATCAGTCATGCTTTGCTTACAGAACCTCTGTGGCAACAATTTCAGAGAGTGCTTTGAAAAACCTAAAAGCTAACATTGAGTTCTGTACATGCAAACTATTATTCTATATTTACTTCATCCTTTTTTTTTCCCCTACAGATACTGTGTTCCTCTTCATCTATCTGATTSAAAAAGTACGTTGACATGCCTGCCTCATAAAATCTGAAGAAGGAAAGAAATGTTTAAGAAACAAACCAGCAACAGGAAAAAATCTGAATGGAAGACACAGCTTTTCTCTTCTGCCATTTCAAAGAGTCAGAACCCCAGGGGAGGGGGCAACAGGATAAAAGTCAATCCTATGAAAGGGAGAAGATCGTCTTAAGAGGTTATTTACTAATAAGATGACCACCTCCTCTACAGGCTATCCTGTTAAACACTCAGTAAGTATTTGAAGACATGTCTTCTATGAACACATTTTATTCTGCCSTGTCTAGTCAGACAACTGAATGATTAAATAGGTACTTGTCCCTGAACACCTTAAAAGATCATAAAACAGCTCCACAATGTATTATCATCCAGCATCCCTGAGGCAAGAAAAATGAGAAGAACAAATATTCATTGCTCATTTTCTATGTTGAAAAATGGGCTGCCACATTAAGAAAGCTCTCTTTTTTTTCCAGCAGAGACATGAGTTTTCAAGACAAACTATAAAATATTTCRTTTGCCTGCTTTTCATCAACAAAATCAAATACATTTTTATTTGTAATGATTTCTGAAAATTAGTTCTAGATTTAGATTAAAAAAAAAAACCCAGATCATTAACCAAAAAAAATGCAAACCCTCTCTCTGTTCTCAAAAGCTCTAAGGAATAAAAATTTAGATTTCAGATTAAGGGTATGAAGCTTAATGAAGAACTYTAGGGACAGGTCGACTTCTAACAGCTACCCTGGGGAAAGTGGGACAGAGTACTGAAGAGGGATCAATCTCCATGTGTTCGAAGCAAGAAGATTTTTAAGCTCCCAATTTCTTTCTTGATAAAGCTTAARCATTCTTACATTAACTACAAAGCAAAAATACCTTCTCTTTTCTGCTTATTCTGACCTCATTAGCATCCTGTCAATTGTTTAAAAGAAGATTCTTTTTCATTGTAAATTCTCTTTCAAACCACACTGCCCCCCACCCCTGCTTCCCTTCGAGGGCCTTTAATTGTGCAGACTACAGACATTTGACAAGCATGACAACTACTTTGATTTAATGCCACAAGATTATTTATGTGCTGCCTTAATTTTAAACAGCAAACCTGATTAAAACCAAACCCTGGAGTTCCAGGATTCGATAAATAAGCTGCAGAAGCAGGAGCGCAAAACGGACATTTCCAGCAAAGGACTWTTTTACTAGGGCATTTCAAAGAAAAATGGCAATAAATCTTTGCTTATGTCTATAAAACATATGCGTACACACTCTCCAGTCATAAAGTAAGATCTTCTCGAAGAAGCCGTGAAATGCACCTGTTCAATATAGTCAAGAGAAAGGAAATCCTTTTTAAAAGAAACCTTCTGTCTGCTCTACACCTGTGCCTAATTTATACAGCACTGATTATGCAGGTAAGGCAATTAAATTTCAAACTGAAATCACAGTATTTTGCTGTTGTGTTGACTGTAATTATATGCCTATCAGAACACAATCTCAAAAAATGGAAATTCTTGAAGTAATTTAAGAGAGGTTGTTATTTTACAGCAGCGAGCACAAAAAAAAAATAATGTGAGGAGTTGGGGAAAGAAGGTTTCCTTCAGTGCTAATGAGTGCAGTCTCATTTTATTTCCATAATGCTGTTTTTAAAGTGTACAAGCACTGGACTTGAAGCCTGTGACCATGAAATCTCTCATCTTCCTTACTGAGTTTGAACACAAAATAGTAGTTGTTAATTTTTTTCATAAGTAGTAAGTTCTGAACACCTGAACAAGAGGAAGTGTAGTGCTGAGTTTTACAGTACTTCTAGGGCTCCAAAATTTTTTTATGAGCACATGCATATTATTACGGTACCACAGATACACAGACACATCTTAGAGGAAGAAAACGACTTAGCTAATATCACACTGCAGCTCGGTACATTTGCTTAGGTCATGAAAAATAGTTGAATTAAAATAACAAAATAGGAAACTATGGAAAGATGGAAAATAATTTTAACTGAAAACTGCTTAAGAAACTTGTTAACCTTGCTAGTCCTTGAGGCAGTGAATCAGCACCTGACCAGCAGCCCCTTTAGGATGGCTGACAGGATRCTGCTTTSTCCAGGCAAGAAGGAGCAGAGCAGCCCAGAGCTGTGAGGGAGGGAACCCTGATCACCCAGTCAGGGACATAAGTCCCTGCTCTGGGTACCTTAGGATATCCCAGGAGGGTTTCAACCCCACAGACTGGGAGTCCGAGTCAGCAAGAGACCCTGTCCTGAGACTAGCTACAGACTACAGGGTCACTGTTGAGGGATATGTGTATATTTCCCAATAATGAACCTTTATCCTGGTCAGCCAGGGAGAGCAATAGGATGAGGCCATGAGTGCTGTTTGGGTGAGTGTTGAGTGTCTCTGTATTGAGCTGTGTGGCTGGCTCTTTGTATGTGTAAATACACTTGTCTATGTGCATTACTGGAGGTACTTGCTCAGTCTCGCTACTGGCTGGACCTGGGACACAGAGCTAGGGCAGCACTGGCTCTATGAGACTGCTGGATACGATAAGCTCTCCAAGACCTAAACCCAAGCCAGCACTGAGGAGTACTTGTTACTTGCCCTAAGATTTATATACAGAAATGCCAAATTTTTGTCAGGCAGGAASAAAGTAAACTGGACTCTTCGGTGTGTGGGTAACACACAAYCATTTTCCTTTTTCTTATTCTTGATGCAATTTCTAATCCGTGGTCCAATTCTCACACAAGAGAGAGAGAGGTGAGAAACCTCTCACCTAAGAGATGAGAAAATTAAAATGTGGTGAAGTCTAGAACATAAATGTCCTGAAAATGSAAATAAACTCTCCCCCCAAAATCAGTCTGTAACAGGACACAATTTTATTTCTGTAGTTTTATTGCTGTAAATGCACACGCGCGCAAAATATGTATACACATACACACACTCAAATTTACATATGCATATGTACGCATACACTRTATGTTTCTATATATAAAGAAATGCAGTAAGAAAGAAAATGCAATGCTGACTCCATGTCCTCACCACCAACAASGAGTTTTCAGGTTTTGGATCAAGGACAGATTACTATAGGAAAGCAAGCCCACCACTGAGAGCAAAACAAAGAAAATTAGCATAAACTGTATTCTATTTTTGGTTGCTTAGTACAGTTCTATTTTTCAGCCTAAAAAGAGTTTCAGTGTGTCAGGCCAGATCATCTCCCAGCATGATGTGACCTTCCTTCAGGCTGGTCACTCAAGTGAAGTCACAAAGTTTCTAGGGCACTTCATTTTAACTGCAGTAGTTTGGGGCTATTTTAGACTCGTATTAGCAACTTTCTCTGATATGGGTTGCATAAGCCTTTCCCATCATGTTGTTCTCTTGAGTTTACTATAAGTCAAAAGTTGCATGTAAATATGTAAGGACAATCAAATAAGCTCGTCAGTGAATCACAGCAAATCAGTAAAATAGAGAAAGGCAAATGTAAAGGACCTCTATATGTGAGCCCTCAAGTATTAATTCAATGAAGTCAAGTCCTCACTTTGCTTTCCTCCTGCAGCTATGAAGTGAAAGTTTGTTCACTTATCTGTTCAAATTTCAGCCGCGTGGAAATAGCTGAAGCATCATGTAGCACTCAACGGTGTTTGAATCAKTTACAGAAGTTAAGATGGAATCTTGCTTCGATTCCCACTCAACTAGGGCTGTAAAGATCCTGATCTTTGAGTCAGRACCCGCAGCCATCACTGGAAATCATGACCAACTACATCTGATGAAGAGTGTAGCAGAGACAACGTGCACCTGGCCAGGCACATCTGGTTGCATGCCTACTCAGCCATGCTCTGCACCAGCCCAGCTCTAGCTCTTCAACTGGGGAAAGGTTCTTCTTGGAAGCTTCATTGCCAGTGGGACAACAACACAAATCGTGTAAATCCTTTCCGTGTATGCATTTGGTCAGCTACAAGAGGAGTTTATCTTAGATATTTAATGTCTGTAATTTGTGAGAGGGACAGGGACTTTGCAAAAACTGAGCACATCCATGTATTATTTTCTGCCTCTGAGAATGAAGTTTTCATCCTTGCAGTCTAACCATGATGAAAAATGCTGAGATTTAAAACAAGCAGCAAGTATCTAGCTAATACCAATTAAATGAATGACCCCCATCATTTTTTAAGGCAGCCTTGTTTTCCTCAATCAGAAGGAATTAAAATAAACTGAGCACTATTTAAAGAGCGAAAAAAGGAGTTATGTTTAAACCAGAACACAGGGAAGAAATGAGGCATGTCATTCCCATTAAATTAYGTTCAGCATACACAAACAAGGAGAGTACTTGCTACATTTTTTTAGKCAAATGCTCCCAATTCCTTTGCTCGTATATGCTGTACAGAGTTACCTATATTTGCATTTACTTTCTCTCTTGTCCTTGCATGAAATACTCCAATTCACTTTAACCCTGTTTTTTACATAAGAACAGCTCTGGGCAATAGGAATCTGAAATCTCCTATAAATTTATATGATTAATAATCAAATAMAAATAATAATTATCTAATAGTTAAAAATTCCACCTGCAAGACAACAACTTTTTCTCAGSAAAACTTGCACTTGTCTAAAAGGCCTATTGTGGTTTTGTTTCAAAATCTCTTTATCTCCCTACTACCCTTCCTTCCCACAATACCTATAGGTATACTACAACATAATCTATGTGGGTAGCTACTGAAATTATGAAGTCAACAATAGTTTACCTTTACAAAACAAGTAATTTTGCCTTCAGGCAGAGTCTTTAATTAAAATTAGCACTTAATTAGGACAATTTTGTATGTCTGGTCATTCCACTTTTCAATACTAAAGTGTATCCTCAAAATGCATATGAAAATCTTCTGAACTTCAAAGTGAAAACCTCTAGTAGTTTCTTTAAGAATTACTGAAAAAATGAATCTGATTTATTTAGAAAAAAATAAATCTATCCTGCATGAAGTTTCAACAGGTTTATAAACTGCGACTACTCTTAGATAAACTCTGGTTAAAGTATGAAAATAAAARGTTTTTATGAGAGGCCTTAAAAGACATCAGGAACTCAGCACTCAATTCACAGCTACTGAACTTGCCAATAAAGATGGGCATTCCTAGCTCAACAATTAAATTTCTCTATCAATAAAGAAATGATAATTCATTTCATAAAGCACACAGAGAACAATGGTGAAAGGTGCTAAATTATATCATTATTGAAGTAACACTAAACAGCAGATTTGCCACCAAGTTCCATTTTCATTCACAGAACAACTTAAATCCTCTCTTTCAGAGAAAGCCTCCCGCACACAGCCCTCAGAACTCCAAAGCAAAGGTGCAAGAATCACYGAGTATTTGGAGGTGGCAGTGACCCACAAGGACCATAGCGTCCAGCTCTTAAGTAAAAAGGCCTGTACAGGGGTTGAAGCCATGACCTTGGTGTTAYTAGCACCATGCTCTGACCAACTCTGCTAATCAAAGTCCGACAGCCTTAGGCACTACCATAGTTCAGCCTTCATCATGAAAACAAGCCAGCAAGCACTGATGATGATTCTCCATGATGATAGAAACATTTTCTTCCCCCCTACCCTTCTCACAAGAACTAGGTAAGCATTTCTGGAGGATAACATTGGGCAAGCTTCCTTCCCCCACCTGGTCATTGCTCAGACAGAGTTCCCAATTCTGAGTGCTCTTTGACAGCTACACTTTCCTCTCACAGCTTCACCTCAGCTGGAGTACTTGGCTTTCTCTTTCTCTCGACCCTAGCATTTCTGTCCTAACTTTTCTCAATATAATGAAACAAAATAGTATTTTGTGAGAATACCTCTTAATTTTGGAAACTACAACTAGTCAGTAACTAGTAGGCAAATTAAGAGGAAGATACATCCTGAACCCCGATGTATTTGAACAGAAGGTGAAGTCGAATGTCTTTTGCAAATCTATCTTGTGTGCCATAGTGAGGGTTTAGAGAGATTTTGGGCTTCTAAATGGAACAGCTCATTTTCCAAATCTTTCCCTGTTCCAAAATGTACAGAAAGTYTTGTCCAGTTTAGTTCACTATCAAAAGGAAATTCAAATGATTTCTCTGGCAATAATAMATTTTTAAATAGTTCTGAGTCTCAGCCCATTAAGTACCAAATTATTCTAAGGTGTTTTCCTGCTTCAGGTCTTGGAATTTTTAATTTGTGCAAAACAAGGAGAAACAGGTGCCTATGTTTTATGCAAATGGACACACAYAGGGAAACAAAACACTGACTTCCATTTTCTCCTCTAAGCCAACTGTTAGATTTAGAACTCTAGCTCATCTTCCACCTCAATTTCTTCTTATTTTTATTGAGAKTTAATATGTATTAATTATCAAACATATTAATAKAARTAATAATAATAATAGTGATAATGAAAAACCTCTACATATATATATTAAAGATTTTTAAGATCTTGGTGAATACCTGATCTTGTTGCTATTTTAAGTTTCCACTTCAAATTATAAGAGTGAGAAAATTTTTTTGCTAGAGTGAAAAACCCAAACTCCAAAATACCATATACTACTGAAAAAGAGGAATACGTMGGTGGCACAAGCAGGTCTGGACAAAGACAGTAATAGGCTTAAAAAAAACAAAAGGGGGAATCTTGACAGGTTGACATGCAGGCTGGTGATGAGGCATGTGATAGCAGATGTTTTCTAAGCAGCCTCGTGGTAGAGCTCCAATAAGACCGACAAGTGAAGAATTTTGGCCTTTGAAATAAACTGTTACAGAAAATTGCTTGCAATTAATTGGTAAAACTGTGCCAGGAGGAAGACAATCAAGAAAACGACAAGCTCAAGTGGTAGTTCTTGATGTACTAGGAAGAAAGAAACTTAAGCTCTTTGTACACATCTGGCAGATGAACAGTAGCTGCTTCCTAAAGACTGCACTCTTTGGCCTTGCAGAGGAAGAACCAGGTAGTTTCCATGAGAAAAATATTTCTGTTGACAACACAAGTTATGAACAACTTGGACAGCTTTTCAGGATCCAGGTTGAATAGATAAGACTGGCAGCTAGAAGACATATATAAAGATGAAAATGCAAACCCACTATATTTCATTACAGCTCTGAATCTGGTTTGACAGTTCTTTAGAAGGAATAAATATGGGAGTTTATAGGACCATTTGTACAGCAACATTTTCAAGGCTAAAGTAACACATGGAATATTTGGCAAACAAAAAGTGCTGAATCCACCTTCTGAGTAACTGAATAYTGCTCAGAAGTGATTCTTCCCTTCATTTCAAATTGACTGCGTGGCACATTTGAGCACTTTCTTTTCAAACCACCACTTAAAAGAGTCCAAAGAGTTGGGAAAGGAAGGGAAGAATTTCTGTTGTGCGGTCACAGCAGGAGGAGATTTCCCTGTAACTTTCACAAGGAGAGGAGTCCTGTGACACAACCATATTGACTGGCCCAGGTGGGATGTGGTTCCATTGCTCTCAACAACATCACCACAGCATTCATCTGCATTGCTTTTGCTGAACACACTGTCCTCTCTCATTACAGGGAACCACAGTTCAGCAAAGCAAGGAACTGCCTGTTATTTTCAGGTGACATTGGCAAAAACTGGATGGTGGAGCTCGTTGTATCAGTTATACATTTGTTCAATTACACAATGCTGATCAGAGTTAGATGAAAGGCAAAGTAGGCCTCAGCCAACCTGACATTCTTCAGTACTTTATGAATAGCAGAAATATCTGTTAGGGATTTCCTGAAGCTGGACCAAACGGAAAGGAAGGAAAAAACTTGATGGTTCGTGGTAGAGCCCTGATCTAATTAAAACATGATTTTCTGTCTCTTAACAGACTTCTTGTATGTTATTTGTAAGATTTTGGAATAATAACAGACATCAGACTCCTACAGGGAAAAAACCTAAACATGAAGAATGATAAAAGTCCCCAGATGAATGAAAGAATTGAAGCCTCCAAAGAGATGTAAAGGTATTCTACTCCTAAAACTTTCCTGAGCTTACCATTTGAAGCATTTCTGTATCACAAAGCTACCAAGATACCTACCTACTTATTATTGGGGTTTATTATTATTATTATTTTCCTCTACTTGGACAAGTATTCTTTTCCTCCATTTTCTATATTCACATTACTTGAGTTCCTTCCTTTTCTCAAGAAAACAACTGAAAAAGAAGGTAAGCCACCTAAAACTGCAAACCAATCCTGCCTTTACACACTGTCTTTAATTATTCATAACTTGGCTCTCAATGTGGCAGGAACTCCCTGTCYTTTTTCCATAATTTAGGATTATGCACACTGTCTCTCAGTGAGAAAGAAGTATCGTTTCAACTCAAAACCATATGTTTCTGGTTTTACAGGTCACTCTCTCTGGAGATAGGTTAGCGTTTTCACTTTCAGTCATAATTCTTTGAACATCCTAGTGAATATATCAGAATCATTTTATTATTTGCAGGTATTCACAAGCATCTGTCAGGAAAAGATCTTAAAATACATATCTGTGAGGTAAGGCTAGTATGTTCCTCTTTGGGTTTTGAGCAAAGACATCCAGTATCCAGTGAGAGGGTAAACATGAGGAGTTACTGAACATAACTATTTGGTGCTTGTTTAAAGGGTGGTGATGAACAGGTAGACATACAATACAATACCATAATTTAGTTGGAAGAGACCTGTGAAAATCATGCAGTACAGCATAATTCTAAAATCTCTGTAGCCTAAACATCATCTACCCCAAAAGGAACAGTAAAAATGTATTTCCTTTCCTACAAAAAAAAAAAAAGGAAAGAAATTAAAGCAGGCAAAAGGCACTGTCAATTAAAAAAATATTGATTGTTCCCACTATTAACTGACTCTCACTAAACTGACAGATTATTCACTCTTTTCCTGCTGCTGTCCTTTAGCTTGCTTATTGTTCTGGTTTTGTCTGGGATACAGTTAATTTTTTTCACAGAAGCTGATACAGGGCTACATTTTGGATTTGTGATYGAAACACTTGATAATTTGGTGTTATAGTTATTACTGAGCAGTGCTTACACAGAATGAAGGCTTTCTCTGCCTCTCACCCCACCCCATCATCTACACAACATGTATATAGACTATCTATTCCATTACAAATCATGGAATGGTTTGGGTTGGTAGGGACCTTAAAGATCACCTAGTTCCAATCCCCTTGCCACAAGCAAGGACACCTTCCACCAGACAAGGTTGCTCAAGGCCCCATCCAACCTAGTCTTGAACACTGCCAGGGGTGGAGTATCCACAAATTCTCTGAAAACCAAAAATTTTGGTAAATATCATCACAAGTCCAAAATCTGGCCCACCTTCATATTTTACAGTGTTTTTTCAGAATGATGTTGGTGACATCCTGTGGACTTTTCTCTCCTGAGAAAAGCTCATATCTAGGAGCTTGCCATTCTCAGTGCTTTGGTCAATATCACTTGTACATACTATTTTTAGAAGTAATTTGTGGCTGTATGCTTGAAAATACAAACAGTACCTTGGACAAGTAATTTAACCCCTCTGTACCCTGGCATCCTTCCRTAGGAGAAAGTGGTGTAATCTCAAAATTAATGGGAACTGTGCCTCAGTCCTCATTTTCCAAGCCTATCCTTAAAACACAGGTCTATTTCCCCAAGCATAGCCCAAAGACCCTGTGAGTATGTGTTAGTCATAATACTTATAAATTACAAAACCAGATAAAACTTACATGACCCTGCAGGGGGGCAAAAAAAAAAAAATCTAACAAACCACTGAAGCATAGATAATGCAGGGTTTGCTGCTTCTCTCATTTGTAAGTGTACCAGCAGTCAGAACGCTGCTGTGTACAGGGCATCATGTTTCCTCTCTGCTCCTGGGGCAAAACTCGGATTTTTGTTAGCAAGATGTCAGAGTAGGGAAACAGCGTTACTCAAGCTGCCAGCCCCAAGGACAAGAAGTTAAACAAGACCATAAATGTCACTCTACAGGGATCCTGTATGTTTTCAAAGCTGGAATTAAAACTGAAAGGCTGTAGGAAGCAGACCCCCATCAAGACCAAAGATTAAAATATAATCACTCCCATACGTGCTCTGAGTATAATATTGCAGTGATGGTCTGGCATGAACTTACCTCTAAAATGAGATTTCTCAATTAGTGAAATAACTTTTCCTAGCAAGCTAAGCATTACTGTGTGCTTTCAGAAGCTTCTCTTTTAGCATGAGCAAAATGATACATTATCAAAGTAAATTCTTTATTAATCAACTCCAAACTGAAAATTCCCTCATAATGCAGCTTTTCAGAGGACTGTATGACAGATTATGCAGCAGAAATACACTACTTCAGAACTGTGTCACACAAGCAGCCTATGAACAAGGCTGAGTTATTGCCAGACAAGGGACAACAGGCACAATCTGAAACACAGGAAGTTCCATCCGAATATGAGAAAAACCTTCTTTACTGTGCGGGTGACAGAGCACTGGAACAGGCTGCCCAGAGATGTTGAATATATCCAGAGAAGGATACTCCACAAGACCTGCCTGGATGTGAACCTGTGCAGCCTACTCCAAGTGAACCTGCTTCAGCAGGGGGTTGGACTAGATGGTCTCCAGAGGTCCCTTCTGACCCCAGTCATTCTGTGAACACTGAAATCTTTCACAGACTCCAACATTTATCTCCTACTAAAATCAAGAAATCACCTCTCTGTGGGATGTGTTAATTTCACCAATAATGAGCTTTTCCCACATTGAAAGTAGGTCTTCCTGACCTCCTTCACCTCTACCCCTAGTCTCCAAAAACTGGCATGCTCAAGTTTCCTCAGCTACTCTAAAGTTCTCCCATAAAGATCAACTCCCATTATCTGGTAATGATTTGCATCACCTTTTTGTGAAAAGGCTCTCTTTGCTCACCCTTTATTTCCATTTTCTTACTTGCTTCCTTATAATGAAGCCTTCTCTATGCTCAGTGTCAGCCCCTGCACATCCTCTGAATTCCCCTCACACATCTATTTCTTCTCCCTTAATTCCTCACAGCGTATTCTTTTTCGAGCCTTCTCTTCATTGTGAATATTTCAGCAGATATTTTTTGCCTGTGTTACTGTGTGATGCATTAGCTGAACTATTCTATTTTCATTAGTTTATTGTTTACCATACCATCCTTTTCCTATGTTTACTAGAGAAATCTTTGCCTTTTCCACCCCTTCCTGCACATTGCACTCATAACACAAGAAGAGTGGAGGCCAGAGAAACTGTCACATTCATKTCTTTTGATACAATTTTCCATTTTTCCAGGAAAGCCCTCACCACACCAGCAATACAACAAAACAATCCGATTTTACTCATGTATTATTTAAAACTCAAAGTGATATATTACAAAATAATGCAGGATGGAAATGTGTAAGTGGGTCCTCATAGACTCCTTCGGCAAAGCTGACTAAGCTTCAGCAAATTAAATAGAAAACACTGAAGCTGTTTTGCTGCTGGCCGCTGTGGGTAGCAGCAGGCCCTCTGTGCAAATCCACTGGCTTGGTTCAGGAGTTACTCTGTGCAGCACAAGCTTCAATCCTGCACCCTACAGCTTGTGCAGGTGTTGAGGTTTATAGATGGGGAACTCTCCTTCCTCATTTCCTCGGCCRTTTGCTCATCCGGTTCCACGTCTGCCACTGCGCTTTCTTGCTTGATACAATTGTAATTTCCCCCCTTAATTCAAAAAATCTAACAGCTGCAATTCAGAAAGCAGGCTCACCTTAAGGAAGCATCTGAACTAAGCAGAACTGTAAGCAGGTGTTCATTTCAATCTTATCATCACCCTCAGTGCACTCATCTTCTCATTTTCTCTCTCAGAAGGAAGGAGAAAGATCCCCATTTCCACAATGTTGTTGTTACCAAAATAAATCTTCCAGAAGAGTAAAAATTGTACTGATGGATTTGAAGGAAGTTGATTATAATGATCTGCTTTTGAAAAAGATTTCTTTCAAATATGAATAAAAATACATTGGTGAAGGGAAGGTGGGAAAGGAATGGTTCTGTAATTCCAACTTTCACAAGTTAATAGGGAAAGGGATTATATAACCTCAAAGCTATGTTTGACCCAATTCCCTCAGTCAAAATGCCCATGGTTGTTTAATTGGCATTCACATATGGTCACCCCACTGACTGCAAAGCAAAAGGTCAGGGATATTTCTATAGAGACTCAACTGTTGAGCTCAATTACTCTGATCCCAGGAGGTTCCTGAGGAACAGGATGTGTCAGTAACCTAATGGAGCCTGAATACCAGCATCCTGCTGCGTGTGTGCTGGACAGAGGTGCAGAGTGTAAGAGTGGTCAGGGCAAAAGAAAAGTGATAACTCTGTGGGTAAAGGGCTGATCTCTTCCTATTTCAGTACCAGAATGAGCTCATCGTCTTTCTCAGCGGAAATATGTTCAGCATTTGCTGCTGTGCAAGTGGCAAAGAGGCCAAACAAGYTTGCAGTTCTTTATTTCAGAGCCAGTTTTCATTAGTAAAACAAGAACACAATCAAAATATTTCTAAAATTAACAATTGCTGCTGACATAAAATGGAGGTATTCATCTCTTGAAAAAAAACCAAGACCTTCCTTGGGCTTTTTTTTTTTTATAATAGGGGAGCAAGGAAATGAATCTAATTTGAAGACCAAGCAAACAGACTTTCCTAGTATCTGTTCTGTAGGTGGGGCACTGGAATAGAACACTGAAGTTGCTTGACCATAGTGAGGTACTACTGACATCAGTAATGGAATCTGGACTATTCAGCATTCTGTCTCTGTCCTTCCTCCCTCAGAGTCAACATACAGCCTGAGGAGGGATAATTGTGCTGCCAACAGCAACCATGCCATAGAAATCCCAAAATGAATTGCCACCGAAAAAGGGAGAGGCTCTTCTTCACCATGCATTTTTAAGTCTGTTACATTATGCAGGTTGTCCAGATGGCTTGTCAGCGGCACTTTGCTTCATCTCCTTTGCAATTAGAAATCCTGAGAGCTGGTAAGTCTGACAGACCACAGATATTTCACAGGAATCAGTACAATTTATCTTAGGAAACTCACAGTTTGCTTTTGTGTTCAGAGACCTCTGAGGTGAAATCACTATTTTTGAAGGCGTGGTAATAAACCATGAATACCATATTTCAGTTACAAGTCCAGAAGCAAAAGTCAAGAAGAGCTGCTTTCTTCTAAACTTCTGGCAACAAGTGTGATTTTTCTATTTTTATGTGTTATCTATTCCCTTGCCTTCCTCCCCTCACAAAATCCTTGCTAACAAATTCCAGGTTAATTAACTGCACATGCTTCCTTATTGATGTTTAATGATACAAGATTATCTACCTGGGATCCCATCCCAGTAGAGAACAGAAGAGAACCTAGTTCACCTCTCAGAAGGCAAAGAGGTGCTGAAAAAAAAGGTTTTTTTACACTACTTGTAGAGTAAGACTGGTGTAATAGTGAAGCTAAGCCCCTTGACAGTTTATCTTAAAATGTTCAACACTCTTGTTGCAACAAGGGAGCTTGTATTGCTAAGTTGAATGCAGAAACACTAAACTTACAAGAGTAAGAAAAAACCTAATTTTTGTCTTCAAAAGGCTTCCAGTAACATAGCCAGAGCCAATATCTTTGTCACCTGAATCACAGTTTTTCGAGGTTGAAAAATATCTCTGGAGATCATCTAGTTCTAACYCTTGCTCAGAAAAGACATCACGTAGAGTGCCACTGTACAATATTCAGTCAGGATTTGAATACCTTCAGGGCCGGAGACTCCTTAATCTATCTTGGCAACTTGTCCTAAAGTCAGATCACTATGCATTGTGATCACGTAAAAAAAAAAAAAAAAAAAAAAAAATTTTCTTGTATTTCGATTTGAACCTATTGCACCTTGTTCTTTGGCTGGGTACTGCTTAGAAGAATCTGGCTTTGTCTTCTTTACCACCTCCATCAGGTATTTATACACACTGATTAGATCACTCTGAACCTTCCCTTCTCCAGACTTAACAATCCCAGCTCTCTCAGCTACTCCTCATACATCAGACAATCCAAGCCCTTAATAACCCTCATGGTGTGTTGTTGGGTTCACTCCAGTACATCTATCTCTCTTGTACTGGGAAGTCCAGAACTGGACCCAGCACATCACAGATGAGCAGAGAGGAAGGATCACTGCCCTCAACTTGCTGATGATGTTGTTGGCCTTCTTTGCTGTGAGGGCACATTGCTGGCTCAGGGTGAACACCAGAACCCCACCTGTTCTATTCCATGAAGCTGCTTTCAAGTCTAGCTAAAATRCTGTGGATTACCAAAGAGCTATTCATTTTCCCCATATGTTCTTTTCTTCTCTCTTTCATATATTACCTGTGTTTTTGAAATAACCACTCTGAAATAAGCTGATTACCTTCCTCTCACAAGCCTTTGCAGTCATGTGTCATTCCTAGTCAACCACTAATCAGTGCTTTATGCGTAACAGAGTTAATTCTTTAGGTATCCATCATCTCAAAGTATAAATCATGACTCTTGTTTTGATATATTTTTGAGAGGACTGAGAACTCATTGCCAAATCTCCATGTTAAGAAGACTGCTCATGCACCACTGCACACAGCAGGGTTATATTATGTGATATATAGTGTGCTTTCAAAAGAACACACGTCTTGCCTTCTTTCCTTTCCCAGTCATGAAATCTCCAGTACATATTTTTGTACAGGTGTTTTCCCACAAGCAATTATATCAAGAACTTCCATATCTRATAGCACAGTACAGAATAGAAAGAAAATCCCTGAAAGCATAAAAAATAATTACATTCTTAGCTGAAAACAAGCTTCTCCATCTTGTGTATTTTTTTATCTGGTTGGAAGACACTCATGATGATAGTGTACAGTTCAACTATTCCCTCTTTGCTACAAGAACGTTTGGGATAATTCTATTACCATCCATTCTTCACCGGTCCAGTGTCTCCTGGCTGCAGTGTTGGTTCCATGATATCACCTGTGCCTTCCAGGGAAAAAACCCRCGCACTTTTATTCGTCTTTGCAATTTTGGAAAAAAACCCATATCCATAAAGGGATCTCAAGTCCATAGAAATGTGATGTGTGCCCTGGAATTTGATTGATAACACAAAAAAGGTGGCTTTCTGGACAACATAGCAGTGTACTGTGTAATAAAAGCAAGGCTACATTATCATATGCATTACAGTCTGAAAAAGATACCATATTACACACCAGTAGCACAGATAAAAACAAGATATCAGAAATTTCATTCTAGTGGCAGATTTATTTACTGCCACTGGGTCATGTCAATCCTAGGTTCCTTAAATTCATACTGAGCATAAATACCTTTCTGGCTTTGACACGGAAAAGAAAATTACTCCAAAGGAAATATGTTAAAAATGGCTACAGGGTCTGGGGATTGGYAAACATTTTGCCCACTGCTCAAATGCAGTGCAAATAGGAGACGGTGAAACAATAATTTCACAAGACAAACCTATCTTTTACATGTTTATCTAAGCCATTTCATCTGTTACTTCTTTTAAAACTGTTGAATAATTTGACCCCTCTTCCAAGAAAACCTCATTTCCATTTAAGTCCTACTCATTTCTTTTTCCTCAGCACTTAATGCAGGATGAATTTCCTTTCTTTCAGCTTATATACCAAGTTCCCCATATTTTACATGAGATACTTGATACCAAGAATTCTGTGGCAAGTTTACACCGCAGGAAGAAGAGGCTAGGGAATTTATGTAACCTTCAACTCTTTTAAATGGATCCCCACATTTGTGTGGAAAAAAAGCCAAGCAGAAGTTCTTCACAAAGTGCCTAAGCCAGGGAAGCATACTTCTTTATTCCTGGGTACAAAATATATATCACAAGAATAAGTTTATAGGGTAACAACAACTTGAAATCAGCCCTTCAGAATTTAGCTCACAAGGCAACTTTCCAGATAGTAAATTAGCCTACAAGTTTGTCTTACAAAAATACAGGGAAGGATGGTTTTCTAGACGAGTCAGGTGCTCCTCTGTCTGTGATATGGATGTCCTGCTAATTTATGTTGTCTGTAGTATAAATGGAAATTTAAAGACAGATAAATAGAAGAACTTTTCAGGGTATCTTTGACATGAAAATTACTTTCGTGAGAAGTATCTGTGCACAATTACAATGTGCATGAAAGTAAAATAGTTAAATGCTTTTGATAACCAGAAAAATCTACAGAATCAATGTCAAACAACTTAAATGCACTGAAAAAGCCAAAGAAGACACCTGGGCAGTAATGTCAGCCCTAGCTTTCCCTTCCATCCTAGCTCAGAATTGTATATTGTTGTATAAAGAGCCTTTTATTGACAGTAAATTTTACTTTTATTGAAGTAAAAATGAAGAGTCAAAGGAATAGCAAATGACACCTATCATGAGTTAGTTTAAAGCACCGAACTTCTCCAGGTACAACGGAGTAATTTATGATGCAGGTCAGTGTCCAAATTGCAGTGTTGGCAGGGAGAGGATAGAGTTTGATGATGTCGTGCCTGCTTCACATGCAAAGCAGAATTACAGCGGGGACTAAAATAAACCTTCCCTCAGAGGTTTACATAAGGGATTTCACTGATGCAAAATATAATCATCCAAAAACAATACTTTATTTTAATTTCTTAATTTAAATATCTTCTTTTATTTATGTTCAACTGTAAAATGATGGGGTTTGGGTTTTTTTTTTAAAGAAAAATGCAAAACCTTTTAAAGTTTGTGATACTTAATGGTCTTTAGCAAAAAATATGAATTTCTGTGGTAAATTCTTCTGGTCAAACAGCTCTTCCTAAGATATCTTCAAACTGTAAACCTTTTGGGTCATCATCTATTATTAATAAAGAGAAAATGATATCGTTATATATCTAAGATCTTATAAAAAACATTTRTATCTCAGATTTGGGTCTTCCCTCCTAAAAGCAACTCTCCCCAGGGAATCACCAATTAGAGGGTGGCACCCACAGGAGATGCTAATAAGTCCATTAGCATTTCATATTTTAATGAGGTATCTGAAGAGATTCATAAAACCCCTAAAAACTTGTGAAGCATAAAAAGTGGTGAAACAGTAAATAATTATGATGAAAGCTCAGTCACAATATGAAATATGGTAAGTGTCATGGTACTTCACAGGTCAGGTGGGAGCCCAGACCTACATGCTCTGTCCTTCATTAGGCTTCTGTAATTAATTCTTGGCACATGCTGATACAACTAAATTACATAGTGCAACCTCAGCTAGTACCAGCAGTAGCTTGTCAATGTTGTATGTATACACAACCTTTGTTTTAAATTGTTCCAGTCTGCTAAAAAGGGATTTTATTGCTGACAAACTTGAAGCAGACCTTACAAAAATTAAACCACAGCTGTACAACCAAATCACTGCTGTGGAGTGGAGGGTGTCACACAAAGAATTAAACTATGCATCATGACAGAAGTCCCAGCCCAGTGCTGTAGTCCAGGGGCCCAAGAAATTTCGGAATGTGTAAATAGAAAGAAGACAGCAAATGTAAGGAGAGTGGTGAATTCTGTGTCCTTCTGTATATGCACACAGGCTGAGGCATTTTCTGATAAACATGCTTGTCATATCTACCATACACTTCAGTCAAACCCAAGCTCTCAGGCTCCATATGAAGAAGTTTAAGGGTTTGTAATAGAGAGATCAGTTTGAGCAATACAGTAGTCACTTCTGCTCTTTAAATTTTAAGAAATGCCAAAGCACAGTACATTAATAGAAGGCAGAGCAGAAGAGCTTAGAAACTTTTCACATCCCTGTGAAAGAGCTTCTGCAAAACGCTTCTCATTCGACATGATGAAGAAAATTCAGAGCATTTCTATTACGTGCAGAAACTTATAAAAGAAATTATTGCTGAATTTAGTGTGAGTCTCTGCAGAGTATGTATTAAAATGTAAAACTTCTAGGATTGACAATTTTTGAGAAAAACATTAAAAATGACATTAATATTTCTCTGTCTCAAAGTTTATTAGTGAGGGAGAATACAGGAAGGAAATTACTCTCAGTGGGAGAAAATTATTTGAATTTTACTGGGTTGAAAGGAACCAGGAGTGTTGTTTGAATTATAATATAATTCTACAACCTGAAAGAAACACCTTAATAATAAATTTACGAGTTAAAAAGGCATTTAAGGGTTAATAAGGTCAAGACCTAAGCTAGCAGCAGTAGTGGGATCTGTTTGTTTCAACTCTATTAACAAGCAGTTGTCAGCGAGGTTTCAAGGCCACTTTTGAAGAAATCAAAGAGAATTCTGCCATGCTACTCAGCAAGATCTCTTTTTTTTTCCTGAACACCCTCTCCACTATTTTTCCATGTAATTCAATGGTTCAACAAACCACATTCCTGAACAATGTAARTATTCCTGTAACTGAGGCTCTCCATCACATAATAGCATAGCTTTCAGTACAAGCCTTTTGCATACTGCTCACCAAATTTCTAACCTGTAATCTTGGAATTGATTTAGTGTTGGACCACGATTTTAACCCCCAAGCTAACCCAGTTGCATGAAAGGAACAGCTGGCATTGGGTGGCATAATCCTGGGTTGAAGTTTTGCAATGATATACTTCAAACAGGGATTTAAATCAACAGGGCTGTATAGCTACACAAACCTTAACACTCTAAAGCTGAAAAGAGCTATTTTCCTACTGGTAGTTACTATTAGAGAAGGAATTCATTACAGGAAAAAGAGAGGCAGAAAGAGATTGTGTCTTCTGGTGTTCAATACCATCTATAACTACAGACATCATAGGAGGAGAAGGGAAATGTGGCATTAATTCTGAAAGGGCAGTAAGAAAGCATGAAAAAGCAGAACATTTTGGATTAAGAGAAAGAAGCAGCTGGTTTCAACAGAGATCTGGTTGCACTTTCTCAGTATGTCCTTCAAATTTCTCTTTTTTTTTTTTAAACTGATCCCAAGAGAAAGCAAGCCCTGTTAGCTGAAGCTCACTCCTACCCTCAAGTATTAGAAGGTGTGTAATAACTTTACAGGTGCAGAGGCTGCATGTGTTTGTGTTTATTCTTTATGTGCCAGTCAGCTGACACTTTTTTCCTATTGGGAATCCAAACCTGTTTAGAAACTGTTTACTGTTAACCCACTCTCTTTCTCGCTGGCCACACCCTGTCCTTTACATTTGATTCTGGTAAAAACCTGCATAACCTCAAGATATTTGATCTTTAAGAGATGTCTGGAAAGAGTACTATTTTCACATAGCCAAAATTCCCAAAAGCCTTTCCATCAGAAAATATACAAGATGATGTTCTGGGTGTAAGAAAAATGAGCCTTGGGAGACACTATGATTATCTGATGTATAAATATTAGTTTGAAGACTTTTGTTGAAGAGCAATGCAGAAATAATTCTGTAGGAAGCAGTGCAAAAAACACTTTTGATGAAACCACCAAGAGCAGGCAGAAACTGGGGGTAGGAGAGGGCAGGAGAATTCCCAATGAGTAGACATTTATCTATTTAGCCTTTGCTCCCACAGTTGTAAAAAAGTGAGAGTCTGAGAGCCACGTGGTATAGTAGAAAAGCTAGAATAGCACTGGTGAAGAACTGTCTTAAAAATAAGTAAGAAAATAACCAACAGCAACTGTGATTCAAACACATGACTTTTCCAATGATTGACAGTAACTCATGGGAAGAATATAATAGACGAGAATGGAGGAATTACATGGCACTACTCATCTCTTTGCCCATTCATATGCACTTAAGGGAACAGAAGCACAAAACCTCCAAACTCCAACCTTTTAAAAAAAKGTACTTCTATAAAAAAGCATCTTGCACATCAATATTACTGCTCTCCTCTCCCAAGCTTATGTCCTATTGCCTTTTTTGCATCTGGGTTTTCAGTTCAGGCTGACCAGCCACGGATGTGCAAGTATTACCAGGTAAAGGCATATAGAGGCAGGAGGGATGTCCCAGAATTTAGCATTTTCTACTGCAAGATCCACACTGAACCCTATCTGAGTCAGATCCATTTGGTTGCTGGCAATGCCCTGAGAAAAGACATGATAATCCAAAAACAGCTAAAAACTTTGACAGGGGCAAAAGACATTACTTACTAGGAAAATAAACTACCAACATAAGTAATGATTATTATTAAAATAAAAATTATCTTGCATGAATCACATTAGAGAAGATTACTGCTAAACTAACAAATGTAGTTCTGTTCACACACATTGCGATCCATCTGCTGGCAAATGCCATTTTTTCCCTTAAAAATCTAATTTCATAGTTATTGCAAACTTTATTTTGTAAAAGAAAGTTCACAGATGTACTTTGCTGATAACTTCATTAAAGCAAACCCGAACAGAATAATTAACAGCCTCTCTGGTCTCCCTCAACTATGTTAGCAATCATCGTTGGTAAAAGATCTGTTCGCATCAAAGAGATAACAGACTTTTCCCTCGAGACAATTCCATTAATGCCCAGCAACTGTTGACTGTATTGTGAGGAATGATGTCCTTGAAAAGTGTAAATGCACATCTGCTGTGGAAAACTTTTGATATTGTGTAAAAAAATGCTATTTATAATAGTAAATATTCAGTAAAACACTAAAAAGATTGTGTGCTTTTCCCATTTGCTTCAAATAAGAAAGAAAATTTTCAAGCAAGCAGTAAACCCCTACAAACTACTCTTATCTCTCTTGCCTCCTTTACCTACATAGAAAAAATAGATAAAATTAGTTAGAATTCACGTGTCTGCATTAAGTAGAATAGAAAACACTTCTGTATATCAAAGCAAGTTAGCTGTCTGTAGCCCACAACCTGGGTCCCACCAATTTTTAATAAAAAATAAAATTAAATGCTACTGCAAATTAGTAAGAATTAAAAGATCTGCTATTAAATCATATTATATGTGTAGTT
This sequence comes from Amblyornis subalaris, assembly GCA_018881555.1. Taxonomy (NCBI): domain Eukaryota; kingdom Metazoa; phylum Chordata; class Aves; order Passeriformes; family Ptilonorhynchidae; genus Amblyornis; species Amblyornis subalaris. The sequence goes on along the minus strand of JACAXG010000002.1, from coordinate 23,440,897 downwards.
GGAATATTTTTTTTCTGAAGCTTTTCAAATCTACCTGATGATAGGAAATACAGAGATATTGTAGCCATTTAACAATCCTACTGCTAGCCATCCCTTGGAAGGAGAAGCCAGGAGTTGCTTATTAGGTAACTCTGTCCACAGGTGACCTTTAAGCAATAAAAAGGAGTTTGTCTTCTCAAAATAAACAAACAAACAAAAAGTATAAGCTTTATGAAGTTAAGCTTGAGAACATAAAGCAATTCAAATCTCTTCTCAAAAATAGAGAGCATCTGTTTTAGCGCATCAGTTTTCAAAGGCACGTCTGCATTTATGTCAAAGGAATCAGGCCAATAACATCCTTGCACACATTAACTTATTTTGCAAACYGACCATATAATTTTTGGTTTTTGTCACCAGCATTTTCTGAGGAGGGCAGAAGTCCCAACGAGCAGTGACACCTGCACAACACATATTCCTCTAGTTATTGGAGCCATGGCACAGGCTGTACTGGAAATTCATTCTACATCCTTACACAGGGCCACAGGGGAGTAACTTCCTCAGCCTCTGTGCTCCCCCTATAGCTGCCTCCTCAGCCCCCAGGGAAAGGGGGCAGCTGAGCTACTGCTATGGCAGGCAAACAGAAGACTGGCTAATCTTCCTTGCCAACAGGGTTTGGAAACTGAGGCGATATCAAGAGAGGGCTAACAAGAGTTTTAGTCTGTCAAACCAACACCTTCTTCACAAGCACCTCGAGAACCCCTGTCTGGCTACTCGACCCCCCCAGTCCTGCAGAAATCCTTTCACCCACTTGCTCCTGGCCTGCGCTGGGGGGCCTGGTCACACTCTGACCACAGAGCCCAGAGCCAGCCCTACCCTGCTGACCAATGCTTCTGTGAGGACTGTGCACCACAGGTGTCTTGGCAGAGAGAAAGACTCCGCTTTGAGAAGTTACTGTAGAATCAGAGAGCCAACAGATTTATGTTGAGGACTGGAAATTACATTTAAATGGGTGTATAAAAATAAGAGAAGGGAGTAATTTGAGGAGAAGAAAGATAATTTTCTTTGTCTACTTTATTCAGGGAACACCAGTGTGAATCAGTGATGGTGCTAAATGGCTGCAAAACCCAGTATTTTATCCTGTTATTGGTATAGCAATACAAAGGACATGCCACTGTCACAAGAGATAATAGCATTTAAATGGCATATTAAGTGCTGTTATAAAATACTCTTGAGTACAAGGTCGTGTCAGTCCCTCAGAGAATACTTTCTTCATGTAGGTTTCCATGCTTCAGGAGAGTTTTAAACGTTTCAGACAAATCTACTTCCAACTTATTCTCTATAACTGTTCCTGACATACTCTGATAATAGCTGTGATGGGTTTGCATCTGAAGACTTTACAGCTTGCCTTCTTTACTTACTGAATCTTGTGCTGAATTTGTAATGCTCCTAAATGTCTTATACCACAGTTTCCTCTGGAACAGATGAATGTCACAAACATGTGATGACCTAACAAAAGGACTGGGCAGAAGGAGAAGGTGGGTGAAAAATAGAAATTAACTTTAATTGCACAGTAGTTGTATAAAAGCAGAGGAATGCAAAATGACAGAAGTAGTGTGTACTCTGCTTTCCCCCTTCCTTTGCCGGACTACCGTCAATTGATAACAYAGTCATTCTGCCAGCAGTAAATATGAGCTAGGAAACATGAGCTGTATGATTAAGGCTGGACAGGCCACACCAAGGCTTCATATTCCAAGCCCAAAGGAACAGATTTCTTGCACTGAGAGAGTGACCTCAACTTCATCCTGTAGAAACAATTCATCTCACTTTAAACCTAAACATTAAGAAACACTTCCTCCTATTGCAGACAAAATGAATACATGTCAGTGACCTGGTGGAAATATATCTAGCCTTCAACCAAATTATTCTGTCTTCTCTTTAAGTGCAAAAGTCCAACAATAAGATATTGTATGCACTCTGTTGTTTAAAAGGCAGAGACAAGAGCAAATGCTCTGTTAATTAAGCTTTTTGTATCTCATTCAGAAACTTCCAAAAATGTCAAAAAAGCCATTCTTAATTATCACATACTTCAACTCATCTTTTGAATTTAGCATTTTATTATCCTGTTGAAGGATTCAACACTGCTATTGACCGTACCTGTCAGCTGGCTTTGCTGAAACAGCTCTTTGGTGTTTTCATCTGTGCCTGCTAAAGGAGATTAACACCATCACTGAAGATACAACGAGCTTTAACTCAGAACACAATAAATGGTTCAATAAATATATATTCAGTTGAAAGCAAACATGCATGAAAGGGGCAATTTTCAGGACATTCTACTTTAAAATTAAGATAATCGCTGTAAAATATTGTGACTCTGCCCTTTTTTTTTTGGCAAAACAATACTGAGAACCAAGTCACTACACATACACATGAACTTTTTCCTGTGTTTTCATTTCATCTATTCTCTGCTGATCCCCACTGTAGCATGGCAGAGCAATAAAATTCACTATTTCTACCTAGCAAGTAATAGGGAAAAACCATTATTTTTGGAGGACACATTTATGGGGTGGAGACAGAGAAGCAAATTCTCATTGGGCACCATTATAATGATATATATGCTCATTAATTAGCCCCAAAAATGAAGTATCTAAATTTAAAATATTTTACAACTTAAAGAAAATGTAAAAACAAATATAGGATGTTTAAGACAAAAATCCAGACATCTAAGTGTTCAGATCATAAAAAAATGTTTAGAAAATTGTAGCTTTAATCACAAAAATATTTACAATGGTAAACCTGCAACTTGACAAGATCATTGAAAAATGCAGAATGATATGCATAATAAATTATGCAGAAGCAATCTGAATTACTAACAAAGTGCATGGTTGGAGAATTTTTAAGCATTAACACAAAGTATTTGTGCACAGTAGAAGTTCTTTAACACCACACATCGAATCAGACAACAATGTGACTGGACATAAAAATTAGCAATAATACTAAAAATGGAGCAATTCAGGGGGGAATCTATCAGCATAGATCTTAGCTTCAAAATTAAATTATTCACTCTCGTATGCTTATTTCTATTCCCCATTTCCTTGCTTCATACTCACAGAACAAATTTTGAGGTTTTAATTTTTACTGGTTTTCCAATCTCTTGTACTGTCCATCTTAATTCTTTTCTAAGGCATGAACACATGACCGCAAAAATTTCTTTTTCTTTTAAAAGTTTTTATTTTACTTAGAACTAAGCAATTTAAGCAGTGATGTACATCTAAAATTAAGATTTTGTACATGTAGAGATGATGCAATGGTTTGACAATTATAAAAGCATTCTTGCAAGAGTAACAAGGGTCAGGGGAGAGGAGGAGAAAAAAGTTTTTTACCACCATTTCTGTTCACAGTATTGACAAAGGAAAATAAAATAATAAAAATCAAAACACCTGCCCTGTAACCTTGATTTATAAGGCTGTACTTGAAAAACAGATGTACTGTTTCCAGTGCATACCTARTTATGTAGTTCAGACAAATAGCAAGAGTCATAAAGTCCAAAAAGGGTAAAACAACATTATAGTCTGATGAAAGGAACAGCATTGCTTGGACACACTATAGGATTTGGACAGCAAAAGCCACTTTCARAGTGCCACAAGGAGACAAAAGTCAAGAGATAAATGCTCCTGGCCTCTATTGTAATATTTTGTAGCAACTCTGTTCAATTAAAATATTAATTACCCCATTACTAAAACCAAGAACACCCAAAGTAGTTAGCAAGGCTCTCAACAGAAGAAAAGGTGCATGGTAACATAAAATAGAAACCAATTGCAGGAAATTCAGAAGCAGACACTGCTCTAAATAGAGGGTTACAATTGTTTGATTTAGATGTGCACACAGGAAGTGTTTGAGTAAAGAAGAAAAACAAGAAAGCTAAYTCTTGAAAAGCAAGCTCACTTTTTCTTTCCCTGCTCTTAGATTTCTCACCAGCTACCGGAGAAGCAAAGACCACTAACCCTTTCAGCTGAGGGTCTGTGGTTTTTGTTTGTTGTTTGGGGTTTTTTAGTCTGCCTGGAAACTCCACTCAGAGTTCCACCCAAAAAAGTGGGATTTAAGGGGAAATGTGACCATGGCTGAACTTGGAGAAACTATGATAATCTTCTGAAGCCTTAAAATATTCAGTCACACTGAAAGTTCCCCTCTGTGTGCACATAGGTTGTTGGAAAAATCACTTGCCCGACAACAATGTTTTTCTGTGTGTTTCTCCTTTGAATGGGTGTTCTCCAACAGCCAGTCAGACTGGTTCCTGCCCTGTCCCTCAGCCATGTCATTCCTAACACCCAGTCTAAGGACAAATTGTCGTCTCAGTATTTAATAGCTATGGGCCTGGTTGATCCAGGGCTAGAAGTTTTAATAACACCCATGACAAGAGTCATGATTAATATGGTCATACACAAAAGGAAATATTCTTCATTTCCCAGCTTTTTAATACACCAGACACCTTAGAATCAATAGATTTCATAGTTTTATGTGTCAGTTCTGATTTGCTAAGCCCAAGAGAGATGGAATACAATTATTTCCTAAAACAAAACCAGAATTTTTCATGAAGTTTAACTGCAGAATGTTTTGGGGTTCACTGGAGGGAACAGTACTGCTACTATCCTGCTTTCCCACGACCCAACAACATATTTCTGCCTTCCTCAGAACTCCTAAATCATCAAAATACACAAAGTGTAGCTACTTTCATAACCTCTGAAGATCACTGGAAGTCTCAAGAGAAAATCATTTATTCTGCGAGTTTTCAGTCAGATTTTTTGATCAAAGAGATTATGATGTAAAAGCTCAAGTGAACTCCCAAACCTTTTGAGTTTCACATGTCAGTTTTCCTGGAAACACACAACCACCATCCTCTGCTTCATCAACAGCATGATAAAACTCAGACTGGCCCAAGGGTTTGAACCTGCATTGTCCCTTCTATACAACCATTACTTTTCAAAAGGTTTGAAGAAAACGAACCATAATACAAGCTGTAGAACTCTTGAAATTTTTTCTGAACTTTCTACTCTTTTTATAGAAATATCCAATTGAACAATATGGTATCACAAAAATTTATTCTAGCTGAGGTAATAAAGAATCCCACTTCTTGTGTACACAAGTTATTACATGGCTGTCTGTGACCTGCTTATAACTGAATGTCTCATTGTAGCTCACAGCAATAGGACAAGGTGTATACCCAATAAAAAATAAAACTATTCCCCTGTTCGGGTGTGACACTGCCCCATGTGGTACAACCGTAACACTGTGCACACCAAACTAACATGTAAGTGAAGAGTGAAAAAGAAAAGATGAAAAATACTTTAGGGAGGACTATTTTCTCCATAACTGATGGAAAACAGTTCTAATGATGAGATAACTTGAATGCCATTCAATGAACTGCATCCTTTGAATTACACAATTCAGCATTACACAAAAGGTGACCTTTTCAGTATGCTTTATGCGAGCTTCAGTATTCTTTATGCAAGCTCCCTGGATGTTCAGACCCTTTCCCCCAAAGGTTGGTCTGGTTATAATCAGGAAGGAAAAAAGACAGCAAGATATTCTACAAAAGTTAAAATGTCCAGACCTATTCAGTCTCTTTGTAGCTGTTTTTTAAGTTTTATTTCAGAACAAGGACTGTTTCCAAGAAGCAGCAAATGCTCTGGTTTTTGGAAAAATCTCTGCCTAAAAGAATTCACGTCAGACTGATATGCATTTAATTATGTGCTTTTGAGAGCAAGAACTGAAGTTTGCAAAAGGTTGGGTAACCTGCCTCTGGGAACAGTCTGCCACAAGCGTCTGGACAAACTACTSAAGAAGTTCTGTAATCCAAAGAATTAAAAATCCATACTGTGCGTGGCTGTGTCTCATGGTACGATGCCTAAACATCTAAAAAGGTACAAGTTTTCAATTCCCATGAAGGCAGCTGAGGAATTCTGTGATGTCTAAGGGCTCAGCACACATTTCTTTGCAACAATAGATGAATAGAGGGGAGAATTGAGAACAGTCATATTAAATCTTCTTTCCTAAGAAYGAAATAACACATTTACCTAGATATCATGTGTTCAGATAGCTAAAACAAAAATATTATTTTTAAATTGGAACGAACATTAAWTCAAAAGCTGATATTTCAATCCCTGAAACAGAAAAAAACCTCTACAATCAAACCAAAAAAAACCCTTTCCGCAACAATACTTTCTTGTGTGATTATCCACACCAAAAACTAGGCCTGATTTTTGTTTTTTTCTTTTTATTGAGGCTGACTCATGGTTCATTTTGATTTTCTGCCTGCTCCAGTTTCTTTCATCAGGATTTATATTTTTATGCTCAACAGTTGATCTTTCAGCTGTATATAATTTTAAAATTACACAAATTTACTTTTACTAGACACTTTAGACCCTCACATTTTACAAAACATGAGCAAGCCATATCACAATCTGAAGACACATCAAAGTGCTGTAAACCTTTTAGTTCTGGGTATTTTATATGCTTCTCCCTTCCTTCTAGCTTTCCTCCCTTCCCAAATGAAATATGTATTATTCTCACAGGTGTTTGTCAGCAAGCAGAACACATCTATCAATTTAACAGTTGAGAAAAATTGGTATCTACCTTTCCCACCCATTCTCAACCTACAGACCTAGGTCTTTTCCAAAGAATTGAACTGAATTTCTAGATAAAGACAAAGAGAATCCAACGGGAGATCTTTCAATCAACTTTTTTCCCAAAGGTGATCTTTATTTTCCTTCGTTTCTCTGTTTCCACACTTCTGCTTCCAAGTGAACAGTACTTTAATTCTGTCAAAGATATTTCATTTGCCATATTCTAACCACCCCTCCAATCAATTTCTTCTTGGACTTCAGTTGCTGCATATCCTGCTTAGCATTCCTCATTTACCCAAACTATAGATAATCATCATTAACTCTGTCTCATTTTGCCCTAATTTTTTTTTTTTTTTTTTTTTTCTCAGAGCATAACAGGCAAAATATTCCAAATTACATTTGTCAGCTCTGAAGTTGCAAAAGAGGCACATGGTGTGACTCTTGGGGATGTCCTGTGCAGGACTAAGAGCTGGACTCAATGATCCTCCTGTGTCTCTTCCAACTAAAAATATTCTGCAGTTCTGTGAACTTATATTCTATCTAAACTGTTTACTTTTCCCAGTTTCTTCTGCTTTATAGTTTCTGGGTATAGCATATAACACAAAACTAAATTTAAAATTTTACCTCAAAGCATGTATCAATGAAAATGATTGTTCCTCCACTCACAGAAATAAAAGRGCTGCCACTCATTCATACATAAAGAAAGAGATGCAGGCCTTATTTTCCAGCTGTATATTAAAAATAAAGTCAGTGGAGCTTAATACTATTTATAACCAGTTTATACTAACATGAGAGGGCATTCAGGCTCCCACACTCCCATACTTTTTCCCTCTCTCTGCCCCACCTCATACCAGAACTAAAAATACATTAAAAAATTGCACCTTCACTAGCCACCCAAGAAACCAAATAACCAATTTCACAAGAGTAATGGACATTTAAAAAACTTGGAGCAAAGCTGCACCTTACATTGCTTTCTTAAAATAAGGCAAGCAATTGCTTTTAGGACATACCCTCRCACACCCTTTGCTACAGTACATCTCTGCATCCTCCTCACAGACACTGGTTCTCTAGAGAGAGCTCTCAGCTGTTTGCTCATATTTCACCTTCTCTCTTTCAGGACCACCCCCAGAGAGAGTACTTATGAATGGCATTCGTTGCATCATTGCTCTGAGGTCAATCAACATTTACTATCAACACCTGACAGCACAGTCACCACGGGTGAGTATTATTAGTATTTTAAATATCCTGTGTAAGGCTGTTGAACTGAGATCTCCATTTAAACACATACTCTGTTTTCCCTTCTAGTTCTAAAAGTCTTTTCAATATGACAAGCTAACCWGTAGGAAGACTGAATATAAAGATTAATGAACAAAACAGTATTCCATCTGCCTTACTTTTAGCAGCATCTCACCTGTCTTACCTTTAAGACATTAAGAGAATAGATTCCCATGTGTTTATAATGGATTGTTATGAAGTTCAGATCTTCTTGCTTAGGCAAATAGCAAATATTAATTAAGATCACTTTCAGTGACCACTAGATAGTCGCCATCTTTGAATGCAGAAAAAACTTGGCCTGTTTAGCTGCAAAAGGAAAGGTACTTGTAAACATAACCTGAAGTAGCACGCTGGTCAAAAAGGAAAGGTGAGATTGCTAGAACTTCTTAAGGAGCAATGCTGTCCACTGACCTCATGAAATCTTGGAATATTAAACAGCCTGTGTTTGCATAACAGAAGTGATTTTGAGACTAATAACTGGATATTGTTTCTCTAGCCATGGTTTTTAGCTCTCTAGYGAAAGTCACAACTGTAGGCAGATTAAACAGAAAATATAAGATATTGTTGAGGTAGACAATATTGAAAGTATTAAGAAGCAATTGATGAAGTACTGAATTTGAAAAAATAAACTAAATCCACACAAGACTGTTAGACAAAATGATGCAGATAAAAACTTCTATTTCAAAAGTCTTCTCCTAAGAGGAAATGCTAAAGTATCTCACCATGTTCCCAGCTAATAGCTACTGTTTAGCAGTATATCAAGTCTGTTGCATTTCTGCTGCTTCTCAGTATTCTTCCTGGCCTGCTTCTTAGAGGCAAGTCAATGAATTGCTTCCAAGAGAAAAATGAAGCTGCTTTCCCTCCCACAGATACTTAACATGCTTTATATCCRTACAGAGAAAGACACACTCACTCAAGAGAAGTAGGGGGTTGAGAAAACTGTTTATTCTCCCAAGAATGTTCCATATCTCAAGGACCAGAAGCAGCAACACAAAGTTAGACAGGAGCTAAATCAGGAGAGAAAAGCACATGCACAACAGCACAGTTTCTTTTACCTGTTTGCAATCCTGAGGATACGCTTAGACAGCAAGAAGTAACARTGAGAGACAATTAATTCCCTCTTCAGCTTCAGGAAAGAGCTGTCAGTTACATTCAGCAATTAAACCTGATTCTATATCACCTATTCTAACATGAATGTGGAGGAAAATTAGTAGCTGTATTTGCATCATAATGTATTGTGCTACCACACTGGCAGAATTCCAAACAGACATTTACTAAAACATTTTATTAGCTTTGAGTCTGAAATATTTTCAGTAGAAGTGTAAAGCCTGCACGGTGAAAAAACTACCATTTCAAAATAGTCCACTTTAGACTTAAGCTCTCCAATATAGCCTGGAGGAGARCTAGGACTGAATGCCAGCAGATGTTTTGAAGATACCTAGGTATTTATGAAAATTCAACAAAAGAGGCTTCATGCTGAATGTAAGAATGTAAGCTCATGCCTCTTTTTTTTTTCTTTTTTTTYCTTTTCTTTTTTTTTTTTAAGTGATGAGATGAGGAAGACTACAGAGTTTAAATCGTGGAAAATGATTGCTAAAAAGTTTTCATCCTTTGAGATAAGGAGCACACTCCACATATTGGTGGCCACAAGATTCAGAATACAAATTCCTGGTGGGATTTCAGTTTATTAAGTTCTAAATTAGAAAAAGGGCAAGAAATAAGATTAACTGAAGCATGACAACATCACTACCACCAGCAATCACTCATCACTTGCTTGCTATCTTGTAAGAAAGAAGAGGTAACCAGGAGAAAAGGGATGCTATACTACAGGCAGTATTTAACTACCCGTATAGTAGTCACCACTTATTTACACTTTTGGCTGCGTTACCCAAATTGTTCATCACTACAAYATTTCTTTGTCAGTACTACCTGTTCCTTCAAAGCATGAGGTCATCTGGGGGGTGTGTGAGGAGTGGTGGTTCATTTGGAGGTTGGCAAACAATCCCTAAATATACTAAGCAATATCTTTTTCATCGTTAAGGTGACATACTATATTGCTGGCACCTAAAACTTACTGTAGAATTATACAAACATAAACATGTTTTCATTAGAAAGAAAACAAATCTTAAATTAGATTAGTTTATACAGTTTAAGAGAAAAACAAACAAACAAACCCCCCTAATATTTATTTGTCTTTATTTATATCCTGTAATCTGGATTTAGTCCAGYCAGTTTACATCTAGATTCCCACCTTCTCTGCTCACAGGTGAAGATTTCATAAGGCCAGCTTCCAGCTGAGGACCAAAAAGAGTTTAGTATTGGAAATGCTGAAAGACTGCAAGGTACTGGCATAGAACAGAGAAAAGAAAGATGACGTGGGGAGAGTGCTGGAAGCAGCACAACAGGAGATGAGCATTAGTTCTGCAGATGTGCAGTGTCAGTTGTCAGGCTTATTTCAACATTTCACTGCATCAAAGAAAAAAGTTTTGTACCCAGCTGAGTGGCAAATAAGATGGGAAACTTGTACACAAACCATCCTGGACTTTTAAGATGTGGGTCTGCTTTGAGCAAATGAGAAAAAGAAAGGATTTTTCTTTCTCCCTCAAGATCAAAACAAAGATTTTAATTGCCAAAGTTGATTATCAAATAATTTTGACCTTTACCACTGCTGTCTAATCTGAAATAAATAGCTTGAAGCACAGCTGGTGAAAGCATGCTGAAGTTCGTGAACTTTAATATATACCCACTGATTTTTTTCGTCCTAGCAGTTGCTGGTTCTTTAATTTAAGACATAATACTAAGTGTCAGATATAAGCATGCTCATACCAATAACCACACTAAATGACTGGGTGATATTGTTTGGTTTGTTTGTTTCCTTTTTTGCTTGTTTGGTTGCTTTTTTCGGATATAACCCACAGTCTGTTGGTGTGATTTTTCATTGAAAACACATGTACTCTCCAAATTCTGATTTTCATTCAAATCTAGTGTCACAAACTGCTACATATGATGATGATGGTACATGTCACCATACTCAGCCTCTGGAAYAGTGAGTCCCGCAGAGCAAAAGCACAGGGCAGCCATTTAGAGAACAAAGTTTTTTAAAGATGCAAATGACTGAGTCTGTTTGAAAGGATATCTGAAAGCAGAGGTAGCARCTGCTTGGCAAGTGAAGGCAAGAAAAATCCTCCTCTACTATAGGGCAGAACATGTTTGTTCAAGAAGAAAGAGTTGAGGAAGGGATACAAGTATTACAAAAAATAAAAAAGAACTAAAAAAAGTTAAAATCTAGGTAGGCTAGTTTTCGTAACTACAGATGTGAAAACAAAGCCAGACATCTCCACTTGCATCCATTCCAATGGGAGAAATACCAAATCTGCCTAGGTGATAGTGCAACACTTGTGGGCTGGATCACATGATATGGGCCCGTGAGGAGACACCAAGTGCTGCTGCATGTCACAACCCTTTATAGCACACTCCCTGAGACACGGGATTCCTTCAAGGCASACAGGCTGCAAGGAGCAGCACAGCTCAACTCACCTCCAGGTGTGTGACATTCAGTYACTCCAAATGGCTTGTATCAATCTCCAGGTGACCTGAAGCTCCTCAGGTTCTCTAAGGGGAACTTTAAAGCCCAGRTGAAGTTAACACATATGCATAGAATTGTAGATGTTCTACATTATTATTTTTTTTTTATTCATTCTATTCTCAAGTCTTTGGGCAAGAAATTAGAGAAGATCCRGTAACTTTCAGTTGAGCTGTACTGGTGTTTATGTATCAGAGGAAATTACACTGTGCTTGAAGGGACCAAAAGCAAGTATTTTTGTTGCAAGAAATTAAGAGGCGGAGGAAAGTCCTCTCATCTCTTCTCAGCTCCATTATGGGTATAAGCCCATTATGAGTTATTGCAATTTTGTTCTTCATTATGCGGAGAAAGCACCGAAAAATAGAAAGAGATGCAAGAATACACARTGAGTGCAGATTGAACAGAGTAAGAAATGAYAAATGGAACAATACCTGCTCAGAGCTGGAGGCCAGTTAATACTTATGTGCTGCACACAGTCTTTTGCTCACAGTCTTTTCTTACCTGCAAAGACTCTCCAGGTAAATGGAGTCTTATACATGCTAAACTTCTTAACTGTACTTAATGCAGTTTCATCATCTTTAAAACGTGTGAGTCCCCAGATAAATAAAAACATCTACGTGGTCTTTGGAAGCTTTTTTCAAACACCTACACAAGTCATATTGACATATTTCTCCAATAAATCCCCAAGGAAAACCTCAACACCTACTGAAACTCAAGGGTTGCACTTTACTGATAAAAATTGAGGAACAGTTCAGAGACCACATTCCTGCCCTCTAAATTTTTACTGTGCCAGCTTGTAACATCAAGGAGATGAGAAGGGGAYACAGATTTCAAGAAAGAACTGTTAGCCTGCAAGTGAACACTTCAATACCACACATGACAGTTTTCATAAGAGATAGGAACTCCTTCAAATATTAGAAATATCGCTATACTTCAATGAAAGAAGAGCATTAACTCAGTTACCACGTTGGCTAAATTCCAGTTCTGATGATTACATTCTTAAACCTTCATTCTCCATTGCCAGTTTTACTGGCTGTAATATATGTTACGTTCATATATTTTAGTACCATCATAGTAACTAAATACGCTCGAAAAGCCCTTAAACTTGTTCTGTGAAGACACAGGTCTTCCTTGGAGGCATCAGTTGTTTTCTTGCTCACTAGAATGGGACTTGGGAGAGGAACTCCAAGATATGGTAGTTAGACCTGTTGTCTGCATTTAAACAAGCTCTGGTGATGATTCTCTGCTAAGAGACATTATAATTACTAGATTAGATTGGTTTGGGACATACATGCTCCTAAGTCTCTACATCAGTTTCTGATTAAAGCTTCTACCTTCTTCATGGAGTGACAAAGATATGATAAAAACAACATGAAAACTTTTTACCTGGTGTCAGCCTCAATTTCACAGCTGCAACTGGTACACAATAGAGGGCTCACTGCCTCCATATGCAATTTTTCTTAGGATATATACTATGGCTAAAAGACATCTCAAGTTTGTATTAGGTTTGCACAGCCAGGTTTTGGTAGCAGGGGGACTACAGGGGTGGCTTCTGTAGGAGCTGCCAGAAGCTTCCTCCATGTCCAGCAGAGCCAATGCCAGACAGCTCCAAGACAGATCCACCACTGGCCAAGTCTGAGCCCGTAAGAAATCGTGGTAATGTGGTATGTTTATTCTAAAAGAAAGATGTAGGTTCAGAAGCAGAGTCTCTGTGATCACACAGTGTTGCACTGGTGCTCATACAGCAATCATTTTTCTGCTTCCATATCACAGCATGTGTCATTTCACTGTGCACTCTGAACCAAATGCGGTGGGTCATCATTAATTCAGAAATCAAGATTTGTTTTCTTTAGCTAGTCTGTTGAGTGAAATGGAAAAATGATTGCTTCTAGTCTCTGCATCAGGTTTTGATTAGGGTTTGATTTTGTTTTGTTTCTGCACAGAGAAACAGACTGGAAAATTGCAAATAATAAATGACATTCAATCGTTATTGTGCTATTTTCCCATTCAACACAGTTTTGAGGTCTTCAGTGTAAGATATCAAGTTCATTTCGATCCTTGGTCTCATCAAATATTCAGTAGTGTTTAAGACTGCACGGGTAAACTTACTCTGTTCTGCCTAGACATTTCTTGCATTGTTAAAATGAAGCGTATCTATCAGAAGAGTTAATGGACTTCTGAGCAAAAATGCACTGGGACCACCACACTGGAAACAGCAGCAAATGCAGATACCCAAGAATAAAATTATCTGTCACAACTAGTATAGGAGTAGAGCTTCTAAGTCCCATTCATTAGAGTTTGATTTGTGCCCCAAAGCATGATCACTTGATCTTTTTTTTGAAAAGAGAGTCTCTTTAAAAAAATATTTTATATGGATAACAATATTCACAGATCAATAGAACTGTATCTGTAATGATGTTATTACAGTGAGTTTTATGGCTTAATCATGCACTGACTTAAAATAGTTCCTTTTAAATGTAAAGCCTTTCAGTTTCAGTGAGCGTTTCCCTGTTATTGTGTTATAAAAGGATGCAAAGAGCAATCTTTTTGACCCTTTTCCCCCACAAATCTTTCCTTGTGTAAGAAAAGGAGACCGTCTGTGGGATTTTTTAGTTTCGGAGGTTTTTAAAAATTATTTTATTTTTTATTTTTATTGTGTTGCACACTCCAGTTACTGCTTTAAATCAAGCAAGTTTTAATCTGTCCCTTACCATTCCCTTCTTACATGGATGCCGCTCCCCATCTCTCATTTCCCTTACTGCTGTACAACTTCTGTGAACGGTTTTTCCCACCTCATATTTGGAAGCAGCAGAGAACCCTGACAGCTAAGGWGTAGGCATTACTTTTTCATATACTATTTGTATAGCTCTTCATTTTAGTATTTCTTGTTTTCTGGAAGTATTCAGTTTAAAATCCACACATATATGTAGCTATAAACAGGCATTACTRTGTAGGAGACTGGCCAAGGACAGTTTTTTAATTTCTATTATCATCTGTACTTCAAATGATAGTTGAAGATTTTAGTGGGCAGAAGGAAGAAAAAAAAGAAAGCAAGAAAAGGGAAGGGAGTAATTTCTGCATGTCTCCACCCTGCCCTGATTTCTTCCTAGCTCACTGCAGACTAATGCTTTCTACAAACTCTAAAAGGAGTATCTTGACAAAAATATCTTGTGATAATACTTTGCCAACAAAAGCTCTTGGGCTCAAGCCAAGCACAAAGACTAATTGTCCARCTTTGAAGTAAAATACTCCATCACTTCTCAAGCTCTTTGTTCCGCTTSAGAAAGGGTTCAGAAGTTCTGAGGAAAGTAATGTCCAAATGCAACTCAGTTACTTTCTATCACATACCAGTAATTCAACTCTTTCCTTGTTTTCAAATCTATTCTTAACTATGCAAGGAATAAGCTCTACTATTTTAAACTGAAAAATGCTGTATCAATCGACTCTGATGAASAAAGTGTCATAGAGCCTCCAAGGATTAAGACACAGTGAATAAGTACTGTGTATGTTTCAGGGAGAAAAATAGACCAGGATATATGGGACCTCAGTTCCTCTTCATCCTCAAAATACGCCATTGCATAAAAAGCTTGTTCTGGGATCTAGAATCAATCTCAAATCTCTCTTTGAGGAATCCTGACCAATCTAGAAGTGCAATATTTTTAAATAACATTTTTTTTTCTGTTTTTACTAAGATTTTTTTTCTTTTCTAATTATTGTAGCCATATACAATGGGGATAATATGGAAATATTGAATGGGACTTGCTTCTAGGGGTCTTGCTTCTTCTTGCCTGCAGACACACCTGGGTTGAGAGGTCCAAAATACCCACTATACAATAAATAGAGATTCACAATAGCTATCTACTTGCTGTATAAAACATGTACAGGATTTGTAATATAGTATGGATATATTACCCTAAATTTGTTAGTGAAGACAATTATTTCCATTTCTACTTAGATAACATCAAGAAAATGGGAACAAATAGTCTGCAATCTTGATAGTTTATAGAGRAAAAAAAAAAGTGAATAAAGTAAAAGGTGTTCCTGCTTTTCTAAATATTAGAAATGACCATAGGAGAGGGACTGCTTTTTATAGTCTCATGTTTTATGTGTCATTTGAGCCATCTGGCTGGCAGTCAGAGCAACTAAACTGTCATTCCCTTCATCTCCACAAGAGAGGAATATAACCTGATTTTTCTATCATAATGTGTACTGATGGAACAAGACATAAAAGCTTTTACCTGGAACAGAGCCTGGGAAGACCCCAGTGACTGCTTTTATGGCATTTCAACTCAGTTTCTGAACGGGAGCAGTTGGCCAGCCCAGAGCTGGTGACAGCTCTTTGYTGCTTGTCAGAGAGGAACCTGACAAGCAAGGGCAGATGAGAGGTTCAGCTACAACGTTTTTACTGAACCTAAGCCAAGATTTCTGAACTGTGACATGGAGGTTTATCTGGTCAGAACAGTCAGTTCAAGATTTCAACCTATACAATGTTGCAGAACAAAATTCATGTTCATCCTCCCTACTTCTCCATCAACAGGATTACGCTCCCACACAGCTGTCTGAGRAAGGTTATCCTCTCCCTTACACACCCTTAAAAGTAGGTAACCGTTCCTGACGTGCTCATTCCTTAAGACTACAATTTTGTCCTATACAGAAAATATTTACCTGGAGAATACTGAGCAACCTGTATTTTAGATGGTGGGGCTACAGCCTTTGCCTCATTGTTTTCTGTGTTGCACAGGTTGTCCRGCAAATCTAATTTAACTTTTGAGATAATTTGTTTCCTTTCCTCATTTTCCCTGCCCATGAGTTGCAGTTATAGGTTGCAGACACTGTGTAGTGAAGTTCCAGAGTGGTGCTGAGCACCAGTGGGTTTATCCCAACCTGTGTGTTGTAATCTAGACAGATCTCTAAGAAAGATGATCTACTGTAACCTTCAGCCTTTGCCATGACATTTATAGAAATTATGAATCTGTGTCCAAACCATTTATTTCAGTTCTGTAGGTGWTATACGACTGAATAGTTTATATTTTCAAGTCCATCCTCAAAACCAATCCCTATCTCTGCCCATGACACCGCATCTCTCGCAGCAAAAGGGATTCTCTATTCRTTAGTCCCACATGTCCTTCTGCTGGAAGGTTCTCGTTAACAAAGCATTATCTCAACCTTTCTTTTCAAGGAGGAACAAGAGGATGGAGAATGTAATCCCCTTTATTTGAAATTCTGCCATCTTACACACTGGCTACAAATAACCTGGTTTGAAAAGTAGCATTGGGAACAATTACTGGTGCTTGCAAGTGTGAAATAAAATATTTCAGACTGATGATTCAAGCACAGAGAATACCAACACCACATGGGSGGTGTGTCCTGACTTACTGTATATAGAATTCAGTTTTCTTGATATACACAGTATTATGCATTTGCACCCTCAGCACCAAAGGTTTATAAAAATCTTGCTCTTTACATCTGTTAGTATGTTTCCCAGGTAATTTCCATGGACGATCTATGTTTTATTAAAATACATATATGCAATGCTATTGTAAACAGAAAGGAAAGTTACATGCACAATAGCTAGAAATTAACAATAAGAAATTGTGCACAAGCCCCACATTGCTTTACAGACTTCAATACACCTTTTAACTTTCTTTTAGGTAGGATTAACTGCTTCRTTTCAAAGAGARAAGAGGCTGGTTTAACAGGCTGTTCTGAGACACTGGAATAGTTCTTACAACCACATTAGTAACTATATAAAGAAAGACTAAGAAATCTTTTAAAACCTTGGGAACAAAGTTCATATCATCAAAACCTGGACTGTATTAAATGGGCAAATTTACAGAGGCAATCTTAATCACTGAAGGCAAGGAGTGTTCCTCAGAGGACTTAAAAAGACTTTAATTGGATTCTTGCCAGTACTGCCTACAGAGAGGAAAAATCAGAGCCTGTGAGAAATGCTCACTGAGGAGAAGGCCTGAATCATTATAGCTATGAAAAGAAGAAAACAGATATTAAAAGAAATTAAAAAAAAAAAGAAAGAAAAAAGACTATGAGAAACACAGAAAAAGAGAAATTAGCATAATTGCAGCTGGATCAGATGAATGTGGAATGGGAAAGATAGTTTTGCTCACTGCTCAAAATGTACAGAAATTTGATTCCATTTAAATTGAGGGGGGAAAAAATCCCCAAATTTCAAACTTTGCATGAAAGCAAGCAGAGCTACTGAGGATAGTGTCACAGTCCTGAAGCCCACAGCATCATCACAGCCCTGAAGCCCACAGTTTGGAGGCAGCATGCCTGCTGGTTGCTCAGAACAGGACTCTGGAATTACAGCTCTAGAGAAGAACCAGCAAGAGCAGAAACAACATTCCTGCCAGGAAAGCTGATTTATTGCAGGAAACCTGTCTGAGACTCACTGAACAGCTGAAACTAGAATCAAATTGTTTTATGGAAATTATTCAAACAACTACCATCCACTTTTCCCCCCACTATCTCTAGCCATGTTTCTGGCACTCCACTGCGAAGAAAGAAATAATATTAATTAGGTATAAAAGTTTCCAACAGGAAAATTAATAAGTCTGAGGACTATAATATCCTAGTAACGTGTGGGTAGTAAAGGGGAACATAAAGGAGAACATATCCATGACTCTTGGGTTTCCTACTCTTGCACCATGGTCCCTCTAGGAACAACTAGGGTCTAATAGATTGTGTAAGAGAAGTTACTCAAAAAGTTTACAGAAATTCCCTCCGTGGGAGCAACAGTGGACATGTCTGGCTTTCATCTTGCCTCCCTTGATCTCCTTGTTTTCCCTATCCCTCTCATTTGCTGTGTGCTGAAACCTAAGAGAGGGAGTCGTGATGGTGAACAGCAAAGGATGATGGTAATGGAGCATTACCAGGCCATACAGGGTACTCAGTGAGGTTGTATTTCTCTTCAGCACGGCTCTCATTGCATATAGCTATTTTCTGAGCTCTTCCTCACTGTATCAGCAATCCACAYGATGCAGAAGTCACCACGTTTACTTTACAGTTAATAGTTTTTTAAGAAAGCAGGGGAGAACTTTCACAGCACCTTCCGGCTGTATGTATTTAATCTCTTGTGAGAATTTCCCACTTCTACCCCAGGAATTCTTGAAGAGTATTTTATGAAGAACTTTTTTGTACCTCTCGATTTCTTTAATAGAATATTTCTGAAGCCTCAACCTCCAGTTTATGTCTTACCCTTTGAGAGAAAGACACAGTTGAATTGGGTACAGATCTCACAGTCAGATATCTAGATCAGATATGTACTTTATTAATAGCCAGCACAGGACTTTAAGGCTATTTTCAGATAAAGAGTTTCTACCCAGATATAATAGTCCAGGTTCAGCACACAACACTCTGTTTTTACTGAACTCCCTGTTTCTGCACATAGTTGGCAATTAACTCCCACTTTCCCCTCATCATACATCAAAAACACAGTGGTAGTCAGGATCAGAGAAAGAAAGACAGCAGRTAGCTCAGTAGGGACAGATGGACTCCAAAGTGCTAACAATTTCCATGTCAGAGTGTGATAATTTAGAGCTTTGCTACAGTTTCCATGGTAGCTGCAGCAACCACTGGACCAAGGCAGCCAAAGAGGCCTGGGCAAGCGGACACAGCTGGAGAACAGCAAGTGTGTGCCACGAGACTGCTTCTCAAGGTGAGCCAGTAGAGCGGATGAGCAGCTGCCAGTGCTTGGCTCCAGCTTGAACRAGAGCACCCTGGAGTGCAGTTTGCTTTCCCTTGGAGGGAAAGAAGAAGTAGCATCAGCTGTGATCCATCATGATGCAGTTACCCTTCTTTCTTAGTGTCAGGGGGAACTTGTTCAGGCCCCCGTTTGTTTTTTAATTTCCACTGGCTTGTTCCCAACATGCCAGCCCCACAATTGTAACCCAGTGGGGTTAAAATTGTAAMCCCCACTGTGGGTACTGGTGCCAGGCCACCAGACAAGAGCAGCCCCRTGCCCTGGGCTCACTCAGCATAGCCAGCATGTGTCTCAGAAAGGTCAGGCACCGAGATTAGCAACCTTCCATTTATCATCGGTAGGAGGCATTTTGCTTATCTTTTGTTTGCGTGTAGAGAGCAGAGAGACAAAGGGTAGGAATGAGTTGGTCTTCTTCTTTGTTTCAGCAAATGAAACGGTGTTTGAAAACAAAACCTTGTTTGTGTCTTGTTATCAGAATCAGAGAATCATTTCCTTGCCTGTGGTAGCTCCCACAGCCTACAAGTATTTATTCCTGAATAAAAATATAGTTCCCAAACTAAGCAAATGCAAATAACTCGTTCAATAARAAACTTTATGTTGAATTATGAGAATCATAGTATGATTAGGAATAAAATGTCACCTTAACCTTTTTTAAGATTAAGTTGTCCTGATCAAAAAAGGTCTGTGTCATTGCCAAGGTAAGAATTTTGTGCCTTGATTTATTTGCAACCAGACTACACAAAGGCAGGAGCTGAGATGACAAACCCAAGTGAATAGCCAGGTGTATGGAAAAGCACAAGGACATACCTTAAGACAAATGAGAAGTGAGATTCAGGGCACCTTCATTCATGCTTAAAATAAAATTTTGATGAAATTACGGTGCATAAGTTCAAAAAAAAAAATCTACCTGGAAAACAGTCATTTGCAGTCACCTTCTCTCTGACCCACTTAGAGATCCTGAGGCATTTGCCTGTCAGCATGAGATTTGTCTGGGCAGCCAGCTTCAATGCCTGAGCACAAGCAAACACATCAAGTTGTAAGGCATTAGCTGTTGCGTGCCTGACACACAAGAACAGTGTACCAAGTGTACCAAGTGAAGGCAGCTGGAGTCATTCCTGAAATGGTGCTGCTGTTTTCATTAAAGTTGTCAGACACAGGATGGAAGGGCTCTCTTCAACTTCTGTGTCACCTCCAGGCCATTCAAAATGCTATTCCACTTCCAACCATCATCTAGTCTCTCTTCACCTTGTGTGCTGAACATCAGCTGCTCTGCAGGCAAGAAACAAAAAGTCCTTGCACAAGAAGGAGAGGAGCAAAGAGGAGGCTGCCTCTCCACCAAGCAATACTTATTTGAGAAATTCAATTCCCTGGCCATCTAATATAAAATTAGGCCAAAAAAATTTTCTTAGGTGGTACCTTTTGAACCTTTTCAGTGGCAAGTACCTATTTTTCAGGAATGCAGCACGTGTGTCCGGGGTGAGCCAGTATCTACTCCTGAATCCAGACCACCTGAAGTAGCAAAATGGAGAAAATACAGAAAGGATCATGTTCATTCTTGTGGACACTGTCTACCCACCATGTATGAAATGTCACCAGCTTAGAACAGTCCTAAGTCAGACTTAAAATGCAATCAAAATCTAGGTGGAAACATCTCTGCAGAGCAAAATGAAACTATGACTTGTCAATCCTGATTATTTATGCTTCAACAATGAAGGAAGAGAAAGTACGTTTCTCAGTAAAGTTTCCAAAGTATAATAAGTGTCTGAATATCTGCCAGAAAAACTTCTTGACAGCTAGTTATAGAATTTTTCCTGAATAGTATCAGAAGGTGATGGACTACACAYTTGAGTGTACATATTTACTTACTTACCCTCAAACATTCCTGTTACTGTACATGAATATTTATGCTTGAGTTATCTTTGAAATGATCTCTTGCCTGAAATTTCTTGCCACAGCTGTAATGGGGTACAAGCTTTCCTGCTTCAGAGCCTTCCATGTATAAAATCAGTGATACTTTCTTAAGTTATATGGTTTTCATACCACACTACATATGTGTGTACTGCATATGCAATTTGCGTCTATCCATATGTATAGTTTYATGAAAGCAGGTAGTTGTCTCTGAAAAGCCTCTCTGGTAAATTCAGCACAAGAACTGTGACTTCTTAGTTATAAATAGACCTATGAGTGGGCCTATGAATAGGCCTATTGATTGCTGGTTTTTTTTTAATTCTCAATTGATTTACTTAGTCACCAAATAAAAGTTCATTATATGTTGCAGTGTAGATAATTTGCCCCTTTTTTGTAGCTTTTGTCTCATAAARAGAATTGGTGAATTGGGTTACAAATACAGTAAACCAGTTTTATGATCCTTTATTCACTTTTAAAATAACCTTGCACTGGGCCTTGTTGAATTTCATGATATTCACGTTGTCCAACTCCTCAAGCCTGTCAAGGTCCCTCTGGGTGGCATCCCTTCCCTCAGCTGCACCACTCAGCTTGATGTTATCTGCAGACTTGCTTCTCAATCCCACTGTCTATGTCATTAATAAAGATATTGGTTCCAGTACAGAACTTTGAGGGACATCACTTGTTACTGATCTTTATTTGGACATTGAGTCATTGACTGCAATGCTTTCGATGTTGCCATTCAGCCAATTCCTTAGTCATCTAACAGTCCATCCATCTAACCCATATCTCTCCAATTTAGAGACAAGGATGTTCTGTGGGACAGATTAGCAGATGGTCGAGGTAGAGAATTTAGAGATTTAGCAGAGGTCGAGGTAGATGAATGAAAACAGAAAGACAATGTCTTCTTATAAATTGGTTTTTTTCCTTGGTTGGTTCATTATTATGTATCTGTTTAGGCTCTTCTCTCAGTTTATTGAGCTATCTATGTAAAGTTGTAAGCAATGAAAAAAACTCCCAAGGAATGTATATCAGTATATAATCAGCAAATTCTCCTACTTACTAAGTGTATGCAAAGCAGAAGTTTGACTGACATCTAACAGTTYCACTACAAATATTTCGATTTACAGAAAGTGGTGCAGTTACCACTGAATTTGGTAGTACTGATTAGAAAGGTCCAGCTCTTGCTAGCAGTTGACCAATTCATGCATGTCTCTTCAGCTAATGAGTAAAACAAACTGTCTAAAAAGGTTGCACTAAGCACTRAAGCTATTCTCACATTCATTTGCAGATCTTACTTTTAAACCATAGGATTTAATTAACTTACTTGTGAAATGTGTTTTTTTAAGCACAGTAATTCTCATCTTCATACAGACAKTCCTATTACATTTATTGGGAGTGCTCAAATACTGTGTTAAAGTTAAGAAAGGCCTTACATGGTCCTGTATGTAGCCTGTGTGTTACACTTCAGAATTAGGTGCCTCAGTTCTCCTCAGCATTACACAAATGTTGTATCAAAGCAATTAGACTTCTCTAGACAGTGGTTCAATTACATGAATTCAATAAGACTCTGTGAAGAAATAAGCATTAGAGTCAAATCTTCAGGTCAGAAATCAGGTTGTCATGATGCCAGGACAGTTTATTTCTACATGGCTCATGGTTCTCTTTCTGGAGAAAAAAAAAGGAGCACTTAGAGACTGTATTACAAAATTTTTAATAATCTTTAAAAAGCATGAAGTGAATTGAAAAAAAAAAGTGTTTCTTGTTGTGTAGAAAATGAGCAATTAAAATGGTAAAAAAATTAATAAAACCCTGTGTTGAAACATAAAAAGGGACACACACCTGTACTGGATTTCACTAGATCAGGAACTATCTGTCTTCTAGAACACATGCCAAGTTGCTGCTTTAATTGAAGTCAAAAAGCAGGTAGTGTCTCAATTGTGAGCAACTAGGAAATATTATTTAAATTACGTAGTTCATAAACCTAGTAAGATTGAAATGTTTAATAAAAATAACACTTGTTCTAAAATAATACAGCTCTTTTTATGATTCCTTGAATTTCCCTGTGTTGTATCTTTCTATAAAATAAAAAAAAATATTGTTTCACATTCACCAAAATCCTATAATTGATCAAAACATGTCTCTTTTCCCTTATATAATGAGAGTCCATGTTTTATTTATAGGATGAGTAAGAAGGCACAAGAAACAGGACTAAATTTTTGCCTTTGGGAAAATATGCAGAACTCTAAGAAAAAAGTTTGTTTCTACATAGTATTAAACAAACTGGTGTTGAATAAGTTGGCGGTTATTTAAAAAGTTATGAGTTTCAGTTATTAAAACAATACTAAATGTACATTTTAAACTATCAAAACCTGTAATAAAGAGTTCGCTTTCAATATGAAAACTCTCTTTCTTGTGTCTCAAGTCAACAATCAAGGTTTCAGAAAAAATCCAGTCAGTAAGCCAGATCAGTGACTCAAGATCTTTTTTACAGACATCCATATATTAAAATAAGGGATACTATGAATGCAAAAAAAATCTATATATTGGAGTGTGAAGTGTCCAAAACAAAATCCCTCAGATCAAGAATGAAAAGCAAAGAGGCATCTCTCAGCTACCTCAGAACAGTCCAAACAAAAAGTTCTCACCTGTAGAAAATGAAAAAATAAAGTATTATATTGACCTTGTACTTGCTAAAAATTCTGTGTTCTAGCCAAAATTCCCAGGTGTTTGAGTTTCTCCGTGACACTACATTTTTCACAAGGGACAAGTTTTCGTATTTTGTTGGTAAGATAAACTTAGTCTTCTGTTTGCTTACCTTGCTTTAAAACTGATGTGTCTTCCTCAATGATGATTCACATCGATAAGTGAAAGGACGCTGGAGCCATTAGTCTTAGCAGTGTATCACAAACACTTCTTCAATTTTTCATTCTGAAAGTGACAATGTTTGAAGCGAAATCAGAAAAGGATAATTTTCTTGCTTTKGAATTTTCAGAAGGCCTTAAGAGAAAACAAACTTTGTTCCATTTATCTGCTGGAATAATGAAATAGAAAGAAAATAACTTGGGAATTACCTGTTGCTGACTGTGGATTTTCACAGAATGTTTTTACAGCCACGAAATATATAAGTGTTAGAGTGATGTAATGAAGAGTAGCAACAACAAAAATGGTTCTTTTCACCCACTGATAACAACCATGTAACATGGGACAATTATTGCCATAGGGTCTATTGAAATACATTAAAATTAAAGTGTGAAGTCTCCTGGTATTTAATTTCTTTCCTCACTAGGGAAAGTTCATGCAAATGTCAAATATGTTTCTGATAAATTATTTGAATTTAGTCTTCCTAACATGTAAAGCCATACTCTTGACATATGATAAACTTTTAGTGATCATACACTGTCAAATCATGCAAAGTAAGCCTAAAAAGTGTTCTTTTCTGAAGTGGCTAAAAAGACACTTCTGGTGAAACACAGCCCAGGTTTGTCCTCAGATYTCATCTACCTAAAATGGTCTTGGCAAGTATCTTCAGGAGCCTAAATCAGCCCTTTAGTCTTCTGGCTGTTCTGATTAGTCAGTGCAGGGAAGTATGTTCACGAGAAGAAGAAAATTCAAAGGAGAGGTCTAATATAGAAGATCTCTAAGGTGATCCTGTAGAAGAGGTGAACAACTTTCCACTGGTTTTGAAGAGTCAGGGAAAACGTGCCAGTTAACCTACATGACTAAGTTCAGCTGTCAGTGGCGGAGTATCTTCAAAATTTTATTCATTCATTCTTACAGCACAAGAGTTCTGCAAGTGGGGGTACATTGTGGATGGTTTCCTGTTTCCTGCACTCTGATGYCCACCTCTGTAAGTCTGCTTGGTGCTGAAAGGATGAGAGTACCTCCTGGAGTCTTGCCCATGTGAGCACCCTTGTTGTTGTGAGAAGCAGCCCAAAATCAGTGGTAGCAGTGGCAGAAACTTTTAGCAAAAGAAAATAACCTCTTTGTGTCTGTTTCTTGAAATGATTGACRGTCTTCACAGCTCTTTGTACATACTAGAACACAGATGTATTTCTTTCAAAGAAACATTAATCAATATCTAACTGGCTTATTAGCTCATCTGATATAATTAATGCACTCCCTCAATTTCAGCTTATTTTAGTAAAAATATTAGAGCTATTCTAGTCTGCTGAGTAAAGCAGACAAACCGGCCAGTGTAGCTGGCTTCAGAGAACTGCCCAGAACAGCAGTGATCGCATTTTACAATGTCAAGCTGGATTCAGCTGTGGTCAGTGAGATCATATTTTTCCTGTTCATTGCTGACTACTTTTCCTTTTTTAGTAGGGCAGTCTTTTTATATGACTACSAAGATCTAACATTTAAGTATTTCATGATCATACATTGGACTATGTAGTTCTAGGTCACTAGTAGCTTATTATTCTGTCGTGGGTGAGTAAAGAGAGTCTTTGGCACTCTCTGTGCCTCTCATTACCATTTCTAACTGCTCAACACAGCCTGGAACTGCTGAGCAGTATGATACTGAGCCATGCTGCCTTTTGATCACTGTTTGGACTCTCACTGTGTTCATTGTCTGAGCGTGACTCTCTTTGCAAGAAGTGATTTATCATTGCTGCCCTCTCACACAGAGAGATGTGCAGCAGCCACTGTAGTCAGGCTTAAGCTGTTCAGAGAGATACTTCGAACCTGAAGAGATTGAAGAAATGGATGCAAAAATCTCTGATGTATTAGATGTGCAGGTTTTGTCCTTTTTTGAATTACACTAGATTTGGAAAAAGTTGGAAGTCTGATCTAGCTGTGTCCCAATTCCATAGGAATTTTCAATGTTCCATAGCACACGCTGACCAGTATTTTCAAGATTTGCTTATGTATTGATTTTATGAATGAAAAATTTAAATGGGCATAAAACCAGAGCAAAAACCAAAACAAATCAAAGCAAAAATCAAATCATTCTCTCATTTTAATTATGGCCAAAGTCGCTTTTGAAAAAAATATTTTCCTAAGAAGTGTAACTAAAATGGAATTAAATTCTTCAAAGTTCATCCTTAGAACAGCAGGATTTTCAGATGTATGGGAATGTTAATTTACAGACTTTTAGTGTTAAATTTTATTGTGTTCATGCATGCTGAAACTATAGTGTATTTGCAATGACTTATGAGATAACAACTTTATGCAGCAGTGGAAATAGCCTCGTTAYAAATAAAATAATCAGGAACCCCAGTGTTAAAAAAAAAATCACAGAATTTTAATATCAGATTGGAATGTAAAGGAACCTACTTAGTATCAATTCTGAAAAATTCTCAGACTTGAACCTTTTTTGCACAGAAGCAGTAGCTCACACTAACATCTTCAGGTACAACCCATCATACCAATATACAGAAAATTCACCCAAAGCACCAGGGTTTGCATATACAAATCCAGAAGCAGAAGTACACATTAGCTGAAAAATCTTGAACTAAAACTTGCATGCATTCTTGGAAAATTCTGACCTAAAGATTTTGCCAGTTTGGCAGGTGCAAAGTGATGCTGGAGAGAGATTTGTCGTCTTTATTTAGGAAATGTTTTGCTTTTGCTTGGGGTGATAAAAGAGAAGTCTGATTTCCTGTACCTAGCGCTCATACCACTGATGATGCCAGTTTGGACATTTYACACAGCTGTTAAGACCAGTATGGTCTCCCCACACAGCAGGCTCTTCATATTCCTAACACCAGGACACTGAAAAAGCACCAGAAAAGAAGCTGCCAGAGATGTTTCAGAGGCATGGGTTTGAAAGTTGAGATGACTATTCATATGGAAATACACTGAGCATACTTTAAAGGGAGAAGGATGTAGTATTTTAAACCATTTTGTGCATTAAAAGCTAGGCAACAAGTAATGTGGAAGAATGGTTGAATAAACAATGATAATGTAATTATTAATGCTATTATTAATGTTAATTATTCCCTCTCTATACAGCATATAAAGCTAAACCTCTTACATATTTTCACTGAGTAGATTGATAACAGAGTGGTTGTCCCTCACAAATTATCTAAATTACAATATCACTATGAWTTGTTTATGTTTTGGATTATATTTTATTAGGTACTTGTTTAACTCCTTCAGAAACAGTTATAAGCATATTTATAGTAAACTGAATTAACTGAAATCATGTATCTTCTTAATAGAAATCATGTTGAGAGTTGCAATATGAATTTAGATTGCTCTAATATGCAAGGATGTAATAATATATATTTGTAATGTCCTWGGTATCACAAGTAAAAATAGAATAAAAAGAAACTGGTTTAGGGTAACTATAATTTCACTGGGATATAAATTTTTCTGTGTCCTTGACTTCCTTAGAAAATGTTTTGTTACTTCACACTGCCAAAGGAAAAAACACCAGAAAAACAGGTTTACCTTTGTTAGCCTTAGAGATAATTTGAAATCTAATATTATTAGTATGCCAAGTTCCTAAAATATATGCATTTTGTTGTCTGGGAAGTCAGTAATCTGATTTAGTAACAGAGTAAATCTGCATAGATGTGTAAACCGAGAATTGCATGGGAGGACTGCATTAAGTAGATTTTGTTTTTAAATTGTTTATGTTCTTTTAAAGAGACATTAATTTGACAAATGCAGTCAGTTCTTTGGATGGAAGCAGTGAGACTTGGCACTTGATTTCTGCTATGAAATATTTACACTCAATTGCTATCTAAATATGCTTTATGTTGCACCTTATGCACATTTCCAATAAACTGTCTGTTTGATTGTGTAGGCTACACCCATCAGCATGGGGTGTGAATGCTTAATGAGTTTCTAATCTCCTCAAATCAACTGATCAAAGGAAAGAGCTAGAGAAGATAATATTTCAACTCAAAATATAGTGATTATGTTAGATAAAATACAAAGAG
Organism: Amblyornis subalaris; assembly: GCA_018881555.1. Classification (NCBI taxonomy): domain Eukaryota; kingdom Metazoa; phylum Chordata; class Aves; order Passeriformes; family Ptilonorhynchidae; genus Amblyornis; species Amblyornis subalaris. The sequence goes on along the minus strand of JACAXG010000002.1, from coordinate 23,412,925 downwards.
ATAAAATACAGAGCAGTGTACTCAGTGCTTCAGCACAGCAATATATAAAGCGACATAGACAAATGACAACTCAAGTACAAATGAATATTTCATGTATTGCCTGGAAGTCCTCTCTTGAAGCCTAATGCTCCAGAGGGTGCAAATGTCCTTTAATACAACCACTTTGCCTCAGTCCGTATACATCCATAGCTTGTTGCTACTGATGTGTCAGACACCACAGCTAGCAAAAAGAAGTCAGTGATGGCTAGCTTTGCACATAACTTCTGGCACCAGGAACAGAAAATTTTAACTATAGGCATCAGGGATTGATTGATGTCTCATCATGCGCTAGCTGGCATGTTTTTCAACACTACRGAAAGAATATTGTTACAGCATCTGAGGCTCTGGAGTCTAGAGCCCGAAACTGCAGGAAGGCCATTACAGAAAAAAATGTCACATGTGACACACAATATAATTTAATGACTGGGTTGGTCAGGAAGGAGACAATCAAATCATTTACAAACTAGCTCATCAATGTGTTCCTTCAAAAAATAATCTTTTTTGCTTTTCAGAAATACAGATCTGTAAGGTCTGACAGACATAATTTGCTCTTCAAAATCAGTCAGGCAAGGTGGTCAGATGGGTAAGCAATAAAGGCTGTTTGAAGAACTGACAAATGCCAGAAGTCAGGTACCAGTAGACAGTTAAAAGAGGGCTGCAAGGCATTGATCAGAAATTCTCTTTGCTCTTTTGATCAATGGCAAAGTTAACAATGCCATCTGAGTACAGTGTGTGCACTCAGTAGGATTAATTGCTCCACAAACTCATCTCAAAGAAATACAATCAGAAACAGTACTAATATGTAGTGAGTTTGTCTTTATGAGGTCATAAATACAGATCATAATGTTTCTGAATATCAACACTGACTCTTTCACAACGAAACAAAGAAACAGCTTATTAGGTGTAGGCATCTAAAAACAAAGCTGAGAGGAAAAGTTCAGTTTAAGAAATCACTTGTAGTTTTTTTATGTTGTTTTATTTCTATTTGTTTCCTTCTTTTAAATCACAGGATTTAAACCAATGCTTGCCTTTCACTTGGCAGAAGTCATTCTCCCTCCTCTCTTTCAACTTCGGAAGCAAATACTCCATGTGAACAACTGCAGTTTTGACTTTGCCAAAATTAAAATCTTTTTTATCTGTGCCCCCCAAAAATGTGCTGGGACTAGAAAATTTTTTGAGAACTGAAARTAAGAATGTATTTCAACCCACTATACATTTTTTCACTAAACTTCTGAGTCTGAACAACCTTTTTGAAATCGGATTTAAATTTTGCAAAGTGATCATTTGATTAAACCAGACAAAACTAAAGCCCCACATCAGACTTCCAAACTCCAGTTGTGGTGTTTCTGAAGATTCCATCTAAATGTCATGGTTTGAGGCCATGTCTTCTTTTCCTGTCATGGTGTAATACAGAGTAAATCTGATAACTCTAAATCATAACCCTTAGAGCTCACCTTCCGACTGGCAATGCCTGTTTAAAACTTGCTAAAATCAAACTGCCACAGTGAACACACCAGTGATACTAAATCACCAGAAAATATGTCCAGTAAGTCATAAAAAGAAATCTGAGAGAAAAGATTTTATTCATATAAGAATAAAATATAAAAGTCAAAGATATGAGTGTCCTCAGTTGTGTACCTTATGTAAAGTTATTTCAGAAAGCATGAATCACATTCACATCTGATGCTCTAACAAATCAGCAGTGTTAAAAAATACTTAATTGCTCTTTGTGATGTTTATTTAAATACAATATTTTTATTGCATATTTATTTAACTCAGGTATTGCTTTCCAAGTTCTAAGTTGATTTCTACGGTATTTCGATTATCAAAACATGGGTATGAGAAAAATCTGCATATTTTCAGTGAAATGAGTCTCCTTTTTTCAACATGACAAATTTTACGCAGAATTTAATAATATAATACGAAACTCATTTTAAGACTTTCACTGRCTTCAAATCAAAACTATATTAATCTTTGGAGGCAGAGGTCCAGACTCCTATTATGCTGAACACGCAGCTGCAGTTTAACAAACACATAATAAATGTTTTTTCCCACCCAGCATAAACAAGGTCACTTCAAAATGAAATGTCTGAGGTAGATTTAACCCCTACATAAAGTCATTCTGAAAAATATTTGCCTTTCTGTGACAGAAGGATAGTACTGCATTAAAGAAATTAAACCATAAACCATATACTCAATAGAATTAAGAGTGCAAGGTATTTCAGGCTGCCCTTGAAAACTGTACAGTAAATACAACTGAATGCCTTGGCCTAATTGGGGCTGCAGTCAATCATTGTGAAGCTCAAAAACGGATAGTGTTTCTCATCTTAGTCCCTTAGGGACAAATTTGTATCCGTCAGTGGCATTCAGTTAAACAGGGTACAAAATCCTTGTTCTGACTAAAACTACTGCTGGAAAATCCTGTCCCTCCCGATTGGAAACAGATGTGAAAAAGCCATTATCTGACAAGAATACTGGATTAAGGAAGGTAAACACAGGTGAGCCAAGTGCAGTGGATAAAGATGTACACAGAAGGATGCGTTCAGGCTGCTAATTACAATTGGACATTACATCCCCCATGCCCTTAGTATACTCCTGAGAACTGTCCCAGTGAAATCATCCCAATCTAATAACTTCAAACCCGCAGCACAGGCCACTCAGATATCCTGTACATATGCCCTTCCTTCCAACAGTCTTCAGCTTCTGCACTGATGTCACCGCACCAGCACATAAAGTCAAGCTGATTAGTAAACTCTGAAGTGTGAGTAGGAACATAACCTTCTATGGAGGCCTCAGGCAGTCTCCAGGAAAAGCTCCACTGCTGCTGACAGGACCATGATGATATCACCCCAGGAAAATCAGCCCTAAAYGGGGGGCTTAGAGGTGTATCAATCTGCCTGTAGCAATAAGAGAACACAATTACATTGCAGGAGGTAAATATTTAGTTTTGTTTTCTCAAACCCATTCTACACCTATATCAGCACCAGAAGCTGCAACACCCTCCAGAGAACCAGGCCACGACTTCAGGTGTGAATGGTGCTGGTCAGCTTTTAGAGGTTAAGGTGGTAGAATTAATAAAAATAAACAATAGAAATTGTCCAACGGGTGTTTTGTTCCAATAAGTATTGTGTTTTTTGGTAAACAATAGAATCTTTTCATAATAGAGTAATGCTTTCAAAGTACAACACTTTCCATTTGAAGAGGAAGCAGTATATTATTGAACAAAAATGCCTAATGTTCATCTGTGTATCTATATAACTTATTTCCTAGAATTTTAAAGTTTATGTGACATTCTTCTATCAGTTGTTGAATTTCCATAAGTATTAGGAAAATGTGGTAAATTCTGAGATCTATTTTTTGGCTATCATTTGGCTTTTATTTGCTAGGAGTTCAGAGCAATAGTACAATTGCTGGTACAGAACAGTATTAACAATAGAAACACCGTGGTTCATCATACTTCTCTAGAAAATAGACCTTAACAAACCAATTTGATTTCGTTTTTTTCATGAGTAAACTTGCTTAACAACAKCTTCCAATAACAATATTGTTTAAGATATCCCAAAGTTTTATAGGAGGCTTCTCTTAACCTGAAAAGCAGTTTAAGAATGTAAGATTGATAGAACTGTTCATTGCTGAAGTAATTTCTGAGTTCTTCTGAGGATATGGATTATTAAAAGTGAAGCTCATCAACAGCAAATGAGCATTGTAGACATAAACGAGATTAAAACTTGATCGACTGATACGTTTCATGATGCAAGTATAAAGGGGAATCTTGTTAGAGAATGAACATCCTCCTGGGTTCTGCAAGGCTGGGTTCTTGGCTGTACTCTGTGCAACATTTTTGTCAGTGTTTGAGAGAAAACAAAAAGTCCTAATTAATGTTGTTTGTAGATTCCACAAAGATTTTAAAAAATGGAAAAATCTTAAAAAGTATTAGAGGTGCATAATGAACATTAGTTCCTATGTCAAAAGAAGCAATGAGTTCCTCTGCTGCATAAATATAATAAATTGGACTGGAAAGTTCATATTCCCTTTGCTCTTGGTAGCAAGAGCAGATGAATTGCCTAGTAAAGCAATTTGTTTCTGGTGTCCAGAGTCCCAAAACCATGTTGATAGATTGAAAGATACAGAGAAGATGTATGGAATAACTTAAGTATTGTGAAATAAATGTAATAGTAATTCTCTCCATGAGCTAAAAGGTGTTTAGCTTGGCAAAAAGAGAACCAAGGGTTATATTAGTACCTGCATGAAAAACAGGAAATTTATGACAGGGCTGTTTAGTCCAATTGACAAATGCCTAAAATCCAACCACTAGCTACAATGGGAAAAAAAATAAGTCTAAACATATTATATCAAAGAATAGGATACATACTTCTAATAGGGAGAGTAATCAGAGTCACCCAAAAAAAGACATTTGAAGTTCCCTTTAACTAGAGGTTTTTCAGTCTAAACTGGACATTTAAAGAAAAAATGTCTGTGTTCTTCCTCAAACAAATTAATTTATGGGGAACCTATAGCATGTGGGTTAGAGGAAACTGATTGATCCCGCGGTAGCTTAATAGAAATCTGCAAAGAAAAGTACAAGTAATACACAGGATTACTTACTATGCCTTCAACAGTTATGCACCACTATTAAATACTGATGAAAATAGAGGGCAAATGAGGAACWTCAGCAGTTATTTTTCAAGAAAGAAAAGTTGATCTGAATTAGCTGAGTAGCATCTCTAGGCAATTCACTTTTGAGGACTTCTCCTTTGTTCAATAGGGTGAAGAGAATATCTTGCACTACTTCTTTTACTATTCAGGCAAGCCAAGTGCTGTTTAGCTGCTATAGTACACAAAGCCATCTTTTCTAATATTTGGTGAAGAAAATTCCCTGGACCTAGAACAGAACAAAGTCACTAGATGTTTTTGACACCTTTTTGACATTTGATGGTTTTGACATCTTTTCATTGCCTACCGAAGCATTCAAATTGTTTTTGATCTCAGTGGAATGAAACGTAGACTGTGAGGGGGAAAGCCTGTGTTGAAAATTATCTCAGCAGTGGTTTTACTTTCCTGTCTATAGAGCTCACTGTCTCACTTTTTGGGCCCATGTCCTTTATTAACTGCCTCAGCATTCCTAGACCCCAGGTACTCATAACTCATAAAGATCACTGGAGAAATAAAAAGTCTGTGACCAAGTTTCTGTACTTTTCTCCAATATGTCAAAACAAAAGGAAGTTTTATATTACTTTATCAGATAGTAATATTCTCAAAATCAGCTTGAAACTATTCAATCATTGACTTAAAGGCCTGATACAGTCACTCCAATCAACACTGTCATAACAGAAGTGCCTCTTTGAGATTGATACTTGTAATTTTTGATTTATTTAAAAGAAAAATCAGAAATTTTTATTTAAAACAGAACTAAGCATTGAAAGGAAGAGTTTCCCTGCTCATTAATTGCCTTAATAGATGAATATGCAGAGCATCATTTGATATTTATCTTTGATCACAATTAAAACACATTTAATGGCACTAAACCAAGTGTTGAAGGGTATATTTATTCAGAAATCTACACAGCAAAATCTCAGTCTCTGCCTGGAAAAACACTGAAGAAGGATGAAGTCAAACTATGAGACTGGTTAGCAGGAAGTCAAGCTTGAAAAGGTTATCATTAACATATCTTCAAACTGCTTAAATTTCTGATAGGGATTATATGAGATTGTTCCTGTTAAAAAAAAAAAAAAGTCAACTTGGTGACCCAGAAACCTTCATCTATTCCTTGTTCTGTCTGGTGATTGTAGTTTCTCAGTCTTCTGAGATTTTACTATTCAATAAAATAATCCATGCCACTTCTTAGTTGCCAAGGACAGACTTACTAGAGCTGACAAAGGAGAGAAGTCATTAAGTAGCTCAGGCTTTTCCTCGTTCTTTATTGCTATTTTTCCTTCTGCACCTATTAAAGGAAGGGAAATCTCCTTAGCCCTCCTTTTGTTTCTAATGTTTTTATGGAAATTTTTTTTATTGTCTTTTATATCAATAGTCAGATTAAGTTCTAGCTGGGCTTTGTTCATAGTAATTTTCTCCCTGCATAACCTCATGTCATCGTCCAAAGATCGTAAGCTCTYCTTTTTTTCCTGAGTTTTAGCCAAACCTCCTAGACTGTTTCCTCTTTACTGTAACCTATTACCAGCAGTCATCTGGCAAGTTGAAGTCCTCCATGAGAACAAGAACTAGTGATTTTGAGATTTCTCCGAGCTGTTATAGAATATTTCATTGGCCTCTTCATCCTGGCTGAGTGGTCCATAACAGACTCCTACCTGTCTTGTTGGCCTTCCCCCTGATTCCTGCCCATAAACACTCAACTCTACCATCACCATCATTAAATCTCTAGACAGCCAAAATGCCCCCGCACATACAGGACTAACGCACCATCTGTCCTTCTTTGCCTGTCCCTTCTGAAGAATTTATAGTCGTCCGTTGCATCKCTCCAGTTGTGCAAGTCATCCCACCACGTTTCCATGATGGCAACATTCCCCCACTGCATRATGGCTTCCAGCTCCTCCTGTCTGTTGCCCATCCTGTGTGCATTGGTGTAAATGTACTTCAGTTGGGCTGCTGATCCCACCACCATTTTGGGAGGAGAGGCCCTAATTCCTACGTGACTGTTCTCAGGAGCTTCTGTGGTTTCTAACAGACCAATAACCCCCATGTCTTTGCTGTCCCCTAGGATTTTCATCTTTTACCTCCACTGAGACAGCAGACCGAAGGATCTTGCTTGCACAGATGCTTGCTTGCACACTAAAATATAGTCATGCTGCCCCCAGGCTTATCTCTAGCAAGCCTGTTTTTACCACTTTGCTCCATCCAATCGAGTTTAGAGCTCTTTGCGCGAGCCCTGCTGACTCCTGTGCAAAGATCCTTCTCCATCTTTGAGACAGGTGTACCCCATCTGTCACCAGCAGGCCTGCTGTCATGTAGATCAAAACCCCCAAAATTCTGCTGGTGACACCAGGCTTGGAGACAAGTTATCAATCTGTTGGACCTTGCTGTTTCTTCCCTCATAGTCCCCTGCAACTGAAAGCACAGAAGAGAGCAATACTTGGCCTCCTCTGTAGGTTGTGCAAACATTGAAGCTGCTCGTCTTGGCAACTGAGCCACCTGATGAACCAGCCATTGATTTTTCTGTTAATGACAGCAATACATTAAAAATAAATCCCCCAAGCCTTACATTACCTCACAGATCTCTGCTTCCTGTCAGTGCAGGGAATGAATTAAGATCAATCATGAATCCATGGGAAGATCATCTTGTCATCTCATGAAACTGCTCAGAGCACATCTAGCTAGACGAGGTTATTCAGGGCAGTGCCCAGTTGAGTTTTAAAAGTCTTCAGGAGAGGAAATATTGCAACTTCTCTGGGCAATCTGCTCCAGTGTTTGAACACCACCACAATATTTTTTTTCCTTATATCAAGCCAAAATTTCCCAATATTTCAGTTTGTGTCCATTGCCTCTTGCCCTCTCACTGTGCACCTCTGCAAGAATCTCCTTCATCTGTATATTTTTGATCAGGTGATTGTAGACCACTACAAGGTAACTTTTTTTTCGGATGCAAGAGTGTACTGCTAATTGTGTGCAATTTTTGTCAATCAGAAGTGCTGGTCCTTTGTTGAAAAGTTACTTTCTAGCTGAACTCCTTCGCTGCATGGGTTCCCAAGTGCAGAACTTTGCCTTGCTAAATTTCCTGAGTTTCAAGTCACTCCATCTTTTACAGCTTGACCAGGCCCTTCCGAATATGAACTCTGTCCTGCAATCTGGTGGCATCCTCAAATGTTCTGACCATCTATCCAATCACCCATGCCATTGATACAGACATAGAGCAGGCCTGGCCCCACTATTGATCCCTGAGGAGCACTGCTAGTCACTGGCCACCAGGTGGATTTTATATTTTACTTTTTAAATATATATTGACTATAATATCCAAGAATGCACCGGTAAGGTAGACTAAAACATTGAACAAAATTTGTCTTAAAAATGGAACAACTGAAATCCCCAGTGTCCCATTTCTCTTTAATATTTACATTGCTGTCAAATTATTTTATCATTCCTTTATCTAAGAACTATCTCATCCCTTCCTGCACCCTCACCTTCCTTGGGCTCTGCAGCAGTGTGACTAGTGGAGAAACACCAAAGCACTGGAGAGTAATTTGCAGAACTCTACTTTGTAAAACTTTTAGGAATTTGCTAAGAAATTCAATTGTTTTGACTGTTGCAGCTGCGGGGTCTTTTTTATCGCCTACTTAAATGAACGTTTTTCTGAAAGACAGGCTTAATCTGTATTTGTTATTTTGTCCCATCACAATTACCTGTACTCTGGGGTGTTTTACTTATATCACTCCCTATTACAGCATAAGTTCACTTTGCCTGATACTCATATTATTTGAAGTGTTACTTTTTTGTACTTTTAGAATAAAGAGGAACTTAGTTTAACGGCAGTTTGTCAGCTTTTCCTCCAAGCAACAAACTAAAATTGATCAAATCTACATTAGAACTTTTAACTATGAATCATGTGGTATCCTGTAGGGAATGCAGCTGAAATAAGCTATGGTATATGAAAAACACTGCATTCATAATTCAATCATTCACAGTAAGCTTCCAGTTATCTCCTTTTATCTGCATGACTGACTTCACTGCGTTTAAAAGAGGTGTCCAGGACAACTATAAAAGTTTCAGATCAAAATCCTTTACGTTCTTTGACACAGTCCTATTGTGTAGTCAAAACCCAGGTACTATGGATCAGTTATTTAACTAGTACTGCTAAGTCAGTGCTGCTAAAGGCCTGAGTTTCTTGTATACACGGAGGGGGGTTTTTTAAGCTGAAAACAGTATAGAGTCTAAAAAAAAAAAGGCAAAAAAACCCCCTGGACATTATACTATATTAGTGTCAGTCATGGCATTGAAAAGTGAAAAAATTATTTTCTCTTTAAAATTATAACTTCTGATTGATCCTTTGCTTAGACTGCCATTGACTGGGAGTCATCAAAGGACGCATCAAATCATGTTCAGCTACATAAAATGGCATGAAAAAGTATTTATTTCTATTTTCTGATGCTGGTTTTAGATGCAAATATAGTGGATGCTGGCAGGCACCCTGAGCACGGAGCTGTTTCTAACCCTGGTGGGGTATTAACAGCCATATATAAACTCTTTCCCTGAAGTCTATCCAGTGAAATGATAAGGTGTGGTATACATATTCCTTGTGGATTGGTACTTATGTTCAGCAAATAGCCCTGTTCTAGAAATACACAGAGATTTCTTTGCCTAAAATGCAAAATGTCCCTTGAAACCTATGAAGTTTCATATGTCAAAAATTTCACATATTATCAATACTACAAGATTATTTCTTTACCTCACTGAACTTGAAACCTTCCTAATTTTTGGAGACTATGGTTTTTCCACAGTAGGAAATAAGAAGTTTTATCTCAACAAGTTGTGAATACAAACACAGTTTATTTCATGACAAATCAGTCCTTTTCTGCAAGGTCCTCTGATACAGAATATGGCACTTCCATCTACAGCTCTGACAGATGCACTTTACTGATGTTTAAATGAATTTTTATTTCTCTTTCACTGTAGTAATGTGAACATCTATTTGACTGTTATAGCCTCATAGAGTACTTGATTTGAGGCAGCTTTGAAGATGACACTGTGTCAGCCGTCAATGTTCTCCAGAGGAAAATATTGTTCTCCTGCTACCTCACTTCTTTTTTTCCTCCCTCTGAAACAGTAGTATTGGGAGGATATCATATTAAGATAATTCTCATGCCTGATTCATTGTCTGCTTCAAGCAAGTTTCCTGCAAATGCTAACCCTGTGCGATGTGTAGATGCTGTGTAAACGTTCCCTTCTGCAAGGACAGGAAGCTTGCCTTCCTCTGCATCCAGGCATTGAGAACATGCCACTTGATCATGTAAAAAAGATCAAGAAAAGTCAGAGTAGTTCATCAAAACCCAAAAGCTAAGTATGCATGCTAACATTTCAAAGAACTGGGGTTCAGGAACAGGATGGATTCTTGCTCTTAACTTCAAAATAAGACCACAAATTTAGAACTGAACGGATGAAGAAAAAAATGTATTCAAACTCATTCTGTGTTTTCTTTTAATGCCCACGTTGGTGCTGATAACTGCTTCTCCAGACTCTATTACACATTTACCTACTACTTTGTTACTGTGGGCTGAGAAGGCTGCAGTTGTAAAGGAGATGCCACAATGAAATGAAGATCTGATCTAATCTAATTCCTAAGGACATGCTTCCTTCTTGTTTAAAAAGAGAAAAATTAAAAAAAAATAATAAAAATAAGAAAGAAAAAAGAGAGACAGGGCTTATAATTTAAACATGTCAACAAACCAGGTCCAAGATGGAATATTAGATCTCTGTTAATTAAATTAGTGTATATCTCAAATAGATTTTCTATAGAGGATTTTCARTTATGTTCTGAAAGAATGTCAATTTGAAAGTACTGAAGTAAAAGGAACTATTAATGAGGACATTTCTGTACACAAAATACAGAATGACTTTGAGACTGTATGGAACAGTATGTACTGGGACACAGGAGAAAGGAGCAGTTGAGGAGAAAGAAAAAAATATCTAGGATAACAGGAATAAATTATTTAAGCAACTTATTAAGCAACCTTACAGAAAAACATAGTGAGCACAATGAGAAGAAACAAACCTTTGTGGTCATGCTATAACTGATGGTCTATCAAGAAGTTGCAGGCAAACCCATACCTTGCAACTGATAAGGATACAAACCTGAATAGTCTCAGATATCCAAAGGGGTGGAAAGCAGAACTATATCATCTGCTGAAGGAATATGGAAGGGGAGACTATCAGGTTAGAATAATGGGGTAAGAGACAGAAAGGGTTATAAAAAGGGCCAGTCACTTGTAAAGAGGGCCTGGTCAATAGACTTGCATAACTGAGCCCTGAGCCTGATCACTGGGGTCTGTTCTTCCTTCACATTTAATTCTTTATTGACTGTCTTTCTGTGTAAACTCTCCTGCTAGTAGGGGTGTAACTGGATATCGGATCAGCAACTGGAGTCAAAGCAGGGGTGTAGGTTCCCCTGGCCTGCATCATCAGCCACTGGAGTGAGCTAAGGTCTGGGCAGCCAGCCATGTCCACGTGCTCCAGGCTCTGAGCTGCTGTAGGCAGTTGCAGCTTTTAACATCTTTTATGTTTTGTGGGATTGGTTTCATCTACCTATATTTTGTCTTGGAAGAAATGAATTCACCACCATTTGTATTCTTCAGATTTTTTATTTCAGAAATTTTTTTATTATAAACAACTTATTTAGCTCCATGCAAGAACCCATGAGAGTGATGGTGAGTAGGGTCAGAAGATGCCAACTATGCCACCTTCCCTAACAATAAGTGCTGAAAGTAACGAGAAGAAAATCTTGATCCTGACAGTGTGTTTAGGCATGAATGATATTGGAAATGTCCAAAAAAAAAAAAAAAAGGAAGGAACATACTGTGAGTATGGCATAGGTAGAATGAATTTGCTAAAAAATGTGAAATTTTTTGYTGAATATTAATTTTGATGAATAATAGCCAATTGTAAATACTAGCAGTAAATGCACCTGGTAGTTAATAATATTGAGGGGGTGTGAGGCTCAGGCACCATGGGAGGCAAACACAACCTGAGGACGAAACCTTTTCCAGGCTTGGTATTTGCTCTATCTACGGCTTTTGATTCTGCAGACAGGACTGGAAGGGATGAGCARACCATGACTTATTGAATAACTGCAGCTGATATGAGTATTTTAGTTCTGTGGGTTTGCTTCTGTAATGATTTCTACTAACTTTTTGTGTAGTGTGGACACTGCATGTTAGCTCTCATGGCTCTGGTACATTTCGTTATCTTTTGTGTGACCAAAGCAAGGCAATTTTCAGCTGCTTTCTGAAAATAAGTCACTTTGAAACACTGAAGACACTGTACCTTTGTGTTGCTACTTGAATAGTAATTAAATATCTTGTGAAGTGAGGCTGATAAGATTAAGGAATCCTGGGCCCTGAGACTAAAGACAGGTGGAGCAGCAGAGAACTAGAGAAACTGTTCAAAAGTTGTCTATTTTCGACTGAAAAAGGAGGGTAGACTGCTCTGCGCTGGCAAGGTTACCCAGCACATACACTTGAGATAAAAAATCTAGTAGGGTTTGCCAGGTTTCAAGGCCCAGACTTAAGCTTCTAACCTTGCAAACAGAAGACAGGACAGAGAATTCTGTTGTCAACTTGACATGCAGTGTAAACATAATATTTTTTTGGAAGATTGTATGCTAATACGGTAAATTAGTATATCTCTCCACGACAAAGTGACCTGCTTAGTAGATGAAGGAAAGGCTGTAGATGTTATCTATCTAGACTTCAGTAAAGCATTTGACATCATCTCCCACAGCATTCTCCTGGAGAAACTGGCTGCTCATGGCTTGGACAGATGCACTCTTTGCTGCTGGAAAAACTGGCTGGATGGCTGGGCCCAGAGAGTGGTGGTGAACGGAGTTACACCCAGATGGCAGATGGTCACCAGTGGTGTTCTCCAGGGCTCAGTATTTGGGGTCAGTCCTGTTTAACACCTTTATCAGTAATGTAGATGAGGGCATTGTGTGGACCCTCAGTCAGTTCTCAGATGACACTGAGCTGGGTGGGAGTGTTGRTCTGTTTGTGGGTGGGAAGGTTCTACACAGAGACCTTGACAGACTGGATGGATGGGCTGAGGACAACTGAGGGGATGAGACTCAACGAGGTGAAGTGTCAAGTCCTGCACTTGGATTTCAACAACCCCATGCATTGCTACAAGCTTGGAGAATCATGGGTGGAAAGTGACAAGGCGGAAAAGTACTTGGGGGTGCTGTTTGAGAGCCGACTGAATATGAATTATCAATGTGCTCAGGTGGACAAGAAGGCCAATGGCATCTTGGCCTGTATCAAGATTACTGTGGCCAGGAGGACAAGAGAAGTGGTTGTCCCCCTGAACTCGGCACTCCTCTAAGTCACACCTCAAATCCTGTGACAGGCAGGGACAGGCGAACGGAAGATCACGGGATGTCACGGGAAG